>CATNWA010020141.1:0-140142 GCA_951230385.1 Staurois parvus
AAAAATGTGGGCCCTCCCCCCACTGACACCCAAGGATGGGCCAATTTCCTCCCCCCACTGACAACCAGGATGGGCGACTATTCCTCCCCCCATGACAACCAAGGAGGGGGCACTATTCCTCCCCCACTGGCACCAAGGATGGGGCACTATTCCTTCCTCCCCCCACGACACAACCAAGGATGGGGCATATACCTCCCCCCCACTGACACCAAAGATGATGCACAATTCCTCCCCCCAACTGCCACCAAGGATGGGGCACCTATTCCTCCCCCCACTACACCAAGGATTGGGGCCACTATTTCCTTCCCCCCACTGACACCAAGGATAGGGCACTATTCCTCTCCCCCACTAAACCACCAAGGCTGGGGCACTATTCCTCCCCCCACTGACACCTATGAGGGGCACTATTCCCCCCACTGACAACCAATGATGGTCGGCACCTATCCCTCCCACTGACACCAATGAATGGGGGCACTATTCCCCCCACCTGACACCCATTATGGGCACTATTCCTCCCCCCACTGATACCAATGAATGGGGGCAAACTATTCCTCCCACAGACAACCAATTGATGGGGCTCTATTCCTCCTCCAAATGACACCAACGATTGGGCACTAATTCCTTCCCCCAAATGAACCAACCGGACGATAGTGCACACTATTCCATCCACCACTGAACACCAAGGATTAGGGCAAGATTCCCTCCCTCCCACTTACAATCAACGGATGGGCAACAATTCCTCCTCCCACTGACAATACCACATGATGGGACACTATTGCTCCCACCCACTGCCGATTCAAGGATGGGGCACTAATCCTCCCCCCAACTGACACCTATGATGGGGCAACTAATTCCTCCCCCCACTGGACATCAAGGATGGGGGGCACTAGTACTCCCCACTGACACCAATGATGGGGCTATATTCCTCCCACTGACACCAATGATGGGGGCACTATTCTCCCACTGACACCAAATGATGGGGCCACTATTCTCCCACTGACACCAATGAAGGGGCACTATTCATCCCACTGACACCAATGCTGGGGCACTCTTGCTTACACTGACACTGACAGGCATTATTCCCTGCTATGAAGTCACCGATTGCCGCCATTACTAGTATAAAGAAAAAATAAAAACTCCCAGTAATCTATACTGCCATTTGTAGACGCTATAACTTTCATTGTTAACCAATTCATTTACAGTGTAATTAGGATTTTTTTTTTTTAGCAAATAATGGAGCAGAATACATTTTGGATGAAATTAACATTTGTTTTTTACTGGGCATGTTTAATACCAAAAAAAAATAGGGTTTTTTTCAAAATTGTCAGTCTTTTTTTTTTTGTTTATAGCACAAAAAATAAAAAAAACCCGCAGAGGAGATCAAAATACCACCGAAAGAAAGCTCTTATTTGTGGGGGAAAAAAGGATATAAATTTCATTTGGGTGCAATGTTGCATGACTGCGTAATGGTCAGTTAACCACATGCCGCCCAGCCACTGTATAAATATGTTGGCAGGGCGGCACGGGCAGGCAAAACCACATTTTAAAACGTGTGTTTTGTAAACAGGTAGGAGGGCGCGTGCGAGGCGTGCCGCCGCCCACCTGTCCCGCCGATAATGGGCCGCGGATGTCAGTCGCCGGGTCACAGCCGGTTGTTACCGGCTATGTCCCCGGTGATCGGCGGCAATCGCTGGGGGGGGGGGGGACAGAGAGCAGGGCTGCAGTAGCTGTGCTTTCTGTCAGTTCCCCCTGACAGCTCCTGACATGCTGATCGGGACAGAAGAGTTTATCTCTACCGATCAGCATGTTCCCTGCAGTACACACCCCGCCCCTAGTAAAACACTCCCCCTCACACAGTTAACCCTTCCCTGTACAATAAACATAACCCTTCCTCCCCAGTGTAATTAGTACAGTGTCAGTGGTTTTTCTTTTTTCTCACTGATCACTGTATTGGTGTCACTGGGGATGTCAGTGACCCCAAGTCAGTACCCCCCAATGTCAGAATGTCCGCCGCAGTCCAAGTACCCGCCATAAGTCGCTGATCGCCGCCATTACTATGTATAAAAAAAAAACTAAAAATCCCAGTATCTTTCCCGCCATTTGTAAACGCTATAACTTTCACGTAAACCAATTAATTTACCCGTATTTGGTTTTTTGTAGCAAAGACATGTTGCAGAATTTTGTCAGAAATTTATGACTAAATTTGATTTTTAACATTTACTGGACATGTTTTATAGCAAAAAGTCCAAATATTGTTTTTTTTCCCTCAAAATTGTCAGCCTTTTTTTATATAGCGCAAAAAAAAAAAAAAACCGCACAAGAGATCAAATACCACCGAAAGAAAGCTCAATTTGTGGGGGAAAAAAAAGGATGTAAATTTTATTTATGTACCGTATTGCATGACCGCGCAATTGTCCGTTAAACTAGCGCAGCGCTGTATAGCAGAAAAATGACGTAAATTGCAGTATCTATACCATAGTTTGTAGACGCTATAACTTCCACACAAAGCAATCAATATACACTTATTGGGATTTTTGTTACCAAAAACATGGAGTAGAATACATTTTGGCCTAAATTTATAACCAACTTTGAGTTTACTATGTATTTTTTTATAGCTGAAATTAAAAAAATATTGTTTTTCTTAAATTTTTTGGCCTTTTTTTGTTTATAGCGTGAAAAATAAAAAGTGCACAGGTGATCAAATACCACCGAAAGAAAGCTCTATTTGTGTGAAAAAAAGGACGTAAATTTTGTTTGGGTGCAGCATTGCATGACCGCGCAATTGTCAGTTGAATTAGTGCAGCGCTGAGTAGCAAAAAGAGGCGTGGTCATTAAGGGGGGTAAATCCTCAGGAGGCAAGTGGTTAAAGTAACGTAGCGCCGTATCGCAAAAAATGTCCTGATCAGGAGGGGGGGGGGGGATCCTCTGGAGGGCGAGGGGTTCAAACCACAAAAATAATAATATCTAGAAAATCTACAATTTCTGGGGAAATTGTGTGAAGTGTTCTTGCCTCCACCAGTAGTCTAAAACTGGAGTGGGCGGAGTAACTGGGCGGAGTAGCTTTGGTCACTCTGCTGCCTGATCACACACCTGGGTTCCTATGGCAACTCACTCTACAGGAGAGGCATGGTTATAAACAAACTGCTCCAACTTGCTCACTTCACTGGCGGTTGCCATCTTCAAACGGTTGTCGTTTTGAAACTATAAATCCTACAGCGAAGAGCTTTATATTGTGAGAATCACAAGACCCAGACCTACATTTTGATGCATAGTATGTCTCTGAAATATGAAAAAATGAAGGCACAGTCGCAGTTTAAAAATTTCCCTTCAAATTTCAGGTGTCTAGAGTGGAGTTTCAATGAATGTCAATGGGCGGCGTGAGTTGCAAACAAATGGTCCTATTGTGAAAAACTATCAGGACTATGGCTTAGCCGTGGACATTTTTAGTGACAGCAGGGATAGCTGAACGTTTTGATATAAGATTTGTGTAGGTGGGCTTTAAAATGACAGAGTGATGGCAGTTTACAAATCATGTCCTGATTTTTCCAGCTCACACTCTAGCTTTTGTCAGCTCCCACTCTAGTTGCGCCATTCATTCCTATGGGACCAATTTCACCACAAAAACCGCGATATTTCGTGAACCATTCGGCGAAACGTTCCACAAAGTGATAGCGCACCAATCGGGAACAATCCGCACGTTTCGGTATATTACTGTCTATGTAGTGTAAGAACTGTGGGAGGAGTTAGGGTGGCTATAATAATAAGAATCTATATGTGAGATAACAGGGGGGGGTCTGCAATGCAGGAACACCTAAAAAAGAGAGGCAGGGAACAACGCTCAACTTCCAAGTGTTCTGGAATGGGGCTCAGAGAAGTCTGTATTGCCCTCAGTGTCACTGAACTTCTCTGTGACATCCTCTTTGTCAGTATCATTGAACTTCCCCAGAGAGATCCTCATTGTCCGTATCACTGAACTCCCCCTGAGTGATCCTTTTGTATCACTCCTGTCAGTAATCACTGAACTTCTTTCAGAGAGATCCTCACATCAGTATCAATGAACTTCCCCTCAGAGGAATCTTCACATCAGTGTCACTGATTCGGCCCCAGAGAGATCCTACACTTGGTGTCCATTGAGCTTTCCCAACCTCTCCATCTGCTCAGTAAGCTTCGAGTCTTTTTAAAACCGTCCGAACTACCAAAATATCAACCTATGGAGAGTCAAATTTGAATTTAACATTAAAATCTTTCTTTTGGCTTGTATGTTCACTTCCAAATATTTCTGGCTCTATAAACCATCTAAAAACACAAATAATTCAGATTTGATCAACCCTGAGGTGGCAAAACCCATTTCCCAGAATCCTTTGCAAAGATATGCAAATGAGCAGGTTCAGCCAGTAACATTCAAATCATACCTGTGCTGATAACTGTCACCAGTGTGCCTATGAGAGCTCTCAACTGACTTTTCATGCCATAGCTGGACACAGGAGCCGGACCACGGCAACCGCCTGTAAAATGACAGCTTTCTTAACTAAAGGTTAGGAGGGGGGGGGGGATTCTGCTTTAAACCATTTGCCACCCACCCTATGGCCGAATGGCGGGCGGGAAATGTCATCAGCGTTCCAGGTGGACACCACACAGCGTCCTCCCGCACATGTGCAGATTGCGCTCCTGCAGAGCGGCGCGATCTGTCACCGGCCGTGTACCTCGGACACAGCCAATGACAGATCTGAGTACCGCTCCCTGTTGCCGGTACCATGTGACCTGCTGTGACCAATCACAGCAGGTCACATGACGACAGTTGTATACAATGGATGGCTTCATTCATACCATCCATTGTATACTACTGCCTAGCTGTGAATGGTCACAGCAGGTCACATGCACATGTCATGTGATTAGCTGTGGCCAAATCACAGCTAAGCACAAAAAAAAAAAAAAAAACCTGAATGAATCGATGTCATTCAGGTAAATGCTTGCTTATAGCAAAGTAATTCTTTGCTATAAGCAAATGGTGTAAAAAAAAAAAAAAAAAAAAAAAAAAATACTGATCACTTCCCAAAGTAGTACAATGTTACTATGGTAACATTGTACTACTTTGGTCATAGTGAAATATGAAAAAAAAAAATCTTAAAAAAAAATATAAAAAAAAATGTAATAAAAAATAATAAAAAAATTAAAAAAAAAATATAATAATTTTTTTTTTTTTCCCCCATACGGTCACCAATCAGTGTCCCTGATCATCGCCATGCCAGTTTTATGATGACACTGTACTGCAGTGGTGACAACATGTAAAAATAGTGAAACTAATTTTTTAAATTTTTTAATTTTCCGAAAAAGTATGACAAAAAAAAATACAACTTCAAAAAACTCACCATGCCTCTTATGAAGTACGTCGTCTACTGTCTGTCCCGTCCTGACACTCTGCAAAAAGGGGTCATTACAGGGGTCTGTACTGTCCTGACATTTGGGGGATATCTGTCCCGTCCTGACATTTGGGGGATATCTGTCCCGTCCTGACATTTGGGGGGATATCTGTACTGCCCTGACATTTGGGGGATATCTGTCCTGTCCTGACATTTGGGGGATATCTGTACTGCCCTGACATTTGGGGGATATCTGTCCTGTTCTGACATTTGGGGGATATCTGTCCCGTCCTGACATTTGGGGGATATCTGTCCCGTCCTGACATTTGGGGGATATCTGTACTGTCCTGACATTTGGGGGATATCTGTACCGTCCTGACATTTGGGGGATATCTGTACTGTCCTGACATTGGGGGATATCTGTACTGTCCTGACATTTGGGGGATATCTGTACTGTCCTGACATTTGGGGGATATCTGTACTGTCCTGACATTTGGGGGATATCTGTACCGTCCTGACATTTGGGGGATATCTGTACCGTCCTGACATTTGGGGGATATCTGTACCGTTCTGACATTTGGGGGATATCTGTACTGTCCTGACATTTGGGGGATATCTGTACTGTTCTGACGTTTGGGGGATATCTGTACTGTTCTGACATTTGGGGGATATCTGTACTGTTCTGACATTTGGGGGATATCTGTACTGTTCTGACGTTTTGGGGGATATCTTGGGGGATAACGTTCCACAAAGTAATAGCGCACCAATCGGGAACAATCCGCACGTTTCCGTATATTACTGTCTTTGTAGTGTAAAAACTGTGGGAGGAGTTAGGGTGGTAAATTTTGCTATAATAATAATAATATATTTGTGAGATAACAATAAATATTCTTCCAAGAACACTTAATAATAAATAATAAAAAATCATAAGCATCATACACACAATACACCCAATAGTAACAATGTAGCAATGTTTAGTGTACACAAAACAGACAGTTGAGACAAAACTGATTGTGTCAACAAAGGAAAGTTTACCTTTGGAGAACGATCATTGTCTGTGAATTGTGGACACTTCAGATCCTATCTCTGTTTATAGTCACAGCCGGGTGCAGGCAGTCCCTGTGTACGGTTCACACACAGGACTACAGAGGCCTGGGGAGACACAGTCCCAGCTCCGCCAACACACACAAATCCTGTCCTGTAATCTACCTGTACATTCATCATTGCATGCGGCCGCGTGTCCAGATCCAGCACACTGCTCCTGCCTGCGTGTCGAATTTTGATATGCGACGGTGAATGCGCAGCCGCTTCGTCTGCATCCACTTCTATTGGCTGCCTGCAGGTGAATGCACATGCAGCAAAAAGCCGCCCAGCACAGAGGTCCCTGCCTGAATGAGCCCTTTTAACCACCTCCCGTTGTATATAAACAGCCTCCCCGCCCCCTGCTTGTGCGCGCTCCCTGGGAGCACGCAGCACCACAATCCGGTGCCCGCTGTGTCCTCCGGACACAGTGGAACACCGATCGTCATACGGGACCTCTGTGCGAGGTCCCGATCATGTGATCACCGATTGGCCAATCAGTGATCACATGCAGAGTAGTAAGCAAGATGTCACTTCTGACATCATTGCTTACTACGTGTGAAATCTGTGAATGATCACAGAGATCACATGGTACAGGGCTATTCAAAACAGCCTTGTACCATGTGACAAGCTGTGACCAATCACAGCTCACACAGTATTTCTCAATGGCTGCAAGAATGCAGCCAGAGGAGGAGAAATTATTGCTTTTACAGCCTTTATGGGTGTAAAAGCAATCGGTGTAAAAAAAAAAAATCTTCATCACCCCCCACAAGTAGTACTGTACTGTTAGGGTGACAGTAAAAAAAAAAAAAAAAAAAAAAAAAACAGAAATAATAAAAAATAAATAAAAAAATGTAAAAAATTATAATTTTTGGTTATAAACTAATTTGGGTTATTTTTTCTTTTTACTAAAAAGATAACAGAATAAATGTTGGCCAAGATTTTTATGATGAAATATTATTTATTTGCAAAATTTTATAAGAAAAAAAACACTTTTTTTCAAGATTTTTGGACATTTTCATTTACATAGCAAACAAAATAAAAATCCCAGCGGTGAATAAATACCACCAAAATAAAGCTTTATCTGTCTCAAAAAAATGCTAAAAGATTCATATGGGTACAGTGTTGCATGACCGCAAAAATTGTCATTCAAAGTGTGATAGCGATGAAAGCTGAAAATTGGCGGACTGGAAGGGGGGTGAAAAAGTGTCCGCACTGGAAGGGGGGTGAAAAAAGTGTCCGCACTGGAAGGGGGGTGAAAAAGTGTCCGCACGGGGGGGGGGGGGTGAAAAAGTGTCCGCACTGGAAGGGGGGTGAAAAAGTGTCCGCACTGGAAGGGGGGGTGAAAAAGTGTTCGCACTGGAAGGGGGGTGAAAAAGTGTCCGCACTGGAAGGGGGGTGAAAAAGTGTCCGCACTGGAAGGGGGGTGAAAAAGTGTCCGCACTGGAAGGGGGGTGAAAAAGTGTCCGCACTGGAAGGGGGGGTGAAAGTGTCCGCACTGGAAGGGGGGGGGTGAAAGTGTCCGCACTGGAAGGGGGGGGGAAAGTGTCCGCACGGAAGGGGGGGGGAAAGTGTCCGCACCGGAAGGGGGGACCGGGAAGGGGGGGGGAAAAGTGCCGCACTGGAAGGGGGGGAAAGTGTCCCGACTGGAAGGGGGGGAAAGTGTCCGACTGGAAGGGGGGGAAAGTGTCCCAACTGGAAGGGGGGGGGGAAAGTGTCCGGACTGGAAGTAGTTAAAATATATTTTTTGAAAAAAAATACACTTTGGGAAAAAAAAAAAAAAAAAAATACACTATATTAAAAATATATATATATATACCCTAATTTTTTTTTAAATATGAAAGTGGATGTTACGGATAAGTAAATAGATACCCAACATGTCGCGCTGTAAAATTGCGCACGCTCGTGGAATGGCGCGAAACTGCGGTACTTAAAAATCTCCATGGGTGACGCTTTAAAAATGTCTCCAGGTTAGCCGTGTGACGTTACAGAGGAGTCTAGTTTGAGAATTATTGCTCTTGTTCCCACGTTCGTGGCGATATCACACGTGTGTGGTTTGAGCACCATGTACATATGTGGGTGTGGCCTACGTATGCGTTCACCACTACGCGCGAGCACGGGGGGGGCTCTTTAAACTTTCTATTTATTTATTTCACTGTCCCTTTAAAAAAAAAGTTTAATCACCTTTATTCTAATCACAAGAAATGTATGCATCCCCTGTGACAGAAATAATTAGTGACAGGTCCTCTTTATGGAGACATCAGGGGGTCAATAAGACCCCACATCTCTCCTCTACAATGTAAAGCATTAGTCCAAAAAAAAGCATTGATCTAGTGCTTTAAAAAAAAAAAAAAAATTTTAAAAATGCCGGAACCTGAAGTGACATCGCTCCGGTCCTCCAAGGGCATAGAGATGTATGAAGTCCATCTTTCCTTCACTAATCTCTATGCCCAGCGCCAGGATCGTTCGATGGTTTCTCAGGCAAGGATGAGAACTACCGAGTGGCGGCCGGTGGCGGCAGCAGCGGCGAGGGGTGGCAGGCAGGGTTTTTTGGCACCTGTATCGGTGCTTTTTCTCAAATCGGCCGAAAGGGGTGTTTTCAGCCGAAACATTTCGGCCACCGAAATTTCGGTACATCCCTAATTACAGTTGCAATACAATTTGGTACAAGAAGAAACAGAGGGCCCTGATCCTGGGAGCTTACAATCTGGGAGGAAGGGTTGAGTGATACAAAAGGTAATAGCTGTGGGGGGGAGGAGCTGATGGAGGAAATAAATGGCGGCTTACGAGTTAGAAGCAGGATAGACTTCTTTAAAGGGAAAGGTTTTCAGGGATCATCTAAAAGGTGGATAGATTAGGAGACAGCCGGAAAGATTGGGGTAGGGAGTTCCATAGAATGGGAGAAGCTCGGGAGAAGTCCTGGAGGCGAGCATGGGAGGAGGTGACACGGGAACTAGAGAGCAGAATGTCTTTGGAGGATGGAAGAGAGTGGTTTGGTTGATATTTTGAGACCAGGTTGGTGATGTAGCCGGGGGCAGAGTTGTGGATGGCTTTGTAAGTTGTTAGTATTTTGAAGTATATTTGTTGGGCGAGTGGAGATCAGTGGAGGGATTGGCAGGGAGGGGTGGAGGACACTGAATGGAGATCAGCGGAGGATTGGCAGAGAGGGATGGAGGACACTGAGTGGAGAGCAGTGGAGGGTTTGGCAGAGAGGGGTGGGGCCACTGAATGGAGACCAGTGGAGGGATTGGCAGAGAGGGGTGGAGGACACTGATGGAGACCAGTGGAGGGATTGGCAGAGAGGGGTGGAGGACACTGAATGGAGACCAGTGGAGGGACTAGCAGAGAGGGGTGGAGGACACTGAGTGGAGACCAGTGGAGGGATTGGCAGAGAGGGGTGGAGGACACTGAGTGGAGACCAGTGGAGGGATTGGCAGAGAGGGGTGGAGGACACTGAATGGAGACCAGTGGAGCGATTGGCAGAGAGGGGTGGAAGACGCACGAATGGAGACCAGTGGAGGGATGGAGGACACTGAATGGAGGCCAGTGGAGGGATTGGCAGAGAGGGGTGGAGGACACGGAGTGGAGACCAGTGGAGGGATTGGCAGAGAGGGGTGGAGGACACTGAATGGAGACCAGTGGAGGGATTGGCAGAGAGGGGTGGAGGACACGGAGTGGAGACCAGTGGAGGGATTGGCAGAGAGGGGTGGAGGACACTGAATGGAGACCAGTGGAGGGATTGGCAGAGAGGGGTGGAGGACACGGAGTGGAGACCAGTGGAGGGATTGGCAGAGAGGGGTGGAGGACACTGAATGGAGACCAGTGGAGGGATTGGCAGAGAGGGGTGGAATTGGCCGAATGGAGACCAGTGGAGGGATGGAGGACACTGAATGGAGGCCAGTGGAAGGATTGGCAGAGAGGGGTGGAGGACACTGAATGGAGACCAGTGGAGGGATTGGTAGAGAGGGATGGAGGACACTAAATGGAGGTCAGCGAAGGGATTGGCAGAGAGGGGTGGAGGACACTGAGTGGAGACCAGTGGAAGGATTGGCAGAGAGGGGTGGAGGACACTGAGTGGAGGTCAGCGGAGGGATTGGCAGAGAGGGGTGGAGGACACTGAGTGGAGGTCAGCGGAGGGATTGGCAGAGAGGGGTGGAGGACACTGAGTGGAGACCAGTGGAAGGATTGGCAGAGAGGGGTGGAGGACACTGAGTGGAGGTCAGCGGAGGGATTGGCTTGTTGCAATGCAATTCGTACTGTATGCTGACGGATATCTTCTTTCGAGTTTTAAGATGTGTGTTTTGATGTGTTTCCATCTATTTCAATAGAAAAATCATCAAGAAAAATGTAAAAAGGTGTCATGCAGTGTTATTCATCATCCCAACAGTTAGACATGGTGGTGGCAGTGTAATGGCCTGGATGGTCAGGACCTGGATGACTTGCCATCGTTGATGGAACCATGAATTCTGCGCTGTACCAGAAAATCCTAAATGAGAACATCCGGCCATCAGTTCCTGACATCTAGCTCAAGCACACTTGGGTTATGTAGGAGGACACACACCAGCAAGTCCATCTGTAAATGGCTCCTCAAAAAAAAAAAAAAAAAAGTTTTGGAGTGGCCTAGTCAAAGTCCAGACTTAAATCCGATTGCGATGCTGTGGCATGACCTTAAACAGGCCGTTCATGCTGGAAAACCCCCCAATGTGGCAGAATGAAAAAACAATTCTGCAAAAAGCCCAAAATTCCTCCACAGAGATGTGAAATACTCATCGCCAGTTATCGCAAAACCTTGATTGCAGTCGTTGCCGCCAAGGGTGGCCTAACCAGTTATGAGGTTTAGAAGGCAATTACTTTTTCTCTGTGGAGGTGGGACTCTTCTTTGCAGAATTTTGGGGGCCACTCAGTTTCTTTGCAGCATCTCAATAATTGACTTTTTCATTTTTTTTTTTTTTTGAGGAACCATTCAGAGGTGAACTTGCTGGTGTGTTTCGGACCATTGTCCTCCTGCATAACCCAAGTGTGCTTGATCTTGACCGGAAGTTCTCCTTCAGGATTTTCTGGTAGAGCACAGGATTCATGGTTCCATCAATGATGGCAAGTCATCCAGGTCCTGACCATCCAGGCCATTACACTGCCACCACCATGTCTAACTGTTGGGATGATGTTCTTTTTATGAAATGTTGTGTTAGTTTTACATCAGATGTAACGGGACGCACAACTTCTAAAAAGTTGAACTTTTGTCTCATCAGTCCAAAGAATATTTGCCCAAAAGTCTTGAGAATAATCAAGATGTTTTTTGGCAAATGTGAGATAAGCCTTTTGTGTTCTTTTTGGTCAGTGGTGGCTTTCCCCCAGAGAGATGTGAAAGACTCATTGCCAGTTATCCCCAAACTTCAACTGCAGTCATTGCCGCCAAGGGTGGCCCAACCAGTTATGAGGTTTAGGAGGCAATTACTTTTTCACATAGGCCCAGGCAGGTTTGGGCAAGCTTTTTTCCCTTAATAAAGGAAATCATTTAAAAACTGAATTTTGTATTTATTCAAGTTATCTTTGTGTAATACTACTTTTTTTTGATGATCTGAATCATTAAAGTGTGGCAAATAAGCATAAAATAAAAAAAAAAAAAAAAATCAGGAAGGGGGCAAATACTTTTTCACAGCACTGCACACTAGAAGATATCTGAACGAAAAGTCTAAGCTTTAGAGTGACAACTCTGGCTCTGTCTCACAAAATCTCTCCTTCGTTGTCACCCTATCACAGAGGAGAACTTAAGCTGGCCATATACAGATCCATATGGATACGGTTCAAACAGGAATGGGCCAAATTCCAATCAGTGTGGCCATCCCCACATAATCAAAGGCAGCTGCTGATCAGTGTATTCCAACAGCAGGGGGCGCTGGCAGAATACAATGTCCTTGCAGGGGGGATTTGTTTGAGTAGACCCGGGCAAAGGGGTCTCCAAACTATGGCCCTCCAGCTGTCGCAGTACTACAAGTCCCATCATGCCTCTGCCACTGGGAGTCTTGCCTGTGGCTGACAGAGTCTTGCAAGGCCTCACGGGACTTGCAGCTCCTCAACACCTGGAGGGCCATAGTTTGGAGACCCCTAGACAGAGGAAAAAGAAGATTAAAAAAAAAAAACGCGTATGGCCAGCACACCAACACACTTTCCATACGCACGATCCACTGTTGTCACCATCAGGAAGCTCACATAAAGAACCAAGCAGGGGTCTCCAAACTACGGCCCTCCAGCTGTTGCAGTACTACAAGTCCCATCATGCCTCTGCCACTGGGAGTCTTGCCTGTGGCTGTCAAGAGTCTTGCAAGGCCTCACGGGACCTGCAGTTCCTCAACATCTGGAGGGCCATAGTTTGGAGACCCCTGGATGGCAGAAAAAGAAAATAAAAAAAAAAAAAAAGCGTGTGGCCAGCACACCAACGCACTTTGCATAGGCACGATCCACTGTTGTCACCATCAGGAAGCTCACATGAAGAAGCACCAAGCAGCCATCACTGAAGTGTATGTAGACTAAAAGTGGCTGCAAAGGAGAAGCAGCACCAGGATGCAACGAGGGTGAACAAAGGTTAAAGCAGATGTGTCAACCGGGCCCTCCATCTGTTGCAAAACTACAAGTCCCATCATGCCTCTGCCCTTGGGAGTCATGCTTGTAACTGTCGAATGCCTCATGGGACTTGTAGTTTTGGCAACAGCTGGTGGGCCGCCATTTGACACCTGTGAGCTACAAGTCCCATCATGCCTCTGCCCTTGGCAGTCATGCTTGTAACTGGTAACTGTAGTTTGGCAACAGCTGGTGGGCTGCCAGTTTGACACCCATGACTACAAGTCCCATCATGCCTCTGCCTTTGGCAGTCATGTTGGTAACTGTAGTTTGGCAACAGCTGGTGGGCTGCCAGTTTGACACCCATGAACTACAAGTCCCATCATGCCTCTGCCTTTGGAAGTCATGCTGGAAACTGTAGTTTGGCAACAGCTGGTAGGCCGCCAGTTTGAAGCCCGTGAGCTACAAGTCCCATCATGCCTCTGCCTTTGGGAGTCATGCTTCTGTCGATCTTGCAATGCCTCATGGGACTTGTAGTTTGGCAACAGCTGGTGGGCCGCCAGTTTGACACCCGTGAACTACAAGTCCCATCATGCCTCTGGCTTTGGAAGTCATGCTGGTAACTGTCAAACTTGCAATGCCTCATGGGACTTGTAGTTTTGCAACAGCTGATGGGCTGCCAGTTGGACACCCGTGAACTGCAAGTCCCATCAAGCCTCTACCTTTGGGAGTCATGCTTCTGTCGATCTTGCAATGCCTCATGGGACTTGTAGTTTGGCAACAGCTGGAGTGACACCCAGTTTGACACCCGTGAACTACAAGTCCCATCATGCCTCTGCCTTTGGGAGTCATGCTTCTGTCGATCTTGCAATGCCTCATGGGACTTGTAGTTTGGCAACAGCTGGTGGGCCGCCAGTTTGACACTCGTGAACTACAAGTCCCATCATGCCTCTGCCTTTGGGAGTCAAGCTGGTAACTGTCGATCTTGCAATGCCTCATCTGACTTGTAGTTTGGCAACAGCTAGAGTGACACCCAGTTTGACACCCGTGAACTACAAGTCCCATCATGCCTCTGGGAGTCATGCTTCTGTCAATCTTGCAATGCCTCATGGGACTTGTAGTTTGGCAACAGCTGGTGGGCCGCCAGTTTGACACCCGCGGGTTAAAGTATTCTACTTTATAATAAATAATTTACAGCGAACCCTTCCCTGTGATCAGCATGCAGATCCACCGCGAGTCCCCAGAGGGACGATGTGCGTCCATGCACAACGCCAGAGACCCGACGCACTGCACAATCAATAACACGCCATCTGCCCTCTATTCACCCTCAAGGCCTGATCCCGGCCTCTAGAGAAACCTGGCCTCTTCACCAGCAGAGCTCCGATCCATGAGCCTACGCCGCCATACAAAGCAGACTCATCGCTCGGTGTTCTCTCTGCAGAATCACCAACCAAACATGAAATCTGGGAATTTAAAGAGCAGGTTCAGCACATTTCAGCTTTGATTTCCCTCTTTTCCATATATTTAATGGTGGACTGGTATATAACCGGGAGCACAAAGACAAACCAGCACCTAAAATTCCCCCAGCACTGGTGGAGCTCTGACAGTAGTAGAATTAGGACACCATTCATCATGGAGTCGGAGCCGACATACCAAGTGGGATCCAAAAGTTTTGAGACTGGTTTTGTAGCACGCCAACAGACGGCAGCACAGGGAGCACCGACCTTCATGAGTCAGTGTGCCAAAAGACATCAGTAAAGTCAAAAGGCACGTCATAAAAGAACAGCTTGGTCAACACCGCGCTACATGACTCTGAGGAAGAGGAAAGTCCTCGAAACGCGTCGGCCTATTGGATGCCTACACTCCCTATTGCGGACAGTCACGTAGCATGGTTTTGACCAAAACTGTTGTTTTATGACGTGCCTTTGATTTTACTGTCGTTTGTGAAGTACAACACCTACTTTTATTTCTTATTAAACATTTTTTATGGTCTTGTACTAGGCCCGTGCACCCGCTGTTCGTTCTTTCTTCATTCAGTATATTTGGATTCCCCCGGTCTTTTAAGGGCAGCAAGGGTGTGCATATTCCAGGACATTCATGATGGGGTTCTAGCCTACATCAAGTCCATCCCCAAGCCCAGGAGCATTTGCGTTTGCTGGTCCTTTGCCATTCATGATGGGGTCCTAGCCTACATCGAGTCCATCCCCAAGCCCAGGAGCATTTGCGTTTGCTGGTCCTTTGCCATTCATGATGGGGTCCTAGCCTACATCGAGTCCATCCCCAAGCCCAGGAGCATTTGCGTTTGCTGGTCCTTCGCCATTCATGATGGGGTCCTAGCCTACATCGAGTCCATCCCCAAGCCCAGGAGCATTTGCGTTTGCTGGTCCTTCGCCATTCATGATGGGGTCCTAGCCTACATCGAGTCCATCCCCAAGCCCAGGAGCATTTGCGTTTGCTGGTCCTTCGCCATTCATGATGGGGTCCTAGCCTACATCGAGTCCATCCCCAAGCCCAGGAGCATTTGTGTTTGCTGGTCCTTTGCCATTCATGATGGGGTCCTAGCCTACATCGAGTCCATCCCCAAGCCCAGGAGCATTTGTGTTTGCTGGTCCTTTGCCATTCATGATGGGGGGGTCCTAGCCTACATCGAGTCCATCCCCAAGCCCAGGAGCATTTGTGTTTGCTGGTCCTTTGCCATTCATGATGGGGTCCTAGCCTACATCGAGTCCATCCCCAAGCCCAGGAGCATTTGTGTTTGCTGGTCCTTTGCCATTCATGATGGGGTCCTAGCCTACATCGAGTCCCTCCCCAAGCCCAGGAGCATATGTGTTTGCTGGTCCTTTGCCATTCATGATGGGGTCCTAGCCTACATCGAGTCCATCCCCAAGCCCAGGAGCATTTGTGTTTGCTGGTCCTTTGCCATTCATGATGGGGTCCTAGCCTACATCGAGTCCCTCCACAAGCCCAGGAGCATGTGTTTGCTAGTCGTTTGCCATTCATGATGGGGTCCTAGCCTACATCGAGTCCATCCCCAAGCCCAGGAGCATTTGTGTTTGCTGGTCCTTTGCCATTCATGATGGGGTCCTAGCCTACATCGAGTCCCATCCCAAGCCCAGGAGCATATGTGTTTGCTGGTCCTTTGCCATTCATGATGGGGTCCTAGCCTACATCGAGTCCATCCCCAAGCCCAGGAGCATTTGTGTTTGCTGGTCCTTTGCCATTCATGATGGGGTCCTAGCCTACATCGAGTCCATCCCCAAGCCCAGGAGCATTTGCGTTTGCTGGTCCTTTGCCATTCATGATGGGGTCCTAGCCTACATCGAGTCCATCCCCAAGCCCAGGAGCATATGTGTTTGCTGGTCCTTTGCCATTCATGATGGGGTCCTAGCCTACATCGAGTCCATCCCCAAGCCCAGGAGCATTTGCGTTTGCTGGTCCTTTGCCATTCATGATGGGGTCCTAGCCTACATCGAGTCCATGCCCAAGCCCAGGAGCATTTGTGTTTGCTGGTCCTTTGCCATTCATGATGGGGTCCTAGCCTACATCAGGTCCATCCCCAAGCCCAGGAGCATTTGTGTTTGCTGGTCCTTTGCCAAAAGACATTGTCCTGTGTACATCGGGAGCTGTGCAACTGGTGCTATTCTGACCACGTCTGCTATTTCATCATAGACACCAAGTTAGAACAAAAGAGAAAACAGGAAATTCTGCGTGAAACTGGGCAAATCGGCCACGGAGGCGGCTGACGCGGTTTTGCAAGTTTACGGCAATGGTACAATGAGTCGTTCAATGCGTTTTGAGTGGCGTGCGCGCTTCAAGAGCGGTAGAATGTCACTGAAAGAATTTAGCCAGTTCATTCGCCGCTGCACACCTGAGCGATCTGTATGACCGCACAAACAGTGGAATCCTTTTAATAGGCAAGGGGGGGTGGCAAAAACCTGTGGTTGCAATGCACTTTTGCAATCCCCTCCAACCGCTATCCCCTTTATCAGCAGCGGGCCGGGGTGGCAGCCGCGATCCTATGCTTCATTGCCCCGTCATTTCAGTGGGAGCAGCACCCCCAAAATGCCTCTAATTATTGCAACAAGATCCTATTAACCTCCCTGGCGGTATGATTATTTCGATTTTTTGTGCTGAAAGCGGTACCATTTTTTTGCATGGAAATATGTAGTTTTTTATTGTAGGCTATAATTTTTAGGAATAACTCACTGAAAATCTGTCCGGACAAGAGTCTAGTAAACATCCCGGGTATGTTACAATTTGAAACACGAAATCATTAAATTATAATTTAATAATCATAAAAAATAATATAATAATAATTTAATTCAATAATATAATCAAACCAAAAGCACTGAAATGTGAAATATAGCGCCAAGTTCGCACATCGCTGAGCTCAGTCGCAGAAATCGTGTTTTCAGTGTCTGATGAGGAATTTCCCCCACAGAATCATTATCACTTCAATTCTGCAAGTGGTTCTGATTTACTATCGCTGTTCTCTAGCTACGGTCTAAAAACCGCGTCTGACGTAAAGGGAGCTTTTTGGACGCCATGGACGTTTCTCAGTTTCCAGGCAGAAAGAACAGAAAAAATGCAGGGCAGGGCGCCGGACAAAGCACTCGGGACAAAATTGTATGTGAAATGCATTGAAACAGCAATGTTTTACTATGTAATAATCATTTTTAATAAATTGCCATTTTTAAAAAATTTTAAATTTGCCGCCGATTCCGGCGCCCGTACGTCCCGACGTCACAGGGACCGGAACATGGAAGCCGGATGCCGGCATCGGCCGGAGGAGATGGCTGGGGACGCTGCAGGGGGGACATCGCAGGAAGCGAAGGACAAGGTAAGTGCTGCAGGGGAAGGTACAGGTGCTGTTCCCTGAGCAACGCCGCATGGTAAGCCCATGCATGGAAGAGTTGTAGCTCGGGGATACCACTAAGGAGGTTCAAGTGTGATGCTCCCCCTTGAAGAGGAGCCATCCACACCAAAGCCCGTTCTGCCAAAGGACACTTCCAAAAGTGTCGCTCTTCTGCCAGTGGCTCCATTTTACAGGAATTTCTTTATTTGCAAGGAATATTTATTATTTTTATTTCAGGGTACTTATATAGCGCCGTCAATTTACGCAGCACTTTACATATATATTGTATCCCACAAGGAAGGAAAATATATTTTAAAAATATTCTTCCCAAATAATTTGATATATACTTGAAATACTACAATTTTGGCCGTATTCAAAACATTAAAAAAAAATAATATATATAAACACACACATACTGTATGTTGAAATGTGTTTTTTATATATTACAAAATATATGAAAAATATATTTTTTTAAAAAAAATTTTTAAATATATTTTTCAGTTTTTTTTTTTTTTTAACATATAGAATCATTTTAACATATATTTGTAAATGCATTCCAAAAATGTAGATTAGAAGTATTTTTTTTAAAGACTTTCAGTGTGTTTGAAAATTTATTTTTTTAAAATTTTTTTCATATATTTTGTAATATATGAAAAAAACGCATTCAACATATAGTGTGTGTCTATATATATGTGGGCAAACACAGTGGCGAAGTGATTAGCACTTCCGCCTGACAGTACTCGGGTTGTTGGTTCAAAACGACACCACCTGCTTGGAGTTTGCATGTTCTCCCTGTGCCTGCGTGGGGTTCCTCCGGGTACTCCGGTTTCCTCCCACACTCCAAAGACATGCTGGTAGGTGAATTGGCTCCTATTTAGATTGTCCCTAGTATGTGTATTGGTATGAATGTGAGTTTAGGGACCTTAGATGTGTACGCCCCTTGAGGGTTGAGGGACCTTAGATTGTAGGGGATTTAGGGACCTTAGATTGTACGCCCCTTGAGGGTTAGGGACCTTAGATTGTGTACGCCCCTTGGGGGTTAGGGACCTTAGGATTGTACGCCCCTTGGGGGTTAGGGACCTTAGATTGCACGCCCCTTGGGGGTTAGGGACCTTAGATTGCACGCCCCTTGGGGGTTAGGGACCTTAGATTGCACGCCCCTTGGGGGTTAGGGACCTTAGATTGCACGCCCCTTGGGGGTTAGGGACCTTTAGATTGTACGCGCCCTTGGGGGTTAGGGACCTTAGATTGTACGCCCCTTGGGGGTTAGGGACCTTAGATTGTACGCCCCTTGAGGGTTTAGGGACCTTAGATTGCACGCCCCTTGGGGGTTAGGGACCTTAGATTGTACACCCCTTGAGGGTTAGGGACCTTAGATTGCACGCCCCTTGGGGGATAGGGACCTTAGATTGCACGCCCCTTGAGGGTTAGGGACCTTAGATTGCACGCCCCTTGGGGGTTAGGGACCTTAGATTGCACGCCCCTTGGGGGTTAGGGACCTTAGATTGCACGCCCCTTGGGGTTAGGGACCTTAGATTGCACGCCCCTTGGGGTTAGGGACCTTAGATTGTACGCCCCTTGGGGGAGGGTTAGGGACCTTAGATTGTACGCCCCTTGGGGGATAGGGACCTTAGATTGTACGCCCCTTGGGGTTAGGGACCTTAGATTGTACGCCCCTTGAGGGTTAGGGACCTTAGATTGCACGCCCCTTGAGGGTTAGGGACCTTAGATTGCCCTCCTTGAGGGTTAGGGACCTTAGATTGCACGCTCCTTGAGGGTTAGGGACCTTAGATTGCACGCCCCTTGAGAGTTAGGGACCTTAGATTGTACACCCCTTGAGGGATTAGGGACCTTAGATTGCACGCCCCTTGAGGATTAGGGACTGATGTGAATGTACAATATATATGTAAAGTGCTGCGCAAATTGACGGCGCTATATAAGTACCTGAAATAAATATATATATATACACACACACACACACACATATAATATATTGAAATATATCGAATACAGCCAAAATTGTAGTATTTCAAATATATTTTTTTTTCCATGTAGGACATTCACATCAGTTCCTAACCTTCAAGGGGCGTACAATCTAATATTTTGGGCAATCTAATTATTGCGAGGGGATCACTTTAAAGTGACGCCATCGCGCCCCCTTCTTAAAAAGTTGCCGTCCACGAAAGCCCCGGTCATCGACATTTCTGAAAGTGGCGATTTCACAAGCGATAGGAGAGGTATGCATTTACCGTCAACTTTTGCGAGAACATTTTTTTGGGCAATCTAAATACCGCAACGGCAATGACAACGAGGAAAGCAGCCGGGCGAATTCTGAACGGTTGTCACACGTATCCTATACCACGTCACTGACCTGAAACAAAGCATGCAGTGAAGCCTGCTAGACGGGTTCTCTTTAATTCTGTATTGGAATAAAAACTATTTTCATTGCACCAGAAGAGAGCGAGCGGACTAAACGCCGCAGCCTGCGATTCCGCCGTGTTTTCATACCGCCATTATACTGGGGCACCTTGTTATTTATTATTGAACCTATGGCGGGCTGGGCCGCTGCAGGCACTATGTATTTTCAATGAGTACAGTGTGTGTATATATATATATATATATAAAAAGGAATATTTATATATAACATACAAAATAAAAACACACTGAAATAAATGCATATATATATATATATATACATGATGGGGCGTCACTCCTGGTGCTTGACACACATTGCTACTTCATTCATTGTCCTGTACACCCTCCCTGCGGCCTCCTCCCTCGGCCTCAAGCCTCCCTAATAGTAGTAGGCCTGTAGGCCGCACACCTCCGCCTACCTGCCGTAGGAGGGGATCCCCGGAGCTCCGTTTCACAAGACCCGGCCGGGATATTCGCTTCTCCGTCCCACTGCAGCACAGCACCGACCGTCACCGATCAGCTGACAGCAATCTCCCCCGCCCACTGCCTACCAGAATGCTGACAGCATCCTGACTGGAGTCCTCGACCGCCATCTTGGATGAGGGCATACTGCCAGTACCTCATTGTAGCCCCCGATATGGTTGATGTTCTGTTCGTGAGGGGTTGTTATAGTGAGTGAGTGTGCAGAGATTGAACGTTTATTCCAATACCAACCCCACTGAATAAAAAGAAAACAAAACCAAAAAAAGACACGAATGCGGCCATTGCTGGTAGCAACTGATTGGAATTCTTATATTTTTGTTTTTTGACAGAAATCTGGCTGGTTGCTATGGGAAACACATTCGCTTTTGTGCGTATTTTCATCGTCTTCCATTTTGGAGAATTGGACTAGACCGTGGCTTTGTTTTCTAGCAGCAGTTAGGTCTCTTTCAGGCGGGGGGCGGCTGAGCCACGGTTTGCCTGCCCCCTACCCCCGGCAGCCACTCTAAATTAAAGCCGGATGGAACCGTCCACATGCTTGCATTGTTCGCTCAGGGTGCAGAGCTTGACAAGAGATCAATGGGGCGCTCCGCAGCCGTGTGCAATACATGCGATTGCGGCGCGGTAGTGCAGCATTATGGGGTTCAAGCGGAACTAAACTCAGCAATGCGGCATCCCGCTGCTCCAGGCCCGGGCGCTGACATCTTCGGGTGGATGGCTTATGTGCAGGGGTGGGCTGACCATTCGAGGCACTCCAGCACTACCCGAGGGCCCGGGGTCAGTAGGGGGCCCCATGAGATGCCCCTGGTACCTTTTTCATAGGCTTTTTTTGGGTGTGGTATGAGTGTGGGCGAGGACACAGGGGCCCCATGATCCCCTATTACCCGGGGCCCCATGAGTTTTGTCAGTCCGCCCCTGCTTCTGTGATTCCTGTCATTGGCAGGGCGAGGATTATTATTACCGTATTTTCCAGCGGATAAGACGACTTTTTAACCCATGAAAATCTTCTAAAAAGTCGGGGGTTGTCTTATACGCCGGTATACGGCGAGCTGGTGTCAGGGCACCGTATACTGGCACATAGTGCCCCATCATTGGTATCAGTGGAAGGAATAGTGCCCCATCATTGGTGTCAGTGGGAGGAATAGTGCCCCATCATTGGTGTCAGTGGGAGGAATAGTGTCCCATCATTGGTGTCAGTGGGAGGAATAGTGCCCCATCATTGGTGTCAGTGGGAGGAATAGTGCCCCATCATTGGTGTCAGTGGGGAGGAATAGTGTCCCATCATTGGTGTCAGTGGGGGGAATAGTGCCTCATCATTGGTATCAGTGGGAGGAATAGTGCCCCATCATTGGTGTCAGTGGGAGGAATAGTGCCCCATCTTTGGTATCAGTGGGAGGATAATGCCCCATCATTGGTGTCAGTGGGAGGAATAGTGTCCCATCATTGGTGTCAGTGGGAGGAATAGTGTCCCATCATTGGTCTCAGTGGGAGGAATAGTGCCTCATCATTGGTATCAGTGGGAGGAATAGTGCCCCATCATTGGTGTCAGAGCGAGGAATCGTGCCCCATCATCATTGGTATCAGTGGGAGGAATAGTGCCCCATCATTGGTGTCAGTGGGAGGAATAGTGTCCCATCATTGGTGTCAGTGGGAGGAATAGTGCCCCATCATTGGTATCAGTGGGAGGAATAGTGCCCCATCATTGGTGTCAGTGGGAGGAATAGCGCCCATCATTGGTATCAGTGGAAGGAATAGCGCCCCATCATTGGTGTCAGTGGGAGGAATAGTGTCCCATCATTGGTGTCAGTGGGAGGAATAGTGCCCCATCATTGGTGTCAGTAGGAGGAATAGTGCCCCATCATTGGTGTCAGCGGGAGGAATAGTGCCCCATCATTGGTGTCAGTGGGAGGAATAGTGCCTCATCATTGGTATCAGTGGGAGGAATAGTGTCCCATCATTGGTGATGGATGGAATCTGCAGATTGGGGAGCATAATGGATCGGACTCCGATCCATTATGCTCAATCCGCAGATCCGAACCATCCAGCAGGGATCGTTGGCTTGCAACCTATATGAGGTGACATCGGACCCGCTCCATGAAAAGGGTTGCATGGCGACGATCCCCGCAGGATGGATGGGATCTGCAGATTGAGCATAATGGATCGGAGTCTGATCCATTATGCTCAATCCGCAGATCCGATCCATTCTGCGGGGATTGTCGGAGGGGGTGTCACCAAGTGTTACACCAACCCTAGGGACGCCCCTGTTTATGCAGGCCATAGACGGGTCGAAAATCGGCAGATTTATCAGCTTTTTCGCACCATTAGTGGGGTAATTGGTTGGCTGTTTTTCAGGGTTTTGGCACATTTTTTTTATTGGTAAAGTTGGAAAAAAAAAATTGCTGATCGGCCTATTTTCCCAGCATGATGGGCAAATTGGCCGATCGTTTTACCGATAAAAAATCTACACATGAGCCGTGACCTGCAAGAAAAAGAAAAAAAAGAAGTAGAAAGAGAAGAATTCCAGTCCGCTATTATATTTTACATGAAAAGTCTTGCAGTTGCAACAATGTATCTATTTGTATCCGAATAAAAACATCTGTATCTGAAATGGATACAAATAGATACATTGTTGCAACCGCAATACTTTTTCATGGCAAATATAATAGCGGAGCTCTCTACAGGGACAGAAGTAATTAAATGCCGGCCGTAGACGGGACCAAGGGCGGACTGACAACTCATGGGGCCCCCGGGCAATAGGGGATCATAGGGACCCTGTGTCCTTGCCCAAACTCAAAAAAACTTATGAAAAAGGTACCAGGGGCATCTCATGGGCCCCCTACTGACCCCGGGCCCTCGGGCAGTGCCCGAGTTTCCAAATGATCAGTCCGCCCCTGGACAGAACGAAAATCTACCGATTTTTTTTACCGTTGGTGGTAACATCAGCCTATTGAACGACCGATTTTTTGTTTTTCTTTTTTAAAACGGCCGGTTTTCGACCCGTCTATGGCCTGCATTACACACTGACACTAACTGCAATTTAAAAAGCCACAGATGTGGGACATTAACCTCTAATTGGCATTGTATGTCACCTTGTGTGTCTGTACCGAGGCCGAACATTCCAGGAGAGGGAAACTTTTGATCATCTGGGGGATTTCTGTTCTCATTATGATTTTAAAAGGAGCCAGACAACTATGTGATAATAAATGGCTTCATATGATCATCATCCTTCAATAAAAGAGCATTTTTTTTTGCCATGATCCGTCATATTTACATCGTCGGTGCCAAAATTTCATGATTTCTGCCAGGGGTATGCAAATGTTTGAGCACAACTGTATTTCTGTTTTTTGCTGTATAGAAAATCGCTTTGTCTTCGCCGCTCACTTTTTTACATCCTCCAAACGCAGAATATTGGCATCAGATCAGCCAGTTTGATATTACGCTGAGAGCGCTAAAGCTCAGCTAAAAATAGTCCAGATTAACGTATGTTCCATATTGTACAACATATGTACATGTCTTTATCATGATCAGTGTTTTCTCCAACCCTGTCAGCATACAAAAGCATAACTGGGGCCATTAACCACTTCCAGTCCGGAGACTTTCCTCCCTTCCAGTCCGGACACTTTCCTCCCCTTCCAGTCCGGACACATTCCCCCCCCTTCCAGTCCGGACACATTCCCCCCCCTTCCAGTCCAGACACTTTCCTCCCTTCCAGTCCGGACACTTTCCTCCCCTTCCAGTCCGGACACATTCCCCCCCCCCCTTCCAGTCCGGACACATTCCCCCCCCTTCCAGTCCGGACACTTTCCTCCCCTTCCAGTCCGGACACTTTCCTCCCCTTCCAGTCCGGACACATTCCCCCCCTTCCAGTCCAGACACTTTCCTCCCCTTCCAGTCCGGACACTTTCCCCCCCTTCCACTCCGGACACTTTCCCCCCCCTCCAGTCCGGACACTTTCCCCCCCTTCCAGTCCAGACACTTTCCTCCCCTTCCAGTCCGGACACATTCCCCCCCTTCCAGTCCAGACACTTTCCTCCCCTTCCAGTCCGGACACTTTCCCCCCCTTCCAGTCCGGACACTTTCCCCCCCTCCAGTCCGGACACTTTCCCCTCCTTCCAGTACGGAGACTTTCCTCCCCTTCTAGTCCGGACACTTTCCTCCCCTTCCAGTCCGGACACATTCCCCCCCTTCCAGTCCGGACACTTTCCCCCCCTTCCAGTCCGGACACTTTCACCCCCTTCCAGTCTGGACATTTTTACCCCCTTCCAGTCCGGCCACTTTCACCCCCTTCCAGTCCGGACACTTTCACCCCCCTTCCAGTCCGGACGCTTTCCCCCCCTTCCAGTCTGGACGCTTTCCCCCCTTCCAGTCCGGACGCTTTCCCCCCCTTCCAGTCCAGACGCTTTCACCCCCCTTCCAGTCCGGACGCTTTCCCCCCTTCCAGTCCGGACGCTTTCCCCCCCTTCCAGTCCGGACGCTTTCCCCCCCTTCCAGTCCGGACGCTTTCCCCCCCTTCCAGTCCGGACGCATTCCTCCCCGTCCAGTTCGGACACTTTCCACCCCCTTCCAGTCCGGACACTTCCCCCCCCTTCCAGTCCGGACACTTCCACCCCCTTCCAGTCCGGACACTTCCCCCCCTTCCGGTCCAGACACTTTCACCCCCTTCCAGTCCGGACACTTCCACCCCCTTCCAATCCGGACACTTTCCCCCCCTTCCAGTCCGGACACTTTCACCCCCCTTCCAGTCCAGACACTTTCACCCCCCTTCCAGTCCGGACACTTTCACCCCCCTTCCAGTCCGGACACTTTCCCCCCCTTCCAGTCCGGACACTTTCACCCCCCTTCCAGTCCGGACACTTTCCCCCCCTTCCAGTCCGGACACTTTCACCCCCCTTCCAGTCCGGACACTTTCACCCCCCTTCCAGTCCGGACACTTTCACCCCCCTTCCAGTCTGGACACTTTCCCCCCCTTCCAGTCTGGACACTTTCACCCCCCTTCCAGTCCGGACACTTTCACCCCCTTCCAGTCCGGACACTTTCCCCCCCTTCCAGTCCGGACACTTTCCCCGCTTCCAGTCCGACCACTTTCACTCCCTTCCAGTCCGGACACTTTCACCCCCTTCCAGTCCGGACATTTTCACCCCCTTCCAGTCCGGCCACTTTCACCCCCTTCCAGTCCGGACACTTTCACCCCCCTTCCAGTCCGGACGCTTTCCCCCCCTTCCAGTCTGGACGCTTTCCCCCCCTTCCAGTCCGGACGCTTTCACCCCCCTTCCAGTCCGGACGCTTTCCCCCCTTCCAGTCCGGACGCTTTCCCCCCCTTCCAGTCCGGACGCTTTCCCCCCCTTCCAGTCCGGACGCTTTCCCCCCCTTCCAGTCCGGACGCTTTCTTCCCCTTCCAGTTCGGACACTTTCCACCCCCTTCCAGTCCGGACACTTCCCCCCCCCTTCCAGTCCGGACACTTCCCCCCCCTTCCAGTCCGGACACTTCCCCTCCCTTCCAGTCCGGACACTTCCCCCCCTTCCAGTCCAGACACTTTCACCCCCTTCCAGTCCGGACACTTTCCCCCCCTTCCAGTCCGGACACTTTCCCCGCCTTGCAGTCCGGACACTTTCACCCCCTTCCAGTCCGGACACTTTCACCCCCCTTCCAGTCCGGACACTTTCACCCCCCTTCCAGTCCGGACACTTTCCCCCCCTTCCAGTCTGGACACTTTCACCCCCCTTCCAGTCCGGACACTTTCACCCCCTTCCAGTCCGGACACTTTCACCCCCTTCCAGTCCAGACACTTTCACCCCCCTTCCACTCCGGACACTTTCATCCCCTTCCAGTCCGGACGCTTTCACCCCCCTTCCAGTCCGGACGCTTTCCCCCCTTCCAGTCCGGACGCTTTTTCCCCCCCCTTCCAGTCCGGACGCTTTTCCCCCCTTCCAGTCCGGACGCTTTCCACCCCTTCCAGTCCGGACGCTTTCTTCCCCTTCCAGTTCGGACACTTTCCACCCCCTTCCAGTCCGGACACTTCCCCCCCCTTCCAGTCCGGGCACTTCCCCCCCCTTCTAGTCCGGACACTTTCCCTCCCTTCCAGTCCGGACACTTCCCCCCCTTCCAGTCCAGACACTTTCACCCCCTTCCAGTCCGGACACTTTCCCCCCCTTCCAGTCCGGACACTTTCCCCGCCTTGCAGTCCGGACACTTTCACCCCCTTCCAGTCCGGACACTTTCACCCCCCTTCCAGTCCGGATACTTTCACCCCCCTTCCAGTCCGGACACTTTCCCCCCCTTCCAGTCCGGACACTTTCACCCCCCTTCCAGTCCGGACACTTTCACCCCCTTCCAGTCCGGACACTTTCATCCCCTTCCAGTCCGGACACTTTCACCCCCTTCCAGCCCAGGCCAATTTTCAGCTTTCAGCGCTATCACACTTTGAATGACAATTGTGCGGTCATGTAACACTGTACCTATATGAATTTTATAGCATTTTTTTTTTAGACAGACAAAGCTTTATTTTGGTGGTATTTATTCACCACTGGGATTTTTATTTTTTTTTGCTATGTAAATGAAAAAGTTAAAAAATTTTGAAAGAGTTTTTCTTATAAAATTTTGCAAATAAATAATATTTCATAATAAATCTTGGCCAAACTTTATTCCGTTATCTTTTTAGTAAAAAAAAAAAAATAACCCAAATTAGTTTATAACCAAAAATTATAATTTTTAAACTTTTTTTTTTACATTTTTATTTTATTTTTTTATATTATGTTTTTTTTTTTTTTAACATACTGTCACCCTAGCAGTACAGTGTCACCATAGTTTTTTTTTTTATACTGATTGCTTATACACCCATAAAGGCTGTAAAAGCAATTATTTCTCCTCTCTGGCTGCATTCCTGCAGCCATTGAGAACTACTGTGAGAGCTGTGATTGGTCACAGCTTGTCACATGGTACAAGGCAGTTGTGAATAGCCCTGTACCATGTGATCTCTGTGATCATTCACAGATTTCACACGTAGTAAGCAATGATGTCAGAAGTGACATCTTGCTTACTTCTCTGCATGTGATCACTGATTGGCCAATTAAGGATCACATGATCGGGACCTCGCACAGAGGTCCTGTACGACGATCGGTGTTCCGTTGCGTCCTCCGGACACAGTGGGCTCTGGATCCCAGTGCTGCGCGCTCCCATGGAGCACAAGCAGGGGTTGGGGAGGCTATTTATAAAAAGCCACCCGACCCTGCACTGCCACCGTCCGGCCATTTATATTCATGGACCAGACGGGAAGTGGTTAAAAGGATAAAGTGAACCTGTCATTGACATTACCTATTTAATACAATGTACCAGACTAACAGCAGGCATGCCAAAGCAGATGAATATATATATTATATAATATACAGTACATAGCTACAGTATCTCCCAGAAGTGAGTCCACCCCTCACATTTGTGTCAATATTTGATTCCATCTTTTCATGTGACAACACTGAAGAAATGACACTTTGCTACAATGTGACGTAGTCAGTGTACAGCTTGTATAACATGTAAATTTGCTGTCCCCTGATAATAACTCAACACACAGCCATTAATGTCTAAACTGCTGGCAACAAAAGTGAGTCCATCCCCTAAGTGACAAGGTCCAAATTGGGCCCAAAGTGACAATATTTTGTGTGGTCGCCATTATTTTCCAGCACTGCCTTAACCCTCTTGGGCATGGAGGTCACCAGAGCTTCACAGGTTGCCACTGGAGTCCTCTTCCTCTCCTCCATGACGACATCACGGAGCTGGTGGATGTTAGAGACCTTGCACTCCTCCACCTTCCATTTGAGGATGCCCCACAGATGCTCAATAGGGTTCAGGTCTGGAGACATGCTTGGCCAGTCCATCACCTTTACCCTCAGCTTCTTTAGAAAGGCAGTGGTGGTCTTGGAGGTGTGTTTGGGGTCCTTATGTTGGAATACTGCCCTGCGGCCCAGTTTCCGAAGGGAGGTGATCACGCTCTGCTTCAGTATGTCACGGTACATGTTGGCATTCATGGTTCCCTCAATGAACTGTAGCTCCCCAGTGCCGGCAGCACTCATGCAGCCCCAGACCATGACACTCCCACCACCATGCTTGACTGTAGGCAAGACACACTTGTCTTTGTCCTCCTCACCTGGTTGCTGCCACACACGCTTGACACCATCTGAACCCAATCAGTTGATCTTGGTGTCATCAGACCACAGGACATGGTTCCAATAATCCATGTCCTTAGTCTGCTTGTAAACTGTTTGCGGCTTTCTTGGTCATCATCTTTAGAAGAGGCTTCCTTCTGGGACAACAGCCATGCAGACCAATGTGATGCAGTGTGCGGCGTACGGTCTGAGCACTGACAGGCTGACCCCCCACCCCTTCACCCTCTGCAGCAATGCTGGCAGCACTCATACGTCTTTTTCCCAAAATCAACCTCTGGATATGACGCTGAGCACGTGCACTCAACTTCTTTGGACAACCATGGCAAGGCCTGTTCTGAGTGGAACCTGTCCTGTTAAACCGCTGTATGGTCTTGGCCACCGTGCTGCAGCTCAGTTTCAGGGTCTTGGCAATATTCTTATAGTCTAGGCCAGTGGTCGGCAAGCTGCGGCTCACGAGCCACATGCGACCTTTACAAGCTTAAATGCGGCTCTTCTGTGTGCCGGGCGCCCGCTCCCCTCCCTCCCTCCTCACTCCCCTCCACCCTCCCTGACCCACTCCACCCCTCCTCTCCCTCCTCTCGGACGGGCGTGTGCCGGGCGGCCGCCCCCTCACCTCCCCTCCCCTCCCCCCTCTCGGATGGCCGCCCGCTCCCCTCCCTGCTCTCGGGCGGGGCCGCCCCAAAAGTCAGGACTCTGCAGCTGTCAGGATGTAGGCGGGGCAGCCAGGATGTAGGCGGGGCAGCGTGACGAGAACTCCTCTCCTCTCACAGTCCGCCCTGAAGACCAGAACGGCGCGGGAAGCACGACGAGAGGAACGCGCGGAGCAAAGGTAAGTGAATTGACACAGGGGGGACTTACTATATGGGGGATGAATTTCTATATGGGGGACTTACTATATGGGGGGGGACTTACTATATGGGGGATGAATTTCTATATGGGGGACTTACTATATGGGGGGGGACTTACTATATGGGGGATGAATTACTATATGGGGGGGGACTTACTATATGGGGGATGAATTACTATATGGGGGACTTACTATATGGGGGATGAATTACTATATGAGAGATGAATTACTATATGGGAGATGAATTACTATGGGGGAATGAATTACTATATGGGGGGGGGACTTACTATATGGGGGATGAATTACTATATGGGAGATGAATTACTATATGGGGGATGAATTGCATGAATTACTATGGGGGGGATCTATGGGGGGATGAATTACTATATGGGGGGATGAATTACTATGGGGGATGAATTACTATGGGGGGATGAATTACTATGGGGGGGGATGAATTACTATGGGGATGAATTACTATGGGGGATGAATTACTATATGGGGGATGAATTACTATATGGGGGATGAATTACTATATGGGGGATGAATTACTATGGGGGATGAATTACTATATGGGGGATGAATTGCTATGGGGGATGAATTACTATGGGGGATGAATTACTATATGGGGGATGAACTACTCTATGGGGGATGAATTACTATATGGGAGATGTATTTTTCAGTTTTAAAAATGTGGCTCTCAAAATAAATTTCAATCGTGGTTTTGGCGAGATTTGGCTCAGTTGAAAAAAAAGGTTGCCCACCACTGGTCTAGGCCATCTTTATGTAGAGCAACAATTCTTTTTTTTTCCGTTCCTCAGAGAGTCCTTTACCATGAGGTGCCATGTTGAACTTGCAGTGACCAGTATGAGAGAGTGAGAGCGATAACACCAAATGTAACCCACCCGCTCCCCATTCACACCTGAGACCTTGTAACACCAACAAGTCACATGACCCCGGGGAGGGAAAATGGCTAATTGGGCCCAATTTGAACCTTGTTGCCGCAAACGTGCACGCCAGAGACTGACGCAGTCTGCCATTTTGTTAATTTGTCATTCTCCTTCCCCCTCCCTTCCTGAGAGGCACAGTGACAGATGTGTGTGTTAAAAGTGTCAGGGGCCAGATCCCAGCAGGGAGCCATGTGGTGCCACACTGCCAAAAGAACCTGTGTAATTTCACACCTCGAAAAAAAGATAATGGAGCCTTCCCAGGAGTTCAAGGAATTCTCAAGAAGCCCACACCAGATAACATTTTTAAAAGATCCATTTTTTCCCCTATGTCTCATATCTTGAAATATGAGAGACATACATAAAAGCCGGACATACCTATCATCGGATGGATGATGAGCAGGCAAACAGTTTGATGGGTCACTCGCCTTATCTCGGGCGCACGGGAAAGCAGAGAAATAGATCTCGCGAACCGTGTAGCATACAATTTCATAATTCATATCTGTTCAATCCTCAGAATTGTCTGCATAATAATTTACCCACGGGTGGGAGGTCCCTGGTGCAGATGGAAGGTTATGGACCAGAATATGAGTTAGATGTTGGCTCCAGTTTAGGGCTCCGCCTGACGATTCCTCCCTAAACAGGGGATTGGTCTTTTACTTCAGAACCACCCCCTGCTGGGAAACTTTAAAACAGGCCGTCAAGCCTAAGAGTAGGAGATGAAAACATTCTCCCATTTTTCCATCGTAACACAGGGAGATCAAAGCACCCATCTGCTCTAAAACTTGGATCTGCTAACCCAAGGCTTAATAGCAAGTAACTTAACCCTTTAACTTCTCCCTGTTTATCTCTTTGCTGTGCTGTGTGGTTTTCTGTACATGTATATCTTAGTTACATCTTTTCTGTAAATATTTTATTGCACCTGTTTGACTCCTTTAGTAATAAATCTCTCTTTCTGAAAGTGTTGAACTGTTTCTATAGTTCTTAATTGCAATTTACGAATCCCTGCCTTTAAAGAGACGCTACTGTTTGTTTTAACCCTCTGTATAACAGGCCTGTATTATGACCAGGTTATGCAGTCGATTATATCAACCATCATAGTGTTATAGCTGAACGCCGAGTTTCCTCTTTCTCTGATCAAAAAGGAGGGTGGTGGCAGTGTGAAGGGGTTAATTGTGTAATTAACCTGACCCAGTAAAAATCGATTCAGGCTGCTGGCACATCGATCGGTATCCATTAGCTGGAAAATCGTTGTGCAGGGTACAGCTGGGTGTGGCATTGTTACGCACGTCACATCGCGGTTGTAGATCGGCTAGCCCTTCGGTCACGAGTTTGGTGAGAAGGTCTGGGGTCTGACGCCGCGATTGTGACACTTGTCACTTAGGGGTGGACTCACTTTTGTTGCCAGCGGTGTAGACACTAATGGCGGTGTGGTGAGTTATTATGAGTGGACAGCAAATTTACATGTTATACAAGCTGTACACTGACTACGTCACATTGTAGCAAAGTGTCATTTCTTCAGTGTTGTCACATGAAAAGATAGAATACAATATTTACAAAAATGTGAAGGGGAGATACTGTATACATTGTGTACAGTCCGGGGGAGGGGGGGACTCACTTCTGGGAGATACTGTATGTATGTATATATATATATATATATATATATATATATATATATATATATATATACACACACAGTGAAGGAAATGCGTATTTGCCCCCCGCCTGATGTTGAATGTTCGCCCTTCACAAAGAAATGATCGGTCTAACAATGGAATGTTCGGTGTATTGTAACACTGAGAGACAGAATATAACAACAAATTCAGCAGAAATGCGTCTAACAAATGATGACTGATCTGCATGTTCATGAGGGAAAGAAGGATTTGATCCCCTTCACAAAACATGACTTAGTACTTGGTGGCAAATCCCTTGTTGGCAATCACAGAGGTCAGACGTTTCCTGGAGTTGGCCCCCAGGTTCGCACACATCTCAGGAGGGATTTTGGCCCACTCCTCTTGGCAGATCCTCTCCAAGTCATTAAGGTTTGGTGGCTGACGTTTGGCAACTCGAACTTTCAGCTCCCTCCACAGATTTTCCATCGGATTAATGTCTGGAGACTGGATAGGCCACTCCAGGACCTTAATGTGCTTCTTCTTGAGCCGCTCCTTTGTTGCCTTGGCCGTGTGTTTTGGGTCATTGTCATGCTGGAACACCCATCCACCACCCATTTTCAATGCCCTGGCTGAGGAAAGAAGGTTCTCACCCAAGATTTGATGGTACATTGCCCCGTCCATCGTCCCTTTGATGCGGTGCAGTTGTCCTGTCTTCTTAGCAGAAAAACACCCCCAAAGCAGAATGTTTCCACCACCATGTTTCACAGTTGGGATGGTGTTCTTGGGGTCATAGGCAGCATTCCTCCTCCTCCAAACACGGCGAGTTGAGTTGATGCCAAAGAGCTGGATTTTGGTCTCATCTGGCCACAACACTTCCCACCAGTCCTCCTCTGCATCATTCAGATGTTCAGTGGCAGACTTCAGACGGGCCTGGCCATGTGCTTTCTTGAGCAGAGGGACCTTGCGGACACTGCAGGATTTCAGTCCTTGTCGGCGTAGTGTGTTACCAATTGTTTTCTTGGTGACTGTGGTCCCAGCTGCCTGGAGATCATTGACAAGATCCTCACGTGTAGTTCTGGGATGATTCCTCACTGTTCTCATGATCATTGACACTCCACGAGGTGAGATCTTGCATGGTGCACCAGACCTAGGGAGACTGACACTTGTTTTGTGTTTCTTCCATTTGTGAATGATTGCACCAACTGTTGTCACCTTCTCACCAAGCTGCTTGGCCATAGTTTTGGTAGCCCAGTCCAGCCTTGTGTAGGTCTACAATCTTGTCCCTGACATCCTTGGACAGCTCTTTGGTCTTTGCCATGGTGGAGAGTTTGGAATCTGATGGTTTGATGGCTCCTGTGGACAGGTGTCTTTTATACAGGTAACAAAATGAGATTAGCAGCACTCCCTTTAAGAGACTGCTTCTAATCTCAACTTGTTACCTGTGTGAGAGACACCTGGGAGCCAGAAATCCTGCTGAATGATAGGGGATCAAATCCTTCTTTCCCTCATGAACATGCAGATCAGTCATCATTTGTTAGACACATTTCTGCTGAATTTGTTGTTGTATTCTGTCTCTCAGTGTTACACCGAACATTCCATTGTTAGACCGATCATTTCTGTGTGAGGGGCGAACATTCAACATCAGCAGGGGAGCAAATACGCATTTCCTTCACTGTATATATATATATATGTACACATTATTGTTTCCCAAATCCAGGCAAAATACTTTTTTATAGTTGGGAAGGGCTAGAACCTCTGCCAGGTATATTTCTGTCTTTGTCTTCCTGTCACGGTTAAATAATATCCTTGCTATACAGTAGGTGTAGGCCATTTACGTGCCACTCCTAGAATGTTGCTAAGGATGTTGCTAAGAAAAGCCTAGCTGTTACTACTCAATTTCACCATCACAGGAGTGAACTCTTTCTTCAAACCCCCCCCTCACATGCTGTTTTTCTCTCCTCTGATGCCTTCTCCCTGAGTTAAGCATTTGAGAGCTCACTCCGGTGATGGTGAAGGTGATCAGTAACACTAGGCTTCTCTTAGCAACATCCTTAGCAACATTCTAGTTTTCCAGTCAGGCTTCATGAGGTATGTAAATGGCCTACACCTATAGCCTGGGCATTAACTTTGGTCACAGCTGCACTGTTTGTTGTATCTACAGACACCCCTGATCTGCATAGGCAGTTTTTGGTAAAGGTACTCTATCCCTTTAAGGCTGCAGTATTGTATATGGAGGGTCCGCGCACACGGCTGCATTGTGCTCAGTAATCGTGTGCTGTGTTCAGCTGCATGGAATCAAAGTGGAAGATTCTGTGTGTGCGGCTATGTGTGTAAAACATGTTCATGTATGCATCCCGGGATATACAGACGGGGGCGTTTTATGGGCGTTTACAGGTCTGAACAGCAGCACCTGTGTGACCGAGCCCTACATTGTTCCCCTGTGCACTGTGATGAATGGGAGCCTATGAGCCGCCATCGACTCCCAGACCACCCATCAGCCCTGCAAGGGGCACAATGATCCTGAGAGGTTCTGGTGTCACTTATTAATACTTTTATAATATTCATAATATTAATAAAAAGTTTTATTAAGTATTATTATTATCATTATTATTATTAATAATAATCATAATAAAAAAAAAAAGTTGTAAAAAAAGTTGTATTAAATTTTTTATTAGGAAGTTTCATTATTTTTTTATTATTATTGTTAATTATTATTATTAATAATAATAATATTAATTGAAAGTTTTTTATTAAATATTAATTATTATTATTATTAATTAATAATAATAATAAATTTTTGTATTAAATTTTTATTATGAATTTTTTCAGTAAAAATTTATTATTATTATTAATAACAATAATATTAATTACAAGTTTTATTAAATATATATTATTATTATTTTTTATTATTAAAATAATAATAATAATAAAATTATTATATTAAAGTTTTATTACGAAGTTTCATTAATTATATTATTATTATTTTTATTGTTATTAAATAATAAATTATTTAAAAGTTAATTATAAATATTATTATTATTATATAATAATAAAAATTGTATTAAATTTTTTTATTTATGAATTTTTAAAATTAATTTATTTTTATAATATATAAAATATTAAAAATTAAAATTTTTAAATATTTTTTTATTATTATTATTATATAATAATAATAATAATAATAATAAAAAAATATATTAAAAAAATATTTTTTTTATTAAATTATTTATTTTTATTAAAATTAATTATTAATAATATTTTAATTAAAAAATTTATTATAAAAATTATTATATTATTAATAAAATATAATATTATTATAAAATTAAATATAATTAAATTTTATTAATTTTTTTTAAATTATTTTTTATTTTTTTATATTATAATATTTTATTATTAATAAATAAATAAATATTAAAAAATATTTTATTAAATAATTATTATTATATATTAATTTAATAATTTAATAAATTATAAATTAAATAAAATTAATATATTTTTTTTAATTATTAATTAAAAAATTTTTATTTTTATTATTTTATTATATTTAATAATTATATTTTTTAAATTATTAATTTTATTTAATTTTTTTATTACTAATTTTAAAAATTTTTATTTTAATTTTATAATATTTTAAATAAATTTTTTTTTAATATTAATTTTATTTTTTTTTTTATTTATTAAAATAAAAAAAAAATTAATTTTTTATAAATTATTATTATTAATAATTTATATAAAATAATAATAATTTTATTTTTAATAATTTTTTAAATTATTAAATTTAAATTAATTTTATAATTATTTAAAATTTATTTTTATTTTATTTTATTATAAATATATTTTTATTTTATAAAATTATTAATTTTTTTCTTTTTTTTTTATTTTTTATTATTTTTTATATAAATAATTTAAATTTTATTTTTTTTTTTTTATTATTTTTATTTTTAATAAAGTTTAATTTTAAAAAATTTTTTTATTTTTTATTTTTTTTAATTTTTTTTTAATTAATTTTATTATTTTTAAAATATTAATTTTTAATTTTATAATAATAATGTTTTTAAAATTTTATTAAGTTTTTTTTTTAATTTTTATTTTTATTAATATTTTTTTAATTATTAAATTAAATTTTTTTTTTAAAATATTATTTTTTTAATTTTATTTTTTAAATTAAAATTATTTTTAATTAAATTAAAAATTAAATTTAAAATTTTTTTTTTTTATTAAATTTTTTTTTTTATTTTTATATATTATTAATTTATATTTTATATTAATTTTTTTTTTTATTTTATTATATATTTTTTATTTTATTTTTATTTTTTTTATTTTTTTTATTTTTTTTTTATTTTTTTTTTTATTTTTTTTTAAATTAAAATATTTTTATTTTTATTAATTATTATAAAATTTTTTTTTTTTATTTTTTTAAAATTAATAATATTTTTTATAAATTATTTTTATTAAATTAATTTTTTTTTTTAATTTTTTTTTTTATATAAATAAAAAATTATTTTTTAAAATTAAGTAAAAATTTTTTAATTTTTTTATTTTTTTTATTTTTTTTTTTTTATATTTATTTTTTTATTTTTTTAATAATTTTTTAATATATTTTTTTTAATTTTTAAATTTTTTTATAAAAAATTTATTTATTTTTTTTTTTTATTTAATTTAATTTTTTTTTTTTTTTTTTTTTTATTTTTTTATTTTTTTTTTTTTATTAAAATAATATATTTTATTTTTTTTTTTTTATTTATATTTTTATTTAAATTTTATTTTTTATTTTTTTATTTTTATTAAAAAAATATTTTTATTTTTTTTTTTTTTTTTTTAATTTTTTTAAATAATAATTATTTTTTTTAAAATTTTATTTTATTTTTAATTTATTTTTTTTTTTAAATTTTTTATTTTTTTTTTTTAAATAATTTAATTTTATAATTAATATTTAATATAATTAAAATAATTAAAAATTTATTTTTTAAAAAAAAAATTTTATTTATTTTATTATTTTATTTTTAAAAAATTATTAAATTTAAATTTTTAAAGGGGGGCAAAATTTTTTATTTTAATATAAAATTTTTTTTTTATTTTTATTTATAATTTTTTTATATTTTTTATTTTTTATATATTAAAATATTATTTATTTAATAATTTAAAATTTTTTATAATTTTAAATTTTTTTATTTTTTATTTTTTTAAAAAATTTATTTTTTTTTTTTTTATTTAAATATTTTTTTTTTAAAATATTATATTTTAATAATAAAAAATTTATATATTATTTAATTTATAAATAAAATATATTAAATATATATTTATAATATTTTAATATATTTATTAAAAAATAAAATTTTTATATATTTTATTTTTTTATTTAAAAATATTAAAAAAAAATTTTTATTAATTTTTTTTTTTTTTTTTAATTTTTTATTTTTTTTTTTAAAATTTTTATTATTTTATATTTTTTTTTAAAAAAAAAAAAAATTTTTAAAAATTATAAAATTTTATTATTTTTTAAAAAAAATAATATTATTAATTTTATAAAAAATATTTTTTTTTTTTATATATTTTATATTTTTTTTTTTTTTTTTTTTTATTATATTAAAATTATTATTTTTAATAAATTTTATAAACTTTTAAAATTTATTTAATAAAATATTTTTTAATTTAATTTTTTATATAATATTATAATATTTTTTTATTTTATTTTTTTTTTTTTAATTTTTATAATTATTTTTATATTTTAATAAATATTAATAATTTTTAATTTAATAAAATTATAAAAATAAATTTTTAAAAAATTTTTTATAATATTTTTTTAAATTTATTTTTTTTTTTTTTTTTTTTTAAAATTAAAATTATTTAAAAAATTAATTAATTATATATTTTTTTAAATTTAATTTAATTTTTATTAAAATATTAATTTTTTTAAAATAAATTTTTTATTATATTTAATATTATTAAATTAATTATATTATTTATAATTTTTTTTTTTTTTTTTTTTATAAAATTTTTTATAATTTATTTTATTAAAAATTAATTTTTATTTTATAATTTTTTTTTATTTTATTAAATTTAATAAAATATATTTAAAATATTTATTTTTTTTTTATTATAATAAAATAAATAAATAATAATAATAAATTTTTTTTTTTTTTATTTTTTTATTATAAAAATTAAATAAATAAATATTATTTATTTATAATTTATTATTTTTTTAATAATTTTATTTATAAATATTATATAATAATTTTTTTATTTTATTTAATATTTTATTAATATTTACTTTTATTTTTTTTTTTTTTTTAAAAAATATTTTTTTTTAATTTTTTTAATAATATATTAAAAATATATTTTTTTTTAAATTAAATTTTAAAAAATATTTTTTTTTTTATTTTTTTTTAATAAAATAAATAATTTTTAATTTTTTTTTAAATTTATATTATTTTTTTTTATATAAATAGTAATTTATATAATTTTTAAAAAAAAATAAATTAAATATTAATTTTTTTTTTAAAAATTTAATATTAAAATAAAATATTTAAATAATAAATTTTATATAATATATAAATTTTTATTTTTTTTTTTTTTATATTTTATTTTTTTTTTTAATTAATTTTTTATTTTTTATATATTTTTTTTTTTAATATTTTTTTTTTTAAAATATATATATATTTTTTTTTTTTTTTTAATAATAAAATTTTTTTTTATTTAATTTTTTATTATTTTTTTTATATTTTTTTTTATTTTTTTTTTATTTTAAATATTATTAATTTATTTATTTATTTTTTTTTTTTTTTTTAATTTTTTATTATATTTTAATAATTTTTATAAATTTTTATAAATTTTTTTAATTTTTTTTTTTTTTTTTTTTTTAATATTTTTTTTTTATATAATTATTTTTATATTAATTATATTTATTTAAATAAATTTTTTTTTTTTTTTTTTTTATTTTATTTTTTTTTTTTATTATTTAAAATTATATAAATAAATTTTAAAATTTAATATTTTTTTTAAAAAAAATTTTTTTATATTTTTAATAAATAATAAATAATTTTATATAATATATATATATATATAATTATTATTTTTTTTTAAAATTTTTATTAATATAATAATTATATAATATTATTTAAATATATATTATTATATATATATATTTATTTTATATTTTTTTTATTTTTTTAAAAATTTTTTAAAAATATAATTTAAAATTTATTTATTATTTTTTTATATTAATTTATATATTATAATAATTATATAATATATTTTTAAATATTTTTTTTTTAAATATTATTATTATTATAAATTAAATTTATTATAATAATAAAATAAAAATATAAAAATATTTTGTTTTCGAAATATTATTTTAATATTTTTATATTATTTTTTTTTTTTTTTTATTTATATATTAATATATTAAATATAATTTTAAAAAATTTTTATAAATTAATTAAAGGGCCCTTTATTTTTTTTAATTAATTTTTTTTTTTTTAAAAAAATTTTTATTTTAAATATTTTTTATTATAATAAAATTATTTTATTATAAAAATATAAATTAATTTTTAATTTTTATTAAATAATTAATTTATATTTTTTATTATTATATATTTTTTTTTTTTTTTAATATTTATATTTAAAATATTATTATATTTTTTTTTTTTATTAATTTTAAAAATTTTATAATATTTAATATTTATTTATATTTTTTTTAATAATTAAAATTTTTAAATTATTTTTTTAATTTTTTATTTTTTTTTAATATAAATTTTTTATAAAATTTAAAATTTTAATATTTTTTTATATTATTTTAATTTAATAAAAATATTTTTTATTTTTTTTTTTTATTATTTTATTTTTTTTAAAATTTTTTTAAAAAAATTTTTTATATTTTTTTTTTTAATTTTAATTTATTTATTAAATAATAGTTTTAAAAATTTTTTTAAATAATTTATATTTATTATATTAAATTTAATAAAATTTTTTTATTTTTATTTTTATTTAAAAATTTTAAAAATTTTTTTTTTATTATAAATTTCGAATAAAAATACAATTTTTTTTTTAATTTTTTTTTTTTAATTATTTTAATTTTTAATTTTATTTTAAAAAAATAAAATAATTTTTATATTTTTAAATACAAATTTTTTTTATTAAATTTTTTTGAAAAAAAATTTTTTTTTTTTTTTTTTTAAATTTTTTTTTTTTAAAAATATTATTTAAAAATATTTTTTTTTTTTTTTTAATTATATTTATTATTTTTTTTTTTTTTAATATTTATTTATTTTTTTTTTATTTTTTTTTTTTTTTTATAATTTTTATTAATAAATTTTATTTAATTTATATTTTTTATTTTAAATAATTAAAAAAGTTTTATTATTTTTTTTTTTTTTTTTATATATAAATTAAAATTATTTTTTTTTTTTAATTTTTTTTTTTTTTTTTTATTTTTTTTTTTTATTTTTTTAAAAAAAAAAGATTTTTTTAATTTTTTTTTAAAATTTTAAATTTTTTTTATTATTTATTATAAAATTTTTATTTTTATATTTTTAAAAATATTTTTTAAAAAATTATTATTTTTATTTTTGCATTTTTAAAAAAATTTTTTTTTTTATATTTATTATTTTAATTTTTTTTATATTTTTTTTTTTTTTTAAAAAATTAATTATTTTTTTTTAAATTTATAATAATAATAATTATTAAAAAATTTTAATTTTTAATTTATATTTTAAAATAAATTTTTTTTTTATTATATTTTTAAAAAAAATATAAATATTTTAATAATTTTTTTATTTTTTTATAATTTTTTAATAAAAATTTTTATAAAATATTAAATTATAATTAAAAATAATAAAAATTTTTTTTTAAATAATATTTTAATATAATTAATAATTTAAATAAAATAATTTTAAAATTTTTTTTTTTTTTTAATAAAAATAAAATAATTTTTTATATTTATTTTAATATAATTTTTTTTTTTTAAAATAATAAATTAAAATTAATTTTTTTTTATTTATATAAAAAATATAAATTTTTTTATTATTTTTTTAATTTTATTTTAAAAAAATTTTATAAAAATTTTTAAATTTTAAATTTATTTTTGTATAATATTTTAATAATATAAAATTTTATATTAATAAAAATTATTAAAATTTTTAAAATAATAATAATAAAATATTTTTAAAATAAATAATTTTTTTTTAATTTTTTATTTTTTTAAATAAATTAAATATTTATTTTTTAATAGAATAATTAAAATTTTTTTAATAATATTTAATTTTTATTTTATTAAAAAAATATTTTAATTATTATTAATTTATTATTATTTTTTTTTAAAAAATATTTTAATTTTATATATTATTTATTTTTAAAATTTTTTTTATATATTAATAATTTAAAAAAATTATAATAAAAAAAAAAAATAAATATTTAAAAAAAAAATTAAATTTTAAAATAAAAAAAAAATATATATAAAATTATTAAAAAATAATTATATTTTATAAAAAATATATAAATTAAAAATAAAATTTATTTTTTTTTATTAAAATTTAATAATTTATATTTTTAATATTTTAATATATTTTTATAAATAAATTTAAATTAAATTTTAATTAAAAATTTTTTAATTTTAAATTTAAAAAAAAAATTTTAATTTTTTAAATTATATTAAAATTTTTTTTTTTTTTAAATTTTTTTTTAAAAAATATTTTTAATAAAAAATGTTATTAATTTATTTTTTTTTTATTAATTTTTTATTATGAAATATTTTTAATATTAATAATTTTTTAATTATTTTTTTATTTTAAATAATTTATTATATTTTTTTTTTTTTTTTATTAAAAATTTTAATTAATTATTTTAAAAAAATTTTTTTTTTTTTATAAATTTTTTATTTTTTTTTTATTTTATTTTTAATATTTATATTTGTATTATTAATAATTTTTTATTTTATTTTTAATATATTAATTTTTTTTTAAAAATTAAATAAAAAATAAAATACAAAATTAAAAAAAAATATTTATAAGTATTATATTTTGATATAATATTTCTTTATTTTATATTAATAATAAAATTTATATCAAAAATTTTAGTAATAATTAATATTATAATAATTAATTATATATAAATATTAAATAATAAAAATTTTAAAAAATATATATAAAAAAAAAAAAATATTTTTTAATAAATTACAAAAAATTTTATATTATTTTTTATTTTAAAAATTTATTAATATACATTTAAAAAAATTATTTATAAATAATTTTAAAATTAAATTTTTAAAATAATTTTAATTAAATAATATTTAATTAAAAAATTTTAATATAAAAAAAAATAAATAAATATAAAAATAAAATTATAATTATAATTTTTATAATAAAATTATTTTAATATTATAAAAAAATAAATATTATTATTTTATTTAAATTTTATAATTAAAATATTAAATTTTTATAAAATTTTTTATTTTAGATATTAAATATATAATAATAGATATTTATAAAATATTATTATTATTTTTAATATTTTTTTAAAATTTCATTAATTTATAAAATTTATTATAAGTAATTTAAATAGTTAATATAAAATAATTTTTTATAGTATATTTAATATTAAATTTATTTTTATTTTTTATAATATTTTTAATTAAATAATTTTTAATTTAATTAAATATAAAATAATATAATTAAAATATGTATTAATTTTATATATTAATAATTGTTTTTTAAAATAAAAATTAATATATGTTTTATAATTATAACGGTTTTAAAAATATATATTAAAAAAAAATTATATGTATAAATAGTTTAAAAATATAATAATTATAAATAAAAAATATAATTAAATATATATTTTTATAATATATATAAATATATAATATATTATAGAAAAATTCTTAAAATTATTAAATGGTAAATCCATCCCAAATAATGTGTGTATTGCAGCTGGACAGGCTGCTGGATGGGACGGCTTTCTTATTGGGTGGTTCCAGGTGATGCGTTGTCCCTTTTGGGGTCTCGTGTGTGAGGGATTTGACACTTGAGGAGGTTGGGGCTGAGGGGGTTTTTGATGTGAGTTGGCATGCTGTGTGTGGGCTGGACTCTCTGCTTGTCTTCAGCGCCAATCGCAGGAACTGGCGAGGAGGAGGGGGCGGGTCACGGTGTACTAGGATCGGCTGGGGCCAAGAGTGAGAGCCTTTCCGCACAGGGCGGGTCTGCTGGTTGGAGGGAGCACTTGGGTGCCGGTGTGTGGAGAGCAAAAGAGAACCCTTGGCTCTGCTGCGGAATTTTTTTTTCTTTTTGTATGTTGAAGCTGGATCGGCTGCCCAGCGCCTGGAGCTGCATGTCCAGTGGGTGGGAATTTGGGAATTGCTCGACCTGGTGCTGGCAGAAGCCCAGGCGCCAGGACAATGGTTTTCTGGTTGACCTGGCGCTGGGGATTTGTCGAGTCCTGCCCCCTCCCCCCATATACACCATGGTTCCCCCCTCTGTACATCCCTACTCTGTACACACTAGGGTTCCCTCCACCCCCATATACACCCTGCCCCCCCCCCTCCTCCGTACTGCATACATACTTGTTCAGTCGCCCTTCCCCTCTATATACACCCTGTCTCTGGGTCTCACCCTATCTCCGGGTCCCACCCTGTATATACCCTGGGTCTTGTTCCCTGTATACATATATATCGGGAGTAGTCATAGGAGAAGACTATGTTGGAGCCCAGGCCAATGTGGAATGAGCACATCTGTCTCACATCCACTGCGTTCCCATGGGAGAAGAGCAGAGTGTATCGACTTCCCCGGGACACCGCGGACGAACATGTAGCCCAGACAGCTCCCCTGCTCCATCCTCCATGTACGCCACCATCGCTCCCCAGCTTCTGTTGAGGGTACTGCCAGTCTGCCTACACTTCGACAGGTGCAAGCTACTGTGGGGTGAGGGATACAGGTCGCCGGTGTCTCCAGCCCGTGTGTTGACCCCCTCAGCCTCCCGCACCATATAGGTGGGCTCAGTGGGGGAGGAAGGCCAGCTTGGCAGCTTTGTGGCACAGCGGCAGCAGAAGATTGCATAACATTATGTATTTTTTTTAAAGCAAATCTCCTAGAGCAGGGTTTCTCAATTAGGGTTCCATGGAACCCTAGGTTTCTTTCAAAGGTTGCTAGGGGTTTCCTTGAGCAAATGAGCAGCTTCCGCCTCTTAGATAAGTTCCCACTGATACCATTAATCTTTTTAGCTATTTGTAAGGGGGAAGATTCTTCCCACTGACCACAATGTAATTGGCGTTCTTCTTCCCACTGACCACAATGTAAGGAGCGTTCCCCACTGTCCACAAGTGTGAGGAGCGTTCTTCCCAATGACCACAAGTGTGAGGAGCGTTCTTCCCACTGACCACAAGTGTGAGGAGCGTTTCTTCCCAATGACCACAAGTGTGAGGAGCTTTCTTCCCACTGACCACAAGTGTGAGGAGCGTTCTTACCCCACTGACCACAAGGTGTGAGGAGCGTTCTCCCACTGACCACAAGTGTGAGGAGCGTTCTTCCCACTGACCACAAGTGTGAGGAGCGTTCTTTCCCACTGACCACAATGTGAGGAGCGTTCTTCCCACTGATCACAAGTGTGAGGAGCGTTCTTCCCACTGACGCACAAGTGTGAGGAGCGTTCTTCCCACTGACCACAAGTGTGAGGAGCGTTCTTCCCAATGACCACAAGTGTGAGAGCGTTTTCTTCCCACTGACCACAAGTGTGAGAGGAGCGTTCTTCCCAATGACCACAAGTGTGAGGAGCGTTCTTCCCAATGACCACAAGTGTGAGGAGCATTCTTCCCACTGATCACCAATGTAAGCATTCTTACCCACTGACCACCAATGTAAGGGACATTCACTTCCCACTGACCACCAATGTAAGGGACATTCTTCCCACTGGTCACAATGTAAGGGACATTCTTCCCCCTCTGATCACAATGTAAGGAGCATTCTCCCACTGATCACAATTTAAGGAGTCACCAATGTAAGGGACATTCTTTCCCACTGATCACAATGGAAAGGACATTCTTCCAAATCTCCCACTGATCACAATGTAAGGAGCATTCTTCTCAATGACTCATCACATGAATTGTTATCATGTTGTAGATAGTAATTTTTGGCACTTTTTTTTCCTGAGACCGAAAAGTCATGTCAAGGGTTCCTCTATGTTGATAAGGTTGGGAAAGGAGAAACAAAAGTAGTGGACATTCTAAAAACTGTTTTTATTGCCCCACGATATTACGGCAAGGGTCTAGGAAACAAAATGTCAGCTTAAAAAAAACCCCACTAATTTTAGGTTAGGTTGTACCGAGTGAATAGATACCTAACATATCAAACCTTAAATATGCATGCGCCCCGTAAAATGGCGACGCTTTAAAGGCCCCCCTATAGGTCATCAGTTTAGTGGAGGAAGTCTGATGCTAGAAATACTGCTTTCACTCTGGCGCAGGGGCGGACTGACCATTTGGAAACTCGGGGCTGCCCGAGGGTCCAGGGTCAGGGGGCCCCATGAGATGCCCCTGGTACCTTTTTCATAGAGCTTTTTTTTGAGTTTAGGCAAGTACACAGGGGCCCCATAATCCCCCTTATTGCCTGGGGGCCCCATGAATTGTCAGTCCGCCCCTGCTCTGGCGTGTGCGACGATATATATAACCTGTTTCATGGATATGTGCCTCCGACGCATGTTGTTTACATTTGTACAAGTGTAATGGGGGGAGGGGGGGGGGCAATTTTATGTGCCTGGGTGTAACAATATTTTTAACAATTCAAAAAAAAATTTTTTTACTTAACTTTTTTTTTTTTCCCCGCTATGTGATGATTTTTTTTTTTTTTTGGTGACAGGTTCTCTTTGACTCCAAGTGGTACTCAAATATGCAGCCTCTCTGGGCCTTGGCGCGGTTTGGCCTTATATTTGCATATTCGATGTAAACAGACATGGCAAGAGCATTGCGCGCTCCCGACGCCTCACGGAAAGCAACTGGCGATCTGGAGCTTTCTGATCACGTGACAACCAATCACGGCAGTCACATGACCCTAAACCCCAACCCCGCCTCCTGGCATCAGAAACCCCTTAAAGAGCCAGGAGACTCCGGCACCGAGGGGTTAATGAGACATCCAGGGTCTAAAAGACCCTGGACGTCTCCCTTTTACTCCACTGAATCCCTTTTAACCCCCTCCCTTCGGGAGATGCACCCTCTCTATTAGTGAAAGTAAAAGAGAGAATTCCAAATTGTTGGTTGTCCCCAGATAAATAATAGAGGGGAAATCGTCCAATGGGGACATTAGTTCTGGTAACCTGGGGAGTGGGATGCACATGGGATTCTTTTAATTTGCAGGGATTTCCCTTCACTTCCTGTTTTGGCTGTGAGACAGGAAGTGAAGGGAAATCTTCCCAGTGGGACCCAATGTCAAAAAAAATTTGAGAGGTTCTGGCCCTCCCTTTTTAGTTCTATTAAAAGGTAAAGACGTAAGGAGCGACTGGGGGATGGCATCCCATCAAATCACGGATTTCTTCTATGTACTTTGTATTGTACTTCTCTATAGTGTTGGACTTTTTTTTCATTCCCCAGCCTTACTTTATATGTCTTCCCATACAATCTGTGTATGTACAGTGCCTTGAAAAAGTATTCATACCCCTCGATATTTTACACATTTTGTCATGTTACAACCAAAAATGTCAATGTATTTTATTGGGATTGGATGTAATAGACCAGGGGTGGGCAAACTTTTTGACTTGAGGGCCGCAATGGGTTCATAATTGGACCCGGGGGCCGGAAAGTAGATGAATGATGTGTATTGTTCCATAGTAAGTATAGTAATATTCCCCCATAGTAAGCAAGTAATTCATCCCCATATATAGTAATTCATCCCCCCTATAGTAATTCACCCCCCCTTTGTAATTCACCCCCCCTATAGTAATTCATCCCCCCTATAGTAATTCACCCCCCCTATAGTAATTCACCCCCCCTGTAGTAATTCACCCCTGTAGTAATTCACCCCCCTGTAGTAATTCATCCCCCCTGTAGTAATTCATCCCCCCTGTAGCAATTCATCCCCCCTGTAGCAATTCATCCCCCATATTAATTCATCCCCCATATTAATTCATCCCCCATATTAATTCATCCCCCATATTAAGTCCCCAAGTCCCCCCTGTGTCAATTCACTTACCTTTTGCTCCGCGCGTTCCTCTCGCCGTATCCCGCGCCGTTCCGGTGTAGCATGAAAATCTTCTCCTATGAGGATCTTTCCCCCTCGACGTATCTGCGCATGTGCCAGTTTCAGGCATTAGCAGCCCGATCGGCGATCTCCGGCACATGCGCAGATACGTCGAGGGGGACAGATCCTCATAGGAGACAGATTTTCATGCTACACCGGTCTTCAGGGCGGGACTGTGAGAGGAGCCTAGCTCCGCGGGCCGGATTAAAAGGTCCGCGGGCCGTGGCCGTAGTTTGCCCATTGCTGTATAGACCGACACAAAATGGCACATAATTGTGAAGTGGAAGGAAAATAATGGTTTTCTTTTTTTCTTTTTTTTTTTTTATTACAAAAGCATTTGTATTCAGCCCCCCGGAGTCAGTACTTTGTAGGACCCCCTTTGGCTGCAATTCCACCTGCAAGTCTTTTTGGGGATGTCTCTTTGCAAATCTAGAGAGGGACATTTCTGTCCATTCTTCTTTTGAATCCCTCAAGCTCACTGGATGGAGGGCGTCTGGGAACAGCAATTTCTAAGTATTGCTACAGATTCTCCATTGGATTTGGGTCTGGACTGTGACTGGGCCATTCTAACCCATGAAGATGCTTTGATCTGAACCATTCCATTGGAGCTCTGGCTGGATGTTTCGGGTCGTTGTCCTGCTGGAAGGGGAACCTGGTCTCAAGTCTTCTGCAGACTCTAACAGGTTTTCTTCTAAGATTGCCCTGTATTTGGCTCCATCCATCTTCCCATCAACTCTGACCAGCTTCCCTGTCCCTGCTGAAGAAAAGCATCCCCACCACATGATGCTGCCACCACCATGTTTCACGGTGGGGATGGTGTGTTCAGGGTATGACAGTGTTAGTTTTACCTCACACATTGTGTTTTGCTTTCAGGCCAAAAAGTTGAATTTTGGTCTCATCTGACCAGAGCCCCTTCTTCCACATGTTGGCTGTGGTCCCCCACATGGCTTCTTACAAACTGCAAACGGGACTTCTTATGGCTTTCTTCCAACAATGGCTTTCTTCTTGTCACTCTTCCATAAAGGCCAGATTTGTGGAGTGCACAACTAATAGTTGTCCTGTGGACAGATTCTCCCCCTGAGCTGTGATCTCTGCAGCTCCTCCAGTTCCCATGGGCCTCTTGGCTTCTTCTCTGATGAATGCTCTCCTTGCCCGGCCTGTCAGTTTAGGTGGACGGCCATGTCTTGGTAGGTTGGCAGTTGTGCCGTACTCTTCCCATTTCAGATGATGGATTGAACAGTGAGACGTGAGATGTGTTCAAAGCTTGAGATATTATTTTAACCTAACCCTGCTTTACACTTCTCCACAACTTTATCCCTGACCTGCCTGGTGCCTTCCTTGGCCTTCATGATGCTGTTTGTTCACTAATGTTTTCCAACAAACCTCTGAGGGCTTCACAGAACAGCCGTATTTATACTGAGATCACGACACCGGTGGATTCTATTTACTAATTAGGTGACTTCTGAAGGCAATTGGTTCCACCAGATTTTAGTTAGGGGTATCAGAGTAAAGGGGGCTGAATACAAATGTACATCCAATTTTCAGATCTTTATTTTTAAAACATTTTGAAAACCATTTCTCATTTTCCTTCCACTTCACAATTATGTGCCACTTTGTGTCGGTCCATCACATCCAATCCCAATAAAATACATTGACGTTTTTGGCTGTAACATGACAAAATGAGGAAAGTTTCAAGGGGTGTGAAGACTTTTTTTCAAGGCATTGTATACTTTACGTAAGCTGTGAAATAGAAGGATCATATGATCTATATGTCTAGCTAAGAGTTGGTTGCTGGGTGTTCCTTCCCTTTATATCTGTTTATAGGTGACTTCTGGTGTATACTTGGTATCAGTAGGCGGTATATCCTCGTAGTGGAGGGTTATGTCTTTCTGACAGGGACACGGGAGGATCCGATGGGTGTGATGTTACCTGGCTCAGGACGTGGTTTAGGAAGGGAGGGTTATGAAGCTTCCAGTCTTACAACACTCCAGTCACGTTGGGTAAGCTGCTCTGCCCTTGTTTTATTGACATGGAGGACTTGGCATTTGACATCTGAGGATGTACAGGGGGGTTGGACAATGTTGTGGAAACAGGTAAAAGAACGAAATTGTTACTTAACCACTTCCCGTCCGGCCCATGTATATAAACGGCCGGACGGTGACAGTGCAGGGTCGGGTTGCCGTTTATAAATGGCGCCCGCCGTTTTGGATCGTGCGCGCTCCCTGGGAGTGCGAGGCACCGAGATCCGGTGCCCGCTGTGTCCTCCGAAAAACCGATCGCTGTACGGGACCTCTGTGTGCAGGGTCGGGTGGCTGTTTATAAACGACCTCCCCGCCCCCTGCTTGTGCGCGTTCCCTGGGAGCGTGCAGCACCGCGATCTTCTGGACACAGTGGAACACCAAATGTCGTACGGGACCTCTGTATATAAACGCCGGACGGTGGCAGTTCAGGGTCGGGTGGTCATTTATAAACGGCCTCCCCGCCCCCTGCTTGTGCGCGTTCCCTGGGAGCGTGCAGCACCGCGATCTTCTGGACACAGTGGAACACCAAATGTCGTACGGGACCTCTGTATATAAACGGCCAGACGGTGGTAGTGCAGGGTCAGGTGGTCATTTATAAACGGCCTCCCCGCCCCCTGCTTGTGCGCGCTCCCTGGTAGCACGCAGCACTGCGATCCGGTGCCCGCTGTGTCCTCCGAAAAAAACCGATCGCTGTACGGGACCTCTGTGTGCAGGGTCGGGTGGCTGTTTATAAACGACTTCCCTGGGAGCGCGCAGCACCGCGATCTTCTGGACACAGTGGAACACCAATCGTCATACGGGACCTCTGTATATAAACGGCCGAACGGTGGCAGTGCAGGGTCGGGTGGTCATTTATAAACGGCCTCCCCACCCCCTGCTTGTGCACGCTCCCTGGTAGCACGCAGCACTGCGATCCGGTGCCCGCTGTGTCCTCCAGACACCAGTGGAACACCAATCGTCGTACGGGACCTCTGTGCGAGGTCCCAATCGTCGTACGGGACCTCTGTGCGAGGTCCCGATCGTGTGATCACTAATTGGCCAATCAGTGATCACATGAAGAGTAGTAAGCAATGATGTCACTTCTGACATCATTGCTTACTACTAGTGAAATCTGTGAATGATCACAGAGGTCACATGGTACAGGGCTATTCACAACAGCCTCGTACCATGTGACAAGCTGTGGCCAATCACAGCTCTCACAGTATTTCTCAATGACTGCAAGAATGCAGCCAGAGAGGAGAAAGGATTGCTTTTACAGCCTTTATGGGTGTTAAAGCAATCAGTGTAAAAAAAAATATGGTGACACTGTACTGCTAGGGTGACAGTATGTTAAAAAAAAAAATATAAAAAAATAAAATAAAAACGTAAAAAAAGTTTTACAAAATTATAATGTTTGGTCAAAGTAATTTGGTTTTTTTTTTTTTTTTTTTTACTAAAAAGATAACTGAATAAATTTTGCCCAAGATTTAAGAAGAGAGATTATTTATTTGCAAAATTTCTGTCCAACCCCTGCACCACAGTATATTTCTGAGGAGTATGTCGTACTATCTAGGACAGGGTTGGGCAACTGTGGCCCTCCAGCTGTTGTAGAACTACAAGTCCCATGAGGCATTGCAAAACTGACAGTTACAAGCATGATTCCCAAAGGCAGAGGCATGATGGGACTTGTAGTTCAACAGCTGGAGGCCCTTCAGGTGTTGCAGAACTACAAGTCCCATGAGGCATTGCAAGGCTGACCATTACAAGCATGATTCCCAAAGGCAAAGGCATGATGGGACTTGAAGTTCCGCAACAGCTGGAGGGCCGCATGACTCTTTATTTGGGAATCGTACTTGTTACTGTCAATCTTGCAATGCCTCATGGGACTTGTAGTTTGGCAACAGCTGGAGGGCCGCCAGTTTGACACCCGTGATTTAGGAGGTCCTAGAGCAGTAGTGTATGTATATAGCTACACTTATTTTGGTGGGTTTTAAGTGAACCTATGGATCCCTTTTTAGCACTTCCATTCATACTTTTGCAGCATGATGCCTATTGCTGTACGGCAGCCTATTCCTTTTTAAATGGCCTGCCAACGCACCTCAACACTGCCAAAAACAGACATTTATTTTATTTATTACAGGTACTTATATAGTGCTGCCAATATATGCAACGTAATTGAACAGACACATCAGTCCCTAACCCTCAAGGGGCGTACAATCTAAGGTCCCTAACCCTCAAGGGGCGTACAATCTAAGGTCCCTAACCCTCAAGGGGCGTACAATCTAAGGCCCCTAACCCTCAAGGGGCGTACAATCTAGGGTCCCTAACCCTCAAGGGGCGTACAATCTAAGGTCCCTAACCCTCAAGGGGTGTACAATCTAAGGTCCCTAACCCTCAAGGGGCGTACAATCTAAGGTCCCTAACCCTCAAGGGGCGTACAATCTAAGGTCCCTAACCCTCAAGGGGCGTACAATCTAAGGTCCCCTAACCCTCAAGGGGCGTACAATCTAAGGCCCCTAACCCTCAAGGGGCGTACAATCTAAGGCCCCTAACCCTCAAGGGGCGTACAATCTAAGGCCCCTAACCCTCAAGGGGCGTACAATCTAAGGCCCCTAACCCTCAAGGGGCGTACAATCTAAGGCCCCTAACCCTCAAGGGGCGTACAATCTAAGGCCCCTAACCCTCAAGGGGCGTACAATCTAAGGCCCCTAACCCTCAAGGGGCGTACAATCTAAGGCCCCTAACCCTCAAGGGGCGTACAATCTAAGGCCCCTAACCCTCAAGGGGCGTACAATCTAAGGCCCCTAACCCTCAAGGGGCGTACAATCTAAGGCCCCTAACCCTCAAGGGGCGTACAATCTAAGGCCCCTAACTCTCACATTCATACATACACATACTAGGGACAATTTAGACAGGATCCAATTAACCTACCAGCATGTCTTTAGAGTGTTGGAGGAAACCGGAGTACCCGGAGGAAACCCACGCAAGCACAGGGAGAACATGCAAACTCCAGGCAGGTGGTGTCGTGGTTGGGATTTGAACCAACAACGACATTCTGACTCTGCTAGGCGGAAGTGCTAACCATTTAGCCACTGTGCTGCCCATACATAACCCACTGAAGAGAGCATGGCATGCAGCACCAAACACTGTATTAGCACGCCATTCAATGGAACTGTCATAGCACCACTACAGCAATGCATAGATTTGGGATAAAATGATCCCTGGCATAGGCGGTTATGTTCCTTTATAATTCAGATGATGACACTTACAGAAACGTTCATGCTCTTATAAGGCTGTGTGCGCATACTCTATTTTACAAACTACATAATACAGTGAAGGAAATGTGTATTTGCTCCCCTGCTGATGTTGAATGTTCGCCCCTCACAAAGAAATGATCGGTCTGAACATCGAATGTTTGGTGTATTGTAACACTGAGAGACAGAATACAACAACAAATTCAGCAGAAATGCGTCTAACAAATGATGACTGATCTGCATGTTCATGAGGGAAAGAAGGATTTGATCCCCTTCACAAAACATGACTTAGTACTTGGTGGCAAATCCCTTGTTGGCAATCACAGAGGTCAGTTTCCTGGAGTTGGCCCCCAGGTTCGCACACATCTCAGGAGGGATTTTGGCCCACTCCTCTTGTCAGATCCTCTCCAAGTCATTAAGGTTTGGTAGCTGATGTTTGGCAACTCGAACTTTCAGCTCCCTCCACAGATTTTCATTCAGCTTAAGGTCTGGAGACTGGCTAGACCACTGCAGGACTTAATGTGCTTCTTCTTGAGCCACTCCTTTGTTGCCTTGGCCGTGTGTTTTGGGTCATTGTCATGCTGGAACACCCATCCACGACCCATTTTCAATGCCCTGGCTGAGGGAAGAATGTTCTCACCCAGGATTTGATGGTACATTGCCCGTCCATCGTCCCTTTGATGTGGTGCAGTTGTACTGTCCCCTTAGCAGAATGTTTCCACCACCATGTTTCACAGTTGGGATGGTGTTCTTGGGGACATAGGCAGCATTTCCTCCTCCTCCAAACACGGTGAGTTGAGTTGATGCCAAAGAGCTGGATTTTGGTCTCATCTGACCACAACACTTCCCACCAGTCCTCCTCTGCATCATTCAGATGTTCAGTGGCAGACTTCAGACAGGCCTGGACATGGGCTTTCTTGAGCAGAGGGACCTTGCGGGCACTGCAGGATTTCAGTCCTTGTCGGCGTAGTGTGTTTACCAATTGTTTTCTTGGTGACTGTGGTCCCAGCTGCCTGGAGATCATTGACAAGATCCTCACGTGTAGTTCTGGGATGATTCCTCACTGTTCTCATGATCATTGACACTCCACGACGAGGTGAGATCTTGCATGGTGCACCAGACCTAGGGAGACTGACACTTGTTTTGTGTTTCTTCCCATTTGTGAATGATTGCACCAACTGTTGTCACCTTCTCACCAAGCTGCTTGGCCATAGTTTGGTAGCCCAGTCCAGCCTTGTGTAGGTCTACCATCTTGTCCCTGACATCCTTGGACAGCTCTTTGGTCTTTGCCATGGTGGAGAGTTTGGAATCTGATGGTTTGATTGCTCCTGTGGACAGGTGTCTTTTATACAGGTAACACAATGAGATTAGCAGCACTCCCTTTAAGAGACTGCTTCTAATCTCAGCTTGTTACCTGTATGAGAGACACCTGGGAGCCAGAAATCCTGCTGAATGATAGGGGATCAAATCCTTCTTTCCCTCATGAACATGCAGATCAGTCATCATTTGTTAGACGCATTTCTGCTGAATTTGTTGTTGTATTCTGTCTCTCAGTGTTACACCGAACATTCCATTGTTAGACCGATCATTTCTGTGTGAGGGGCGAACATTCCATTGTTAGACCGATCATTTCTGTGTGAGGGGCGAACATTCAACATCAGCCGGGGAGCAAATACTTATTTCCTTCACTGTACATACATGTAGAATGACCTATATTACACACCTGGAGTGTAGAGTACGGCGATGTTTGAAGTATTCCATCCAGCCCTGAGATAAATGTTCGGTTGCTTTGACACTTTAACATGAGCCCCGGGTTCATCAGAAAGTAACACGCATGGTGACCCCGGATACCGATTAATCATAGGTGGCAGCTGCAAGAAGGCCTTGTGGTTGACCCTAATTACTGCTCCCTTGGAACCTCTATGGAATGCTCCATGAAGGCCTGGCCTGTACAAGCCTGCCACACGCTCCAACTACACTAGTCCAGCTAAAGATAGAAATGCTCTGTCCTGAATACGTTCTGCTGTGTAAAATATATCTTCATTCAAGGCTGGACAAGTCGTCTCCCAAATGTCAGCTGCTGTGGCCGGACGGAGCACCCAGCAGTACTGATGTTAAAGGGCAGTATATTCCCAGGGACGAATGCTTGGAATGCGGACTGCTTGTGTCCCCGAGCGTTTCTCCTTGGGCGCATACTGCTCTAAAGCCGCTTGTCAACTTGTACCTACAGGTGAGCTTAGAATAAAGAGTACCTGTCTGTACGAAGAACATCTCCTAGACCTGGGCTTGATAAATTTGCTTTGAATTTAGGAGCCAGGTGAAAAAGTTAGGAGCCATGGTGGGGGGGGGGGGGGGAGTAGGACAACAGGTTGGGGTACCTTGGGAAGCACCAGTCCTCCCAACTCTCACCTGTTCAGTAGCTTCTCCTCCAGATGGAGAGATCTGGTGCCAGGAGGGATAGCTGTGCCTGTTTCCCATCTCCACCAGGATCTCCGGCAGCAGCCGCAACAAAAGAGCGAGAGGGGGCTCTCCTTCTTCTTCTTCTCCCTTCTTCTTCTTCTTCTTCCTTCTTCTTCCTTCTTCTTCCTTCTTCTTCCTTCTTCCTTCTTCTCTTCTTCTTCCTTCTTCTTCTCTCTTCTTCTTCCTTCTTCTTCTTCCTTCTTCTTCCTTCTTCTTCTTCTTCCTTCTTCTTCCTTCTTCTTTTTCCTTCTTCTTCCTTTCCTTCTTCCTCCTTCTTCTTCCTCCTTCTTCCTTCTTCTTCCTTCGTCTTCCTTCTTTCTTCCTTCTTCTTCCTTCGTTTCCTTCTTCCTTCTTCCTTCTTCCTTCTTGGCTTCTTCGTCTTCTCGGTCTTCCTTCTTCTTTTTCTTCCTTCGTCTTCTTCCTTCTCTTTCTTCTTCCTTCGTTCTTCTTCTTCGTCTTCCTTCTTCTTTTTTCTTTCTCTCTTCTTTCTTCTTTCTTTCTTCCTTCGTCTTCCTTCGTCTTCCTTCTTCTTCTTCTTCCTTCCTCCTTCCTTCTATTCTTCCTTCTTCGTCTTCCTTCTTCGTCTTCCTTCTCTTTCTTCTTCGTCTTCCTTCGTCTTCCTTCTTTCGTCTTTCTTCTTCTTCCTTCTTCGTCCTTCTTCTTCTTCTTCCTTCTTCGTCTTCTTCTTCTTCTTCCTCTTCTTTCTTCTTCTCTTCTTCTTCTTCTTCCTTCTTCTTCTTCTCTTCTTCTCCTTTCTTCCTCCTTCCTCTTTCGTCTTCTTCCTCTTCTTTCGTCTTCTTCTTCTTCTTCCTCCTTCTTGTTCTTTCCCTCCTCCGCTGGCACCGCATGGCGCACCCCGCTTAACAGCAGTCCCCGACTGCTCCCTGCATACATCAGGGATCCACCCACTGCTCCGCGCTCCTCTGCATCATGGCAGCCAGTCCACTCTGACAGTATCTGCCCTGGTTGGCGGCCGGCCCCTCTACTTGTGTATGGGCCATCCCCTCCTCCTGATGGCGGCCCTGCCGGCGGTGGGGGGGGGGGGGGCTGGCAGGCTGGCAGGTGCCAGGACATGGTTTATGGGCAGCCTGTTTGCCCGGCCCTGTCCTAAACATACACCGGTTAGGAAATATTCACTATTTCCGCAGTCGGTGACGTCGCCAGCGCATGCGCACTGTGCTCCGAAGGGATGGAATGCCACCTCTTAACCCAAGGTTCACATCTGTGCGAGTGGTGCCGCTGCAGATCCGCACGAAAAATCCGTGCAGCCGCGCCACCCGCACTGGGAAATGTGGATCCGCGGGCGGGTGCCATTAGTTCTAATGGTACCCCGCCCCTGCGCTGGAAAATGCAACCGTACTGGGAACCTCGGCTGCGTTTTCCAAAGAAGTGCCGGGACTTCTTCCCTGCGTGTCACGGGCACGGGAGTCCATTCGAATGAATCGGCTCTCGTGCCCGTGCAAAACGCGGCCCGCACGGCCACATATATGTGAACTGGGGGTTAGAGCACTGTGCTGCAGCTGTGACTCCTTTGCGCATGTGTGTGAGCGATGTCCTCACGACTTGGCCGTCCAAACGGCCGGAGCCCACGAACCCGAAAGACTGGGTGAGGATGAAAGGACATGTCAGCTGTGACTGCGTGCCGCTGGAGGGCAAGTCACAATTATGACATTAACCACCACTCGCATCGCCCGCCAGAGGATTTACACCTCCCCCCCTGACCAGGCCATTTTTTGCGACACTGCGCTGCGTTATTTTAACCCAACAATTGAGCAGTCATGCAACGCTGTACATAAATGAAATGTATGTCATTTTTTTTTCCCCCCACAAATAGAACTTTCATTCGGTGTGGTATTCGATCTCCTCTGCGGTTTTTTTTTTTTTGCGCTTTAAACATAAAAAGACCGACAATTTTTGCAAAAGAAGCAGTGATTTTGACTTTTTTTTTCTATAAAACATCTAATTAAAAAAACATTTCAAAATCAAATTTCTTCATAAATTTAGGCCAAAATGTATTCTGCTCCGTGTCTTTGCTAAAAAAAAAAAATTCCAATACGTGTAACTTAATTGGTTTACGTGAAAGGTATAGCGTCTGCAAATGGGGATCTATGTGATGGAATTTAAATTTTTTTTTTTTTTTTTATACTCGTAATGGCGGCTTATAGCGGGACTGCGGCGGGCGTTCTGACACTGGGGGGAGCTGACTAATTCTTGTTTCACATCTGTGCGGGTGGTGCCGCTGCGGGACCGCACAAATACCTGCAGCTGCACCACTCACACAGAGGAATGTGCCATTAATTCTAATGAACTGGAAATTGCACCCGTACTGGGAACCTCGGCTGCGATTTCCAAAGTACTGCTTCCCTGCGTGTCCGGGGGCACGGGAGTCCATTCAAATCTCGTGCCCACGCAAATCAATAACACGCATACATGATCAGTGCTAGTAAAAAGCACTGACGCTGTACTAATGGCACTGGGCAGGAAGGGGTTAACATCTGGGGCGATCAAAGGGTTAACTGTGTGCTGTGTTTGACCCCCTGTGTGCTGTGTTTTGACCCCCGGTTCACATCTATTCGGCCGTGCGGGCCGCATTTTGCACGGGCACCAGAGCCCATTCATTTGAATGGACCCCCCCCGTGCCTGTGACACGCAGGGAAGAAGTCCCTGCACTACTTTGGAAAACGCAGCCGAGGTTCCCAGTACAGTTGCATTTTCCAGTGCGGGCACCCGCATTTGTCTGTGCTGGTGCTGCACGGATTTTGGTGCGGATTCACAGCGGTACCACCTGCACAGATGTGAACCGGGGGGTTACTAGGGAGACATGCCGTGCAGAGGGGTACAAAGCAGCATGTCCTTGCTTACAGGAGAGAGACCCGCGTTTACACAGAAGTCTGTCCCCTGTCAGCCAGCCAGGACCCAGTGATTGAAATCTGTGTATGTATGTATGTGCGCACGTACGTACGTAGATGTGTGTGTGATTTTGCACAGTCCTGCCGCCCTGTAGCGATACTTCTGCTTATAGGGTGGGAAAGCAAGTGGTTGACTTGCAGGAGAAAAGATTTTCTGGACGCCTTACTACGGCATTCATTGTTTAGCGGCGGGGCTGTGAAGTAGTAAGTGGCAGGTATGCGTTCACAGTGGTTTTCTGTGGAAAGTCCTTCTTCATGCCGTGAGTCAGATGGTGGGAGTGGCGATTGTTCGCACATTGTAAGAGCCGAACGTTTTATGAGTCATTTGTGACATGCTGCAACAGCGTCCATTGCTAACCGTTCATAGGAAGTGTTCGGAACGACTGAGGATGTCGGTGTGTGTTTTTTGGTGTGTTCTGTTTGTTTTTTGGTTTTTTTAAATGTACAGGAATACCGGTTAAGTGAAAATGGTGTCCTGGAGCCGTGTCCTCTGCACAGGATTTATTCCACTTTTAGATGCACCCTAAATGCCTACAGAACCTCCTCATCGTACAGCTGACGTTCGCAGGCCTATAAGATTGGTCCTTATTGGTCAGCACTGTAACGTTTAAAAAAGAAAACAAAACTCTGCATTCAGGGACCTGTATTTAACCACTTCCAGTCCGGACACTTCCCCCCCCCTTCCAGTCCGGACACTTTCCCCCCCCCCTTCCAGTCCGGACGCTTCCCCCCCCCCCCTTCCTTTCCGGACCTTCCCCCCCCCCCCCTTCCAGTCCGGACGCTTTCCCCCCCCCCCCCCTTCCAGTCCGGACGCTTTCCCCCCCCCCCCCTTCCAGTCCGGACGCTTTTTCCCCCCCCCCCCCTTCCAGTCCGGACGCTTTCCCCCCCCCCCTTCCAGTCCGGACGCTTCCCCCCCCCCCCTTCAGCTTCCCCCCCCCCCCCCCCCCCTTCCAGTCCGGACGCTTTCCCCCCCCCCCCCTTCCAGTCCGGACGCTTTCCCCCCCCCCCCCCTTCCAGTCCGGACGCTTTTCCCCCCCCCCCCCTTCCAGTCCGGACGCTTTCCCCCCCCCCCCCCCCCCCTTCCAGTCCGGACGCTTCCAGTCCGGACGGCCCCCCCCCCCCCCCCCCCCCCCCCCCCCCCCCTTCCAGTCCGGACCGCTTTCCCCCCCCCCCCCCCTTCCAGTCCGGACGCTTTCCCCCCCCCCCTTCCAGTCCGGACGCTTTCCCCCCCCCCCCCCTTCCAGTCCGGACGCTTCCCCATCCCCCCCCCCCCCCCCTTCCAGTCCGGACGCTTTCCCCCCCCCCCTTCCAGTCCGGACGCTTTTCCCCCCCCCCCCTTCCAGTCCGGACGCTTTCTCCACCCCCCCCCCCCCCCTTCCAGTCCGGACGCTTTCCCCCCCCCCCCCTTCCAGTCCGGACGCTTTCCCCCCCCCCCCCCTTCCAGTCCGGACGCTTTCCCCCCCCCCCCTTCCAGTCCGGACGCTTTCCCCCCCCCCCTTCCAGTCCGGACGCTTTCCCCCCCCCCCCTTCCTTTCCGGACCTTTCCCCCCCCCCCCCCCTTCCAGTCCGGACGCTTTCCCCCCCCCCCCTTCCCAGTCCCGCTTTCCCCCCCCCCCCCTTCCAGTCCGGACGCTTTCCCCCCCCCCCCTTCCAGTCCGGACGCTTCCCCCCCCCCCCTTCCAGTCCGGACGCTTTCCCCCCCCCCCCTTCCAGTCCGGACGCTTTCCCCCCCCCCCCCCCTTCCAGTCCGGACGCTTTCCCCCCCCCCCCCTTCCAGTCCGGACGCTTTCCCCCCCCCCCCCTTCCAGTCCGGACGCTTTCCCCCCCCCCCCCCCTTCCAGTCCGGACGCTTTCCCCCCCCCCCCCCCCTTCCAGTCCGGACGCTTTCCCCCCCCCCCCCCCTTCCAGTCCGGACGCTTTCCCCCCCCCCCCCCTTCCAGTCCGGACGCTTTCCCCCCCCCCCCTTCCAGTCCGGACGCTTCCCCCCCCCCCCCCCTTCCAGTCCGGACGCTTTGCCCCCCCCCCCCCCTTCCAGTCCGGACGCTTTCCCCCCCCCCCCCCCTTCCAGTCCGGACGCTTTCCGGACCTTTCCCCCCCCCCCCCTTCCAGTCCGGACGCTTTCCCCCCCCCCTTCCAGTCCAGGGCAATTTTCAGCTTTCAGCGCTGTCACACTTTGAATGACAATTGCGCAGTCATGCAACACTGTACCCAGATTAATTTTTTACTATTGTTTTGAGACAGATAAAGCTTTATTTTGGTGGTATTTATTCACCGCTGGGATTTTTATTTTTTTTGCTATGTAAATGAAAATGTCTAAAAATTTTGAACAAAAGTGTTTTTTTTTTTTTAAATTTTGCAAATAAATAACATTTCATCATAAATCTTTGCCAAAATGTATTCCGTTATCTTTTTAGTAAAAAAAAAAAAAAAAAAAAATTAGTTTATAACCAAAAATTATAATTTTTAAACATTTTTTTTTACATTTTTATTTTTATTTTTTTATATTATTTTTTATTTATTTTTTACATACTGTCACCCTAGCAGTACAGTGTCACCATGGTGACACTGTACTACTTGTGGGGGGTGATTTTTTTTTTTTTACACTGATTGCTTTTACACCCATATAGGATGTAAAAGCAATCATTTCTCTTTCTGTGTGCATTCTTGCAGCCATTGAGAAATACTGAGTGAGCTGTGATTGGTCAGAGCTTGTCACATGGTACAAGGCTGTTGTGAATAACCTTGTACCATGTGACCTCTGTGATCATTCACAGATTTCACACGTAGTAAGCAATGATGTCACAAGTGACATCTTGCTTACTACTTGGCATGTGATCACTGATTGGCCAATCAGTGATCACATGATCGGGACCTCGTATAGAGGTCCCGTCCGATGATCGGTGTTTCACTGTGTCCGGAGGACACAGCGGGCACCGGATCGCGGTGCTGCGCGCTCCCAGGGAGCGCGCACAAGCAGGGTGCGGGGAGGCCGTTCATAAACACCCACCCGACCCTGTACTGCCACCGCCTGGCCGTTTATATGCAACGGCCGGTCGGGAGGTGGTTAAGTATATGCTTTTCCAGAACTGGTCTGGCTTTTTTAGATGTTTTTTTGCCAAAGTCTAATCTGGCTTTTCTATTCTTCAGGCTTATGAATGGTTTGCACCTTGTGGGGAACCCTCTGTATTTGCACCTTGTGGGGAACCCTCTGTAGTTGCACCTTGTGGGGAACCCTCTGTAGTTGCACCTTGTGGGGAACCCTCTGTAGTTGCACCTTGTGGGGAACCCTCTGTATTTGCACCTTGTGGGGAACCCTCTGTAGTTGCACCTTGTGGGGAACCCTCTGTAGTTGCACCTTGTGGGGAACCCTCTGTAGTTGCACCTTGTGGGAACCCTCTGTAGTTGCACCTTGTGGGGAACCCTCTGTAGTTGCACCTTGTGGTGAACCCTCTGTAGTTGCACCTTGTGGTGAACACTCTGTATTTGCACCTTGTGGTGAACCCTCTGTAGTTGCACCTTGTGGTGAACCCTCTGTAGTTGCACCTTGTGGTGAACCCTCTGTATTTGCACCTTGTGGTGAACCCTCTGTATTTGCACCTTGTGGGGAACCCTCTGTAGTTGCACCTTGTGGTGAACCCTCTGTATTTGCACCTTGTGGTGAACCCTCTGTAGTTGCACCTTGTGGTGAACCCTCTGTAGTTGCACCTTGTGGTGAACCCTCTGTAGTTGCACCTTGTGGTGAACCCTCTGTAGTTGCACCTTGTGGTGAACCCTCTGTATTTGCACCTTGTGGTGAACCCTCTGTATTTGCACCTTGTGGTGAACCCTCTGTATTTGCACCTTGTGGGGAACCCTCTGTAGTTGCACCTTGTGGTGAACCCTCTGTAGTTGCACCTTGTGGTGAACCCTCTGTATTTGCACCTTGTGGTGAACCCTCTGTAGTTGCACCTTGTGGTGAACCCTCTGTAGTTGCACCTTGTGGTGAACCCTCTGTAGTTGCACCTTGTGGTGAACCCTCTGTATTTGCACCTTGTGGTGAACCCTCTGTAGTTGCACCTTGTGGTGAACCCTCTGTAGTTGCACCTTGTGGTGAACCCTCTGTATTTGCTCTCGTGAAGTCTTCTCCTGATTGTAGACTTTTACAATGATCTGCCCACCTCCTGGAGAGTGTCTTTCACTTGTCTGGATGTTGTGAATAGGTTTTTTCTTTACCATAGAGAGGATCCTGTGATCATCCACCACAGTTGTCCTCTGTGGACGTCCATGCCTTTTTATGTTGCTGGGCTCACCAGTGCGTTCTTCTTTCCTCAGAATGTACCAAACTGTGGATTTGGCCGCTCCTAATGTTGCTGCGATCTCTCTGATGGATTTGTTTCGTTTTTGAAGCCTTACAATGGCCTGTTTCACTTGCATGGACATCTCCTTTGAACGCATGATGTCGGTTCACAGCGATTCCCAATGCAAATCCCGCACTTAGAATCAACTCCAGACCTTTTACCTGCTGAATTGATGAAGAAATAATGGAGTAGCCCACGCCTGGCCATGAAACAGCTTTTGATTCCATTGTCCAATTACTTTTGGTCCCTTGAAAAAGGGGGGATGGCTATTTTTAAGAGCTGTAATTCCTAAACCCTTCCTCCAATTTGGATGTACATCCCCTCAAATTAAACCTGAGAGTGCGCACTGTCCGCCCATATCCATTATAGAACTAGAGCTGGAATAGGTTTTGGTAAATACCTGAAAAAATCTAAAATTGTGCCCGTGTCCAAATATATATATATGGACCTGATTGACAGCAGCGGGAGGCAGCGGCTCCCGCTGCTGTCTCTGAGCCAGCGAAGGGGGAGAGAGCTGGGAGAGCAGCTGCTCTCATGCACATTGCTGGATCAAGATCATGCTCAGGTAAGTATTGGGTGGCCTGGGTGGAGAGCTGCATTTACTCACCGGCCACTTTATTTGATACACCCGTTCAGTTGCTTGGTAACACAAATTGCTAATCTGCCAATCACACGGCAGCAACTTAATGCATTTAGGCATCTAGACGTGGTGACAGTGACTTGCTGAAGTTCAAACCATCAGAATGGGGAAGAAAGGGGATTTAAGTGACTTTGAATGTGGCGTGGTTGTTGGTGCCAGACGGGGCTGGTCTGAGTATTTCAAAAACTGCTGATCTACTGGGACTGGTTGAGTGTAGAATGCATAAAGGTATCACTGTCAGTTGTTTGTTTTTCCTGTTGCAGATTTTCCCTCACTTCCTGTTTACGGAAAAAGCTTCACCAAGTCAGGAAGTGAGGGAAAATCACTTCAACGGAGCCCCAGACATCAGAAAACTTGTCAGGGATTCCTGCTCTCCCACTGCACCCCAAACCAGAAATAAATATCTTGGCCTCTCCTTGATTATCCGCTTAGGGACCGCCCTATAGCAGATATACTGCTACAGGGCCACACCTGTGCGCGGGATAACGTGTATGTGTGTTTGTGTGTGTATGTATGTGTGTGTGTGTGTGTGTGTGTATATATGTATATGTATATGTGTATATATATATATATATATATATATGTATGTGTGATTCTGCCTTTCTAGGTAGGGGACACGCATGCCCTACCCGTGCCGCCATTCATGGTCGCGGATCTCAATCACCTGGTCTCGGCCGGTAATTGCCAGCCTCCGGTGATTACCGGGCATCTCCGACGGGGAGAAAGATTGTTTTGTTTGCAAACGATCTTCCTACGTGTCAACTCGGGCACACTGCACAGTACAGCCATCCCGATCAGTGTGCTTACAGTGAAGAACACCGCCCCCTAGTAAAACACTCCCAGCACACAGTTAACCCTTTGATCGCCCCTTCCAGCCCAGTGCCATTAATAGTGTCAGTGCTTTTTTTTTAGTGCTGATCACTGTATTAGTGTCACTGGGATGTCAGTGACACCAAGTTAGTTCCCCCCCCCAGTGTCAGAATGTCTGCCGCAGTCCCGATAAGTCGCTGATTGCTGCCATTACTAGTTAAAAAAAAAAAATCCCAGTATCTATACCGCCATTTGTAAACGCTATAACTTTTATGTAAACCAATTAATTTACACGTATTGGGTTTTTTGTTTTTTTTTTTTTTTTTTTTTTTTTTTTTTTAGCATTTACCGTATTTTTCGCTCCATAAGACGCACCTGACCATAAGACGCACCTAGGTTTTAGAGGCAGAAAACAGGAAAAAAAAATTCTGAACTAATGGACTGCGGACAGCACAGGGATGACCAGAGACTGGGGACAGCACAGGGATGACCAGAGACTGGGGACAGCACAGGGATGACCAGAGACTGGGGACAGCACAGGGATGACCAGAGACTGGGGACAGCACAGGGATGACCAGAGACTGGGGACAGCACAGGGATGACCAGAGACTGCGGGGACAGCACAGGGATGACCAGAGACTGCGGGACAGCACAGGGGTGACCAGAGACTGGGGACAGCACAGGGATGACCAGAGACTGGGGACACAGCACAGGGATGACCAGAGACTGGGGACAGCACAGGGATGACCAGAGACTGGGGACACAGCACAGGGATGACCAGAGACTGGGGACAGCACAGGGATGACCAGAGACTGGGGACAGCACAGGGATGACCAGAGACTGGGGATAGCACAGGGATGACCAGAGACTGGGGACAGTACAGGGATGACCAGAGACTGGGGACAGCACAGGGATGACCAGAGACTGGGGACAGCACAGGGATGACCAGAGACTGGGGACAGCACAGGGATGACCAGAGACTGAGGACAGCACAGGGATGACTGCTGACCTTTGGGGAGGTGGGGAGCGGGTACCATAATTTGACAGGCACCCGCTCTTACTTCCGCAGAGTTTTTGTTTGATCTTACCTGTTCCTCTATCCAGCCGCGCGCTGTCTTCCCGGCTTCTGTAATGGCGCTCGGCATGACAGCCGGGTGCCCAGTGCGCATGAGCGAGAAGCACTTGCGTTTTGTGATTGGTCGGCGGCTTCTGGGATCTGTCATGTGTCCCAGGTACCGCCTTACCATTCACAAAAAGCACCGCTTCTTGCGCATGCGCACTGACACCCGGCTGTCATGCCCAGCGCCCACACTACAGAAGCCGGGAAGACAGCGTGCCGCTGGATAGAGGAACAGGTAAGATCAAAGAACAAAGAACCTGTCCAATTCAGGTACCCGCTCCCCACCTCCCCAAAGGTCAGCAGTCCTCTCTATAAGGTCCCGCTGCAGAGCTGAGCGGCCGGCCCGGTATTCTGCACGGCGGCGGTGGAAATACCGGACCGGCCGCTCTATATTCGCTCCATAAGATGCACTGACATTTTCCCCCTTTTTTTGGGGGAAAAAAATGCGTCTTATGGAGCAAAAAATATGGTAGATTTTTTTTTTTTTTTTTTTTTTTTTTTTTTTTTAAATTTTACTGGACATGTTTAATAGCAAAAAGTCCAAAATGTTGTTTTTTTTCCCTTGAAATTATTGGTCTTTTTTTGCTTGTAGCATAAAAAATAAAAACCACACAGGCAATCAAATACCACCGAAAGAAAGCTCAATTCGTGGGAATCACGTACATTTTATTTGGGTGCAGCGTTGCATGACCGCACAATTGTCAGTTAAAGTAACGCAGCGCCGTAACGCAAAAAATGGCCTGGTCATGAAGAGGGGTAAATCCTCAGGAGGGCGAGGGGTTAAAAATAAAGTTTGTGGGAAAAAAGTGTAAATAAAATCTACATAAAATAAAATCTACAACCAAACGCTTACCCTCCCACCTCCAAAATTTTGAGCCCCGCACACCCACCCACCCACAATTTTCAGTCTTTTTCTTTGTGTATTTAGTAACAAATAAAAACCCCCGTGGTGATTAAATACGACTAAAAGAAAGCTCTATCTGTCCCAAAAAAAAGATAAAAATGAGATTTGGGTACAATGTTGCATGACCGCGCAATTGTCCTTTACCCTCGGTACGTCTGTGCGGGTGGTGCCGCTGTGGAACCCGTACAAATACCTGCAGCTGTACCACCCATACAAAGGAACGTGGAACCCTCAGGCGGGTGCCATTGATTCTAATGGCACGTCGCCCACACTGAAAATTGCAACCGTACTGGGAACCTCGCTTCCCTTGCTGGCTGCGGTTTCAAAACTTCTTCCCTGTCCCCGGGGGCACGGTGGTCCATTCAAATGAATGGGCTCTCGTGCCCGTGCAAATTGCAGACAGCACAGATGTGAACCAGGGCTTACCTGGGCAGGAACAGGGCGACAGTAACCAGTAGGCAAGTGGTTAAAAAAAAAATATTGTCTCAAGGCTGGCTGTACGCGGGTCGATTTATGAAAAATCGGACCTAAGAATAATCGGCTGATTTCCGCTCTGTTAGTGGGGCAAGGGCTCCGGACGATTTTCATGGTTCCTCCCCATTTCGTTTATCGGACATACTGGAAAATTTTGTGAAAAACGACCGATTTTCGTAGTCATTGGTGGCAACATCGGATTACAGAATGAACAATGTTTTTGCTTTTCGATCGAAAAATCGTTCGGAATTCTACCCATGTATGGCTTAACGTTTCTTTAGGTGGCTCCTAGATTCAAAGCAAATTCGTCAAGCCCTGGATTATTAATGAATATGTTTGGTTATGCTCTGCAAGGCACGGGGCTTCCCTTAGGTGTATGAATACTACTTAGCTAGCTAGGACTCCTCCGGCATTCTGGGGAAGCAAACGTGTTCTATATTGTCGACTCCATTGTATTTCTTTTGGAGATTACCGTATTCTTCGCTCCATAAGACGCACCTAGGCTTTAGAGGAGGAAAACTAGAAAAAAATATTCTGAACCAATGTACTGCGGACACAGTACAGGAGATGACCAGAGACTGCGGACATAGTACAGGAGATGACCAGAGACTGCGGACATAGTACAGGAGATGACCAGAGACTGCGGACACAATACAGGGAGATGACCAGAGACTGCGGACATAGTACAGGAGATGACCAGAGACTGCGGACACAATACAGGAGATGACCAGAGACTGCGGACACAGTACAGGAGATGACCAGAGACTGCAGACAGTACAGGAGATGACCAGAGACTGCGGACATATACAGGAGATGACATGACCAGAGACTGCGGACACAATACAGGAGATGACCAGAGACTGCAGACACAGTACAGGAGATGACCAGAGACTGCGGACATAGTACAGGAGATGACCAGAGACTGCGGACATAGTACAGGAGATGACCAGAGACTGCGGACACGGTACAGGAGATGACCAGAGACTGCGGACACAGTACAGGAGATGACCAGAGACTGCGGACACAGTACAGGAGATGATCAGAGACTGCGGACATAGTACAGGAGATGATCAGAGACTGCGGACATAGTACAGGAGATGATCAGAGACTGCAGACACAGTACAGGAGATGACCAGAGACTGCGGACACAGTACAGGAGATGATCACAGACTGCAGACACAGTACAGGAGATGACCAGAGACTGCGGACACAGTACAGGAGATGACCAGAGACTGCGGACATAGTACAGGAGATGATCAGAGACTGCAGACACAGTACAGGAGATGACCAGAGACTGCAGACACAGTACAGGAGATGACCAGAGACTACAGACACAGTACAGGAGATGACCAGAGACTGCGGACACGGTACAGGGGATGACCTGAGACTGCGGACACGGTACAGGAGATGACCAGAGACTGCGGACACGGTACAGGAGATGACCAGAGACTGCGGACACAGTACAGGAGATGACCAGAGACTGCGGACACGGTACAGGAGATGACCAGAGACTGCGGACACGGTACAGGAGATGACCAGAGACTGCGGACATAGTACAGGAGATGACCAGAGACTGCGGACACGGTACAGGAGATGACCAGAGACTGCGGACACGGTACAAGAGATGACCGGAGACTGCCGACACGGTACAGGAGATGACCGGAGACTGCCCGACACGGTACAGGAGATGACCGGAGACTGCGGGCACGGTACAGGAGATGACCGGAGACTGCCGACACGGTACAGGGGACGACCGGAGACTGCGGACACGGTACAGGGGACGACCGGAGACTGCGGACACGGTACAGGGGACGACCGGGAGACTGCGGACACGGTACAGGGGATGACCGGAGACTGCGGACACGGTACAGGGGATGACCTGAGACTGCGGACCTTTGGGGAGTGGAAGGGGGAAGGAGCGGGTACCCGAATTTGACAGGTACCCAATCCCACTTCCGTGTAGTTGTTCTCCCACCCCATCTTCTGGGACATGTGAAAGGTCACAAGGCGCAGTGTTTCTCGCACATGCTCAGTGGGCACCCGGCTGTGAAGCCGCAAGCTGTCACAGCCGGGTGCCCACACTAAAGATGCCGGCGCTGGGAGAGAAGACTGGACTGAGGAGCAGATTTTACTACACAGACGAGCCGAGCGGCCGGCCCGGTATTCTGACGCGGCGGCGGGAATATCAGGCCGGCCGCTCCATAAGACGCACAGACATTTCCCCCCATTTTTTTTTTGGGGGGGGGGGGGTGCGTCTTATGGAGCGAAAATAGGGTATTTATTTAGAAAGTTGTTTATTTTTTAATCACGTCTGTAAAGTATTTTCCTGGAAATATAAAGATTTGAGCGGTTCCAAGGCTGTCTCAGAAATCTGTTTTCTCTTTATTCTGTGCCGTGTGTTTTAATCCCCTCGTGGGATAACGATCGTCTGTGGAATCGAATTCCGAAGCTCAGTTAGTTTTTATCGCCGTCACGAACGGTCTCCTGCTAGTTGGCTTTTTAGGGGAATCGCTTCTCCGGCTCGAGGTTCTGCCGCTTCATAAACAGAGTAGATGGAAACTTCTATGGCCAAGCCTACCTTACCATTTAACGAGGTGTTATTGTTTGGCAGGGCGTCCTAAAGAGCCAAAAAAAAAGTCGTGCACATCTGCTATATTGCCATAGGTCGACTTTCTAGTAAGAGATTGTTTTATTCACGTTCCGTCTGAGTAGCGCCTATGGGGATAATAGGATTTCTTGGGTCGTAATTAGATTTTATTTGATGTCCCTGGCAGCGGCGGACTGACAACTCATGGGGCCCCCTGGCAATAGGGGATCATGGGGCCCCTGTGTCCTTGCCCAAACTTAAAAAAAGCCTATGAAAAAGGTACCAGGGGCATCTCATGGGGCCCCCTACCAGGGGCGGACTGACCACTCATGGGGCCCTTGTGTCCTTGCCCCAAACTCAAAAAAGCCTATGAAAAAGGTACCAGGGGCATCTCATGGGGCCCCCTACCAGGGGCGGACTGACAACTCATGGGGCCCCCGGGCAATAGGGGATCATGGGGCCCCTGTGTTCTTGCCCAAGCTCAAAAAAGCCTATGAAAAAGGTACCAGGGGCATCTCATGGGGCCCCCTACCAGGGGCGGACTGACAACTCATGGGGCCCCCGGGCAATAGGGGATCATGGGGCCCCTGTGTTCTTGCCCAAGCTCAAAAAAGCCTATGAAAAAGGTACCAGGGGCATCTCATGGGGCCCCCTACCAGGGGCGGACTTCCCCCCACTCCCCTTCTTCCGGTCCGGATGCTCCCCCCCCCCCCCTTCCGTTCCAGACGCTTCCCCCCCCCCCCCCTTACTGCCCAGGCCAATTTTCAGCTTTCAGCGCTATCACACTTTGAATGACAATTGCGCGGTCATGCAACACTGTACCCATATCAATTTTTACTATGTATTTATTCACCACTGGGATTTTTATTTTTTTTTGCTATATAAATGAAAAAGTCCCAAAATTTTTGAAAAGTGTTTTTCCTATACAATTTTGCAAATAATTTTTCATTATAAATCTTGGCCACAATTTATTCCGTTTTTATCTTCAGTAAAAAAAAAAAAGCCAAATTAGTTTATAACCAAAAATTATAATTTTTAAACTTTTTTTTTTTTTTTTATATTTATAAAAAAAATTTTTTTTTTTTAAAAGGGACCGTGCAAAAAAAAAAAAAGTTTAAAAAGCCCCCGTCCTCGCACGTAGTGGTGACCGCATACGTAGGCCACGCCCACATAAGTAAATGGTGTTCAAACTACACACGTGAGGTATCTCCACGAACGTGGGAACAAGAGCAATAATTCTCACACTAGACCTCCTCTGTAACGTCACACTGCTAACCTGGAGACATTTTTAAAGCGTCGCCCATGGAGGTTTTTAAGTAACGCAGTTTCACACCATTCCACGAGCGTGCGCAATTTTAAAGCGTGACATGTTGGGTATCTATTTACTCGCCGTAATATCCTCTTTTCATATTTTACAAAAAATTGGGGCATGTATTGTGTGGGTTTTTTTTTTTTTTTTTTTTAAAACATACTGTATTTTGTTCCAAAAAATATATATTTTTATTTTTAAAAACTGTGCATTTTGATTTTTTGTTTTCAGTTTCAGCTGCTCAACTACTTGTGGTGTGTTTCGGATCATTGTTCTCCTGCATTACCCAAGTGCACTTGAGCTAAAGGTCAGGAACTGAAGGCCGGACCTTCTCCTTCAGGATTTTCTGGTAGAGCGCAGAATTCATGGTTTCCATCAATTGTCACGTCGCCCGGGGTGGGGGTTGAGTTGTGGCTCTAAGTGTCCTTTGGAACACAAAGCGTGCCCCAAGGGGGTGAATGGCTTTCCCTGGGTGGCACTGTTCGAGGGGGAGGAGCCAGGAGAGTCTGCGGAGACCCAAAAAAGAATAGGATCTGGGCTGCACTGTACAAAACCAGAGCAAGTCGTATAGACATGTTTATTGTTTAACCTCCCTAGCGGTCTGATGATGTCCATATTTCTGTGCTCAAAGCGGTACATTTTTTTGCATGGAAATATGTATTTTTTTTTTTTTTTTTTGTAGGCCTGTAATTTTTAGGAATAACTCACTGAAATCTGTCCGAACAAGAGTCTACTAAACATCCCGGGTAGGATAAAATTTGAAACACGAAATAAATTATTAAAAAAAAAAAAATTCATAAAAAATTTATATAATGTAATTCAATAATATAATCCAACCAAAAACACTGAAATGTGAAATATAGCGCCAAGTTCGCACATCGCTGAGCAAAGTCGCAGAATCGTTTTCAGTGTCTGATGAGGAATTTCCCCCACCAATCATTATCACTCAATTCTGCAAGTGGTTCTGATTTACTATCGCTGTTCTCTAGCCGGTCTAAAAACCGCGTCTGACCTAAAAGGGACGCTTTTTGGACGCCATGGACGTTTCTCAGTTTCCAGGCAGAAAGAACAGTAACAATGCAGGCAGGGCGCCGGACAAAGCACTCGGGACAAAATGTATGTGAAATGGTTTGATACAGGAATGTTATACTATGTGATGTTAGTTTATTAGAAAATGTCCGTTTTTAAAATTTTCAAATTTCCTGCCGGTTCCGTCCCCCGTACGTCCCGACGCTCGCAGCGACCGGAACCCGGAAGATTGATGCCGGCATCCGCCGGAGGACATTGCCGGGGATGCTGCAGGGGGGACATCGCGGGGGAGCGCAGGACAAGGTAAGTGCTGCAGGGAATCCCTGAGCAACGCTGCAGGTATGCCCGAGTGTTAGTGTAGCTCGGCATTACCGGTTGTGGTGCTGAAACTTTACCCCGAGCTACCTCCAGGGGGGTTAACCAGTTGCCCTCCGCCCTATAGTAGAAGTACTGCTACAGGGCGGCATGGCTGCACAAAATCACTTATATAGTTATGATTTGCATTTCCAGGTATGGAATGCACGTACGTGCCCCTACCTGCGCTGCTATTGGCTGCTAGGATTGTCAATCATCAGGTCCCAGCCAGCAATTCTTGGCCGGGACTCGGTGGTTGCCAGTGTGGCCTAAGAGGGGAGAGACCTGTGTGTAAACAACACAGATCTCTCTCCTGTCAGCAAGGCCATGCTACCTTGTATCTCTCTGCACAGCAGAAAGATACAAGGCAGCATGTCTACCAAGTAAAACGACCCACAGTGTAAAAACACACCCAGCACACAGTCAACCCTTTGATCTCCCCTCGTGTTAACACCTTCCTGCCCAGTGCCATTAGTACAGTGTAAGTGCTTTTTATTAGCACTGATCACTATATTGGTGTCACTGGGGATGTCCGTGCCGGTTAGTCAGTCCCAATCCCCCCGCCCCCCCCCCAGTGTCAGCATGCCCACTGAAGTCCCGCTATAAGTCGCTCATCGCTGCCATTACTAGTATAAACATTTTTAAAAAACATTCCAGTATCTATACCGCCATTTGTAGACGCTGTAACTTTCACGTAAACCAAATAATATACACCTATTGGGATTTTTTGTTGGCAAGGTATGTTAGCAGAATACATTTTGGCCTAAATTTATGAAGAAATTAGATTTTTTTTTTTTTTTTTTTATGTATGTTTTATATCAAAAAGTCAAAAATATATATTTTTTTTCCAAAATCGATGGTCTTTTTTTGTTTACAGTGCAAAAAATAAAATATGCACAGGTGATCAAATACCACCAAAAGAAAGCTCTATTTGTGGGGAAAAAGGACACAAATTTCATATACGTACAGCGATGCATGACCGCGCAATTGTCAGTTAAAGTAACGCAGCTCCGCATCGCAAAAAATGGCCTGGTCAGGAAGGGGGGGTGGGGAAATCCTCTGGAGGGCGAGGGGTTAAAAAAAAAAACTCGAAAGATTTATTGTCACTTTAACATGTAACATGTTAACATGTAACTTTAACATGCTAAGAGTACTTTTACTTGGGACTGACTTTTATTCCACATAACCTGTTGGTTTCACTTTTTAATATTTTCATTAACCCCTTGGTGCCGGCGCCTTCCGGCCTTTTAAGGGTTTCAGAAGCCTGGAGGCGGGGCAGGGTTTAGGGTCATGCGCTCACATGATCGGGAAAGGTCCCGATCGAAAGAGGAGATCGGGACCTTTCCGTCAGTACCGGACGTGTGCTGGGAGCGCGCTCTCAGAACATATGTATTGCACACAAATGTGTGGCCGCTCGGCGTCAAGGCCCAGACCCCGGGAGGCTGCACATTTGCGTGTGGCTGGCTTCCAGAGGTTAATATTCACTCTTGGTGAAAGAGCCTCACACAGGACTGTCACTTTTTTTTCAATACATTTTTTGGACTCGCTTTAACATCCTTTTATTGTCACTTTATTTTAGCTCTGCACTTGTTTTTATTAGTGGTGCACCGAAATGAAAATTCAGGTAACGAAAATGAAAATTCTAAATGCACTTGGACAAAAAATGAAACCGAAATGCACAGTGGCGTGGCCTATTTGTGTTCACCACTACGTGCAAGCAAGGGGGTGGTACGGGGGCATTTTAAACTTTTTTTTTTTTTTTTTTTTTTTTTTTTTTTGTGCTGTCCCTTTAAAAAAAAAAAAAAAAAATGTAATCACTTTTATTCTTATCACAAGAAATGTATGCATCCCTTGTGAAAGAAATAATTAGTGACAGGTCCTCTTTATAGAGAGGTATGAGGTCAATAAGACATAATTAGTGACAGGTCCTCTTTATGGAGAGATATGGGGGGTCAATAAGACATAATTAGTGACAGGTCCTCTTTATGGAGAGATATGGGGGGGTCAATAAGACATAATTAGTGACAGGTCCTCTTTATGGAGAGATATGGGGTCAATAAGACATAATTAGTGACAGGTCCTCTTTATGGAGAGATATGGGGGGGTCAATAAGACATAATTAGTGACAGGTCCTCTTTATGGAGAGATATGGGGGGGTCAATAAGACATAATTAGTGACAGGTCCTCTTTATGGAGAGATATGGGGGGGTCAATAAGACATAATTAGTGACAGGTCCTCTTTATGGAGAGATATGGGGTCAATAAGACATAATTAGTGACAGGTCCTCTTTATGGAGAGATATGGGGGGGGTCAATAAGACATAATTAGTGACAGGTCCTCTTTATGGAGAGATATTGGGGGTCAATAAGACATAATTAGTGACAGGTCCTCTTTATGGAGAGATATTGGGGGTTAATAAGACATAATTAGTGACAGGTCCTCTTTATGGAGAGATATTGGGGGTCAATAAGACATAATTAGTGACAGGTCCTCTTTATGGAGAGATATGGGGTCAATAAGACATAATTAGTGACAGGTCCTCTTTATGGAGATGGGGTCAATGGAGACATAATTAGTGACAGGTCCTCTTTATGGAGAGATATGGGGGGGGTCAATAAGACATAATTAGTGACAGGTCCTCTTTATGGAGGGATGGGGGGGGTCAATAAGACATAATTAGTGACAGGTCCTCTTTATGGAGGATATGGGGGGTCAATGAGACATAATTAGTGACAGGTCCTCTTTTGGAGAGATATGGAGAGACATATAGGGTCAATGGAGAGACATAATAATTAGTGACAGGTCCTCTTTATGGAGAGATATGGGGTCAATGAGACATAATTAGTGACAGGTCCTCTTTATGGAGAGATATGGGGTCAATACGACATAATTAGTGACAGGTCCTCTTTATGGAGAGATATGGGGGGGTCAATAAGACATAATTAGTGACAGGTCCTCTTTATGGAGAGATATGGGGGGTCAATAAGACATAATTAGTGACAGGTCCTCTTTATGGAGAGATATGGGGTCAATAAGACCCCACATCTCTCACCTGCAATGTAAAGCATTGGATCAAAAAAAAGCATTGATCTAGCGCTTTAAAAAAAAAAAAATAAATCACAGCCAGGTTGCCCACTGCGCATGCGTTTTATGAATGGCCCCGTAGTCACCTGTCACGTGTCCCAGAAGACTACGGGGAGGGAGGACAACTTCCACTTCCGATCGCATAGGTGATCGCAGTGGAAGTGGGAGCGGGTACCTGTCAAATTCGGTTACCCGCTCCCCCTCCCCAAAGGTGCCAATCCTTAATGGGGATCGGGGGACAAAGCATTAAGGCAGAACTTCCCCTTTTGGGGCGGAGCTTCGCTTTAAGGAGTGCTTCACTGTTAGTAAGTATGCATTTATTGATATTACTGTGGAGTGATGGCCGCTCTTTCGCGGGTTTTTGTTTTCTATTTATTATAAATAATAGCGTGGGGTTTCTGTACTAATTTCTGCATACAATACGCACTGCTGGATTCCGGCTGTGAGACAGAGACTTCCCTTCTCACAGCCGGACCGACATCGGTCTGAGTGGCGCTCAGCCCTTCATAGGCAGCTTTGTGTTCTGCGAATGAATACAAAGCTTCCTTTGATTGGCCAAGATGGAGATTATGACGTCATCAGCCCGCCTCTCTGCCTCAGCCAATCGGCTGAAGCTACATACAGTGCTGAGACCTACTGCAGCACTTTGTGAAGGAAATCGTTGGTTGGGACAAGCTTGGTGTAAACAAAGTACAGTAAGCATCGGCAGTTCTGGGAGGAACTTCAGACTTTTTTTTTTTTTGCGCGTATACACACGCACGCGTGCCAGATACTTCTATGTAAAATCTATTAATATGTATGCTCATTTGCGTGCACATACGCGTACTGCTGCAAAATACTGGCCAGGAGCACAAATTTGTTTTTTTTTTTAGTCCTCATGCACACGGGGCGTTTTTTAAAACCACCGGTAGCATTAGCTGTATAAAGTCGCGTTAAAAAACGCAAGTTTTTGCGCATTTTTTTTTTTTGCCATTCAGCTGCGTTTTGCCACTTTTAGTTTTTTTTTTTTTTTTTTTTTTTCAGCAGTTTTTTTTTTTCTTTACAGAAAAAAAAAACATTTTGGCTCCAAAAAAAAAATGCTCAAAAATGATGGTTTGCTGCATTTTAAAGGCAAATTTTGTCTTTTTTGCACAAATTTAACAGAACAAAACATGAAAAATAAAAAGAACGTGAACAAGTAAACAGAAAAACATCCCAGGTGTGGCTATGATCCGTGTGGGTGGAAGAAAAATGATGGGAAGGATCGATACCCGTATTATGGAGATATAATAAAACGGGGGGGGTGTCCCGGGCGAGATGTATGGAACAAGATGGGAGAACTCCGTACAACACAAACTGAGAGAGAAAGGAAAGGGAAAAAGGAAAAGGAAAGGGGAAAAAAGGGGAAGCCAGTGGTAAGGATAGTGAAGGAGGAGAAGAGAGGGGATTGGGAGATGGAAACTGCAGAAAGCAGAATCAAGGTGGCTCCCCATCTGTATCTCACTGGAAGGACCCCACCGCCCTCATCCCGGCACGGACGTTTGCTGCATTTTACCGCGTTTACCAGCATTCAGGGGCGGACTTACCATTTGGAAACTCAGGCACTGCCCGAGGGCCCGGGGTCAGTAGAGGGCCCCATGAGATGCCCCTGGTACCTTTTTCATAGGCTTTTTTGAGTTTGGGCAAGGACACAGGGGCCCATGATCCCTTATTGCCCGGGGGCCCCATGAGTTGTCAGTCCACCCCTGCCAGCATTAGAGCACTTTTCCAGCCAAAAAACTCCTCTAGAGACCCACTAGTTCTGGGGGTTTTTTCCAGCCAAAAAAATCGCTGATTAACCACTTCATGTCTGGGCGCTTTCACCCCCCTTCCAGTCCGGACGCTTTCCCCGCCCCTTTCCAGTCCAGACACTTCTTCTCCCCCCCCCCCTTCCAGTCCAGACACTTCCCCCCCCCTCCAGTCCGGACACTTCCCCCCCTTCCAGTCCGGACGCTTCCCCCCCTTCCAGTCCGGACGCTTCCCCCCCTTCCAGTCCGGACGCTTCCCCCCCTTCCAGTCCGGACGCTTCCCCGCCCCTTCCAGTCCGGACGCTTTCCCCGCCCCTTTCCAGTGCGGACGCTTTCCCCGCCCCTTTCCAGTGCGGACGCTTTCCCCGCCCCTTTCCAGCGCGGACGCTTTCCCCGCCCCTTTCCAGCGCGGACGCTTTCCCCGCCCCTTTCCAGCGCGGACGCTTTCGCCGCCCCTTTCCAGCGCGGACGCTTTCGCCGCCCCTTTCCAGCGCGGACGCTTTCGCCGCCCCTTTCCAGCGCGGACGCTTTCGCCGCCCCTTTCCAGCGCGGACGCTTTCGCCGCCCCTTTCCAGCGCGGACGCTTTCGCCCCCTTCCTGCCCAGGCCAATTTTCAGCGCTATCACACTTTGACAATTGCGCGGTCATGCAACGCTGTACCCATATGAATTTTTTTAGCATTTTTTTGAGACAGATAAAGCTTTATTTTGGTGGTATTTATTCACCGCTGGGATTTTTTTTTTTTTTGCTATGTAAATTAAAAAGTCCAAAAATTTTGAAAAAAAAGTTTCTTATACAATTTTGCAAATAGTATTTCATCATAAATCTTGGCCAAAATTTATTCAGTTTAATTTTTAATAAATTAAAAATAATCCAAATTAGTTTATAACCAAAAATGATGATTTTTAAACTTTTTAAATTTTTTTTTTATTTTTTTATTTATTTATTTTTTACATACGGTCACCCTAGCAGTACAGTGTCACCATGGTGACACTGTACTACTTGTGGGGGGATGAAGATTTTTTTTTTTTTTTTTTTTTTTACAGATTGCTTTTACACCCATAAAAGCTGTAAAAGCAATCATTTTCTCCTCCTCTCTGTCTGCATTCTTGCAGCCATTGAGAACTACTGTGTGAGCTGTGATTGGTAACAGCTTGTCACATGGTACAAGGCTGTTGTGAATAGCCCTGTACCATGTGACCTCTGTGATCATTCACTGATTTCACACATAGTAAGCAATGAGGTCAGAAGTGACATCTTGCTTACTACTCTGCATGTGATCACTGATTGGCTAATCAGTGATCACATGATCGGGACCTCGTACAGAGGTCCCGTATGACGATCGGTGTTCCACTGTGTCCGGAGGACACAGCGGCCACCGGTTCGCGGTGCTGCGCGCTCCCAGGGAGTGCGCACAAGCAGGGGGTGGGGAGGCCATTCATATACAACGGCCAGACGGGAGGTGGTTAAAGGGCCAGGAAGCACCGGCGTCAAGGGGTTAAATACCACCAGTTCTATTTGTGTGATAAAAATATTGTCCGGAGGACACAATGGGCATTGGATCGCGGTGTTGCGCGCTCCCAGAGAGTGCGCACGAGCAGGGGCGGGGAGGCTGTTTATAAACATGGGCCGGGCGGGAGGTGGCTAATTTAACAGGTGAGCAAAGGAACGCCGAGTGTTTTGGGGGGTTGGGCGCGGCGGCATTACGGGCTAAGTTTATCTTTTTGATTAAAATCTTTTGAACAAACTTCACTGCTGGGGGGGAGAGGATTGTTGGGGTGGGTTTAAAGAGGGGGAATGGGGTGTTGTTGATTAACAGGGTTTATCCTGGATTTGGGCTTTAGGGCCTCATTCAAATGGGCGTACTGTATCCTGACCGGTCTGCGTTTGGGGCTGTGCACCGCCGGACTGTCAAGTTGGGTTTAGCGGCCGTGCAGTCACTGCACCCCAACTGACATCACTGGGACTGACTGCACAAGGCCTGTGCATCCCCGTGCCAGCACACATGGGCGTAGGCTATAGTACGCTCGTGTGAATGAGGCCCTATTCAAAAGTTAGGTCTTTAAAGTGAAACTGTTGCTTAGCCTGCAGTGTACATGTACAGTATATCCACAAGGATCATGTATGTTACATTGTATGTGTTCTGCGTGGATGATGTACATTGTGCCTGAACCTCCCAGGACGTGACAGACGAGGAAAAGGATCTTCCAAGAGTCTGACAGACGAGCCGTTCTACTTGTTTTATGTACATCCAGATTATATCATATGGATCACCTGAGTAAGGCTCAGTAAGTAAGGCTTTCATGAGCGGGCAATTCAGCACTGTGCTGCTTTAACTGGTAATTGCACAGTCATGCAACACTGTACCCAAATTAAATTTATATAATTTTTTTTTAAAACAAATAGACCTTTATTTGGTATTTGATCACCACTGCAACACAGTGGCTAAATGGTTATCAGTGCTGTCCAGCAGTGCCCTGCAGTGCCACCCATCTGTGCCTGGCAGTGCCACCCATCTGTGCCACCCACCTGTACCCATCTGCCCAGCAGTGCCACTCACCTGTAACCATCTGTGCCCATCAGTGCCACCCACCTGTAACCATCTGTGCCCATCAGTGCCACCCACCTGTGCCCATCAGTGCCACCCATTTGTTCCCATCAGGGCCACCCACCTGTGCCCAGCATTGCCACCCATCTGTGTCCATCTGTGCCCAGCAGTGCCACCCACCTGTACCCATTTGCCCAGCAGTGCCACCCACCTGTGCCCAGCATTGCCCACCCATCTGTGCCCGGCAGTGCCACCCACCTGTACCCATCTGTGCCCGGCAGTGTCACCCATCTGTGCCCAGCAGTGCCACCCACCTGTACCCATCTGTGCCCAGCAGTGCCACCCACCTGTGCCCAGCAGTGCCACCCACCTGTGCCCAGCAGTGCCACCCACCTGTGCCCAGCAGTGCCACCCACCTGTGCCCAGCAGTGCCACTCACCTGTGCCCAGCAGTGCCACTCACCTGTAACCATCTGTGCCCAGCAGTGCCACCCACCTGTAACCATCAGTGCCCAGCAGTGCCACCCATCTGTGCCCAGCAGGGCCACCCACCTGTACCCATTTGCCCAGCAGTGCCACCCACCTGTGCCCAGCAGTGCCACCCACCTTTACCCATCTGTACCCAGCAGTGCCACCCACCTGCCCTGCAGTGCCACCCACCTGTGCCCAGCAATGTCCCCAATCAGTGCTGTCCAGCAGTGCCGACAGTCAGTGCCACCTCATCAGTGCTGCCTATCAGTTCAGCCTCATCAATGCACATCAGTGAAGGAGAAAAATTACCTGTTTTGCAAAATTAGAAACAAAATTTTTTTTTTCAAATTAATTTTTTTTTGTTTATAGTGCAAAAAATAAAACACCCGGCGGGGATTAAATACCACCAAAAGAAAGCTCTATTTGTGTGAAAAAAAAAATTGTTACGGTTACAGCGTCGCGACCACGCAATTGTCTTTCATTCAAAGTGCGACAGCGCTGAGAGCTGAAAAATTGGACCTGGACAAGAAGGGGTAGTAGAAGCGCCCGGCAGGCGAGGGGTTTAAGCGGGTAAAGACGGATTTTTCACTCGCGATGTAACCGATCGGTCAACATCGAGTAATAACGGGGCCCATTTATACCGGGGCCCATTTATGAGCTGCAGAGAAAATCTTTTAATTGTTTGTTGTTGTTGGGAACAGATGGGGGGAATTACCAGACGCCTTGTAGACCCCGTGTGCGTCGATCCTTGCAGCGGGCACAACCCTTCAGTCCATGTGGATCCCGAGGACGGTCTCAGACTAAATTTAAACCGTCGATAGCTGGAAGTATATTTTTGGTCTTGGTGGAGCGATCTGCAGCGGGATCCGTTTTCAGGGCAACACATTCCTTCTGAGGACGGTCAGGAGCTATTTATAGCTATGAGCAATGCAACCGTCTCCCAATTCTGGTAAGTTTCAAAGGCTTTTTCACGGGCTGGAAATGGCAGCATCTCACGGGCTGGAACCCCGGAGTCGGCGTCTCGTGTCGCTGCGTCTTCTGTCTGCCGCTCGTTCGTCCTGCATGCTGGTGATGTCACAGCCTCCATACAGACCAGACGGATGATGTACACACCATGCAGGCCATAGACGGGTCAAAGATCGGCTGATTTGTCGGACGAAAAAAAAATCAACTGATTTTCACACCATTTGTGGGTTAATTGGTCGGTCGTTTTTTCAGGGATTTGGCACATTTTTTTTAATCGGTAAAGTTGGAAAAAAAAATCGGCCGATTTTGCTGATCTGCGCATGAGCCGTGACCTGCAAGAAGAATTCCAGTTCGCTATTATATTTGACATGAAAAGTCTTGCGGTTGCAACAATGTATCTATTTGTATCCAAATAAAACCATCTGTATCCGAAATGGATACAAATAGATACATTGTTGCAACTGCAAGACTTTTCATGTCAAAAATAATAGCGGAGCTCTCTGCAGGGACAGAAGTAATTAAATGCCGGCCGTAGACGGGACAAAAATCTGCTTTTTTTTTTTTTTTTTTTTTTTTTTTTTTTTTTTTTTTTTTTTTTTTTTTTTACCATTGGTGGTAACGTCAACCGATCGAACAATCAATTTTTCGTTTTTTTTTTTTTTTATACAAAAACGGCCAGTTTGCGACCCGTCTATGGCCTGCATTTGAGTCTTCAGCTTGCCAGTGCACTACGGCCTCCTGCTGGCTAGCCTCTGGATTTTTTTTTTCTTCCTCCGATTGGTTCCTGAAGGCAGGCCATACATGGTTTGAATTCCGAACGATTTTTCGTCCGAAAATCGTAAACGTCGTTCGCTCAGTAATCCGACGGTGCCATCAATTATTTGAAAATCGGCCGACCGAGTCATAAAGTTCACCCCATATAACAGGCGAAACTTCTGTTCCTTCCAGGTCACGGCTCATGCGCAGAAACGATCGTACGATTTGACCATCATTGGGTCGAAAATCGGGTCGTTTTTCATGAATTTTCCAACATGCCCGATCACCGAAAAGGGGAGGAACCACGAATCGGTCGGTGCCATTGACGATTTTTCGTCCGAAAATCGTAAACGTCGTTCGCTCGGTAATCCGACGACGCCATCAATGATTTGGAAAATCGTCCGACCAAGTCATAAAGTTCCTCCCATATAACAGGCAAAACTTCTGCTCCTTCCAGGTCACGGCTCATACGCGCATTCTTTTCGGAAAAACGATCGTACGATTTGACCATCATTGAGTCGAAAATCGGGTCGTTTTTCGCGAATTTTCCAACATGCCCGATCACCGAAAAGGGGAGGACTACAAAAATCGGTCAGTGCCATTGACGATTTTTCGTTCAAAAATCGGAAACGTTCGCTCGGTAATCCAGTGGCGCCATCAGTGATTTGGAAAATCAGCCGACCGAGTCATAAAGTTCACCCCAAATAACAGGCCACGGCTCATGCGCATATTCTTTTCAGAAAAACGATCGTACGATTTGACCATCATTGAGTCATTGGGCAGCACAGTGGTGTAGTGGTTAGCACGTCTGCCGTGCAGTAAATCGGTCATGGGTTCGATTCCGGACCATGGCGCCTCCTGCATGGAGTTTGCATGTTCTCCCTGCGCTTGCGTGGGTTTCCTCCGGGTACTCTGGTTTCCTTCCACACTCCAAAGACATGCTGGTAGGTTAATTGGCTCCTGTCTAAATTGTCGCAAAATCGTTCGGTATTAGACCCACTTGTATGGCCTGCACAACAGGCGAAACTTCTGTTCCTTCCAGGTCACGGCTCGTGCGCGTATTCTTTTGGAAAAGACGATCGTATGATTTGACCGTCATTGAGTCGAAAATCGGTAATTTTTCACGAACATGCCGATCACCGAAAAAGGGAGGAACCACGAAAATTGGCCGGTGCCAAGGAAATTCCGCTTTAAGGACTGCTCCCCATTAAGGATTGGCACCATTTGGGGGGGCGGGTACCCACATTTGACAGGTACCCGCTCCCACTTCCGGGCCAATCGCCATGAAGCGCAACGTTACTCGCGCATGCGCAATGGGTACCTGGCTGTGAAGAAGCCGCAAGCTGTCACAGCCAGGTGCCCACACTGTGAAGATGCCGGTCTCCTGGAATACAGGGCGGCCGGTGAAACGGGCTGCGTGGGACACACCTCGGGACCGAGGGACAGGTAAGTGGCTGTTTTTAAAGTCAGCAGCTACAGTTTTTATAGCTGCTGACTTTTATTTTTTGAGAGGTGAGTGGAACTCCGCTTTATCCACTTCAATATTATTATATTATACAGGATTTATGGCGCCAACAGTTTGCTCAGCACTACAATGTAACGGGAGACAATACAGCAACAATACAGTGCAATACTAACCCCCCCCCCCCCCCCCCCCCTTTCCAGTCCGGACACTTTCACCCCCTTCCAGTCCGGACACTTTCACACCCCTTCCAGTCCGGACACTTTCACCCTCCCTTCCAGTCCGGACACTTTCACCCCCCCCTTCCAGTCCGGACACTTTCCCCCCCCCTTCCAGTCCGGACACTTTCCACCCCTCCCTTCCAGTCCGGACACTTTCCCCCTCCCTTCCAGTCCGGACACTTTCCCCCTCCCTCCTTCCAGTCCGGACACTTTCCCCCTCCCTTCCAGTCCGGACACTTTCCCCCCCCCTCCCTTCCAGTCCGGACACTTTCCCCCCTCCCTTCCAGTCCGGACACTTTCCCCCTCCCTTCCAGTCCCGGACACTTTCCCCTCCCTTTCCCCCTCCCTTCCAGTCCGGACACTTTTCCCCCTCCCTTCCAGTCCGGACACTTTCCCCCTCCCTTCCAGTCCGGACACTTTTCCCCTCCCTTCCAGTCCGGACACTTTCCCCCTCCCTTCCAGTCCGGACACTTTCCCCCTCCCTTCCAGTCCGGACACTTTCCCCCTCCCTTCCAGTCCGGACACTTTCCCCCTCCCTTCCTTAGAATATGGTGCAAAAGTTCATTTATTTCAGTGCAGCAACTTAAAAGGTGAAACTAATATATGAGACTCATTCCATGCAAAGCAAGATAGTTCAAGCCGTGATTTGTCATCATTGTGATGATTATGGCTTACAGCTCATGAAAACCCCAAATCCACAATCTCAGAAAATGAGAATATTGTGAAAAGGTGGAATATTCTCGGCTCAAAGTGTCCCACTCTAATCAGATAATTAAGCCATAACACTGCAAAGGGTCCCTGAGCCTTTAAATGGTCTCTCAGTCTGGTTCAGTAGGAATCACAATCATGGGAAAGACTGCTGACCTGACACCATCACTGACACCCTCCATAAGGAGGGAAAGCCTCAAAAGGTAATTGCAAAGAAGTTGGATGTTCCCAAAGTGCTGTATCAAAGCACATTAATAGAAAGTTATGTGGAAGGGAAAAGTGTGGAAGAAAAAGGTGCACAAGCAGCAGGGATGACCGCAGCCTGAGAGGATTGTCAGGAAAAGGCCATTCAAAAGTGTTGGGGACTTTCACAAGGAGTGGACGGAGGCTGGAGTCAGTGCATCAAGATCCACCACATACAGACGGATCCTGGACATGGGCTTCAAATGTCGTATTCCTCTTGTCAAGCCGCTTCTGAACAATAAACAACATCAGAAGCCTCTTACCTGGGCTAAAGAAAAACAGACCTGGTCTGTTGCTCAGTGGTCCAAAGTCATCTTTTCTGATGAGAGCAACTTTTTCATCTCATTGGAAACCAAGGACCCCGAGTATGGAGGAAGAATGGAGAGGCCCAAGGACCCCTAGTTTGGAGGAAGAATGGAGAGGCCCAAGGACCCCTAGTTCTGAGGAAGAATGGAGAGGCCCAAGGACCCCGAGTTCTGAGGAAGAATGGAGAGGCCCAAGGACCCCGAGTATGGAGGAAGAATGGAGAGGCCCAAGGACCCCGAGTATGGAGGAAGAATGGAGAGGCCCAAGGACCCCCGAGTATGGAGGAAGAATGGAGAGGCCCAAGGACCCCGAGTATGGAGGAAGAATGGAGAGGCCCAAGGACCCCGAGTATGGAGGAAGAATGGAGAGGCCCAAGGACCCCGAGTATGGAGGAAGAATGGAGAGGCCCAAGGACCCCGAGTATGGAGGAAGAATGGAGAGGCCCAAGGACCCAGAGTATGGAGGAAGAATGGAGAGGCCCAAGGACCCCGAGTATGGAGGAAGAATGGAGAGGCACACACTGCAAGATGCTTGAAGTCCAGTGTGAAGTTTCCACAGTCTGTGTTGATTTGGGGAGCCATGTCATCTGCTGGTGTTGGTCCACTGCGCTTCATTAAGTCCAGGGTCACCGCAGCCGTCTACCAGGAGATTTTGGAGCACTTCATGCTTCCTTCCACAGACGAGCTTTATGGGGATGCTGACTTCATTTTCCAGCAGGACTTGGCACCTCCCACACTGCCAAAAGCACCAAAACCTGGTTCAATGACCGTGGGATTACTGTGCTTGATTGGCCAGCAAACTCGCCTGACCTGAACCCCATAGAGAATCTATGGGGCATTGCCAAGAGAAAGATGAGAGACATGAGACCGAACAATGCAGAAGAGCTGAAGGCCGCTATTAAAGCATCCTGGTCTTCCATAACACCTCAGCAGTGCCACAGGCTGATAGCTTCCATGCCACGCCGCATTGAGGCAGTAATTGCTGCAAAAGGGGCCCAAACCAAGTACTGAGTACATATGCAGCTTCTACTTTTCAGAGGTCCGATATTGTTCTATGTACAATCCGTGTTTTATTGATTGCATGGAATATTCTCATTTTCTGAGATTGTGGATTTGGGGTTTTCATGAGCTGTAAGCCATAATCATCACAATGATGACAAATCACGGCTGGAACTATCTTGCTTTGTATGTAATGAGTCTCATATATTAGTTTCACCTTTTAAGTTGCTGCACTGAAATCAATGAACTTTTGCACCACATTCTAATGTTTCGAGTTTCACGTGTGTGTGTGTGTATATATATTTATATTCATTCAGTCATATCTGACCCTTGGCGATTGCAGGGACCGTCACTCGCAAGCGACTTTTTCCATGAATTCTCTTAGCAATTATTTTACAGAGTAGGTTGCCAGGTCTTTCCCCAACCCCCCACCATGCAGGTTCACACCCATGTGATCCGATTCTGCACATCGCACTGTGTTTTGCGGATCGATTTTGGTATGTTAACGGGGTGCGATTCTGATGCGGTGAGGAATTCGCACAGAAACCGCTGCAAATTCCGCACTGCATCAGTGCGAAAATTAAATTTACATCCTTCTCTCCCCCCCCATGAATTGAGCTTTTTTTCGGTGGTATTTGATCGCCTATGTGGTTTTTTTTTTTTTTTTTTTTTTTTTTTTTTTTTTTTTTGTTTTTTTGTTTTTTTTTGTGCTATAAAAAAAAAAGGCTGACAATTTTGAGAAAAAAAACTATATTAAGGACTTTTTGCTACTAAACATGTCCAGTAAAAATTTTTTAAAAAATCACATTTTGTCATAAATTTAGGCCAAAATGTATTCTGCTCTGTTCTAAAAAAAAAAAAAATTCAAATACAAGTAAATGAATTGGTTTACATGAAAGTTATAGTGTTTACAACTGGCGGTGTAGATACTGGGATTTTATTTTTTATTTTTACTAGTAATGGCGGCGATCAGCGACTTATAGCGGGACAGCGGCGGGCATTCTGACACTGGGGGGGTGGGAACTGACTTGGGGTCACTAACATTCCCAGTGACACCAATACAGTGATCAGTGCTAACAAAAAAAAAAGCACTGACACTGTACTAATGGCACTGGGTGGGAAGGGGTTTAAATCTGGGGAGATCAAAGAGTTAACTGTGTGCAGAGAGTGTTTTACTAGGGGGCGGGGGTATAGGGAGTGTTTTACTAGGGGCGGGAGTGCAGGGAGTGTTTTTTACTAGGGGGCGGGAGTGCAGGGAGTGTTTTTACTAGGGGGCGGGCGTGCAGGGAGTGTTTTTACTAGGGGGCGGGCGTGCAGGGAGTGTTTTTACTAGGGGGCAGGGAGTGGCGTGCAGGGAGTGTTTTTTACTAGGGGGCGGGCGTGCAGGAGTGTTTTTATACTAGGGGGCGGGAGTGTGTTTTACTAGGGGGGGGCGGGAGTGCAGGGAGTGTTTTTACTAGGGGGCGGGAGTGCAGGGAGTGTTTTTACTAGGGGGCGGGAGTGCAGGGAGTGTTTTTACTAGGGGGCGGGAGTGCAGGGGAGTGTTTTTACTAGGGGGCGGGAGTGCAGGGAGTGTTTTTACTAGGGGGCGGGAGTGAGTGCAGGGAGTGTTTTTTACTAGGGGGCGGGAGTGCAGGGAGTGTTTTTACTAGGGGGCGGGAGTGCAGGGAGTGTTTTTACTAGGGGGGGGCGGGAGTGCAGGGAGTGTTTTTACTAGGGGGCGGGAGTGCAGGGAGTGTTTTTACTAGGGGGCGGGAGTGCAGGGAGTGTTTTTACTAGGGGGCGGGAGTGCAGGGAGTGTTTTTACTAGGGGGCTGGAGTGCAGGGAGTGTTTTTACTAGGGGCGGGAGTTCAGGGAGTGTGTTTTTACTAGGGGGCGGGGAGTGCAGGGAGTGTTTTTACTAGGGGGCTGGAGTGCAGGGAGTGTTTTTACTAGGGGGCGGGAGTTCAGGGAGTGTTTTTACTAGGGGGCGGGAGTTCAGGGAGTGTTTTTACTAGGGGGCGGGAGTTCAGGGAGTGTTTTTACTAGGGGGCGGGAGTGCAGGGAGTGTTTTTTACTAGGGGGCGGGAGTGCAGGGAGTGTTTTTACTAGGGGGCGGGAGTGCAGGGAGTGTTTTACTAGGGGGCGGGAGTGTTTTACTAGTGGGCGGGAGTGTTTTACTAGGTGGCGGGAGTGTTTTACTAGGTGGCGGGAGTTTTTACTAGGGGGCGGGAGTGTTTTACTAGGGGGCGGGAGTGTTTTACTAGGGGGCGGGAGTGTTTTACTAGGGGGCGGGAGTGTTTTTACTAGAGGGGCGGGAGTGCAGGGAGTGTTTTTACTAGGGGGCGGGAGTGCAGGGAGTGTTTTTACTAGGGGGGCGGGAGTGCAGGGAGTGTTTTTACTAGGGGGCGGGAGTGCAGGGAGTGTTTTTACTAGGGGGCGGGAGTGCAGGGAGTGTTTTTACTAGGGGGCGGGAGTGCAGGGAGTGTTTTTACTAGGGGGCGGGAGTGCAGGGAGTGTTTTTTTACTAGGGGGCGGGAGTGCAGGGAGTGTTTTTACTAGGGGGCGGGAGTGCAGGGAGTGTTTTTACTAGGGGGCGGGAGTGCAGGGAGTGTTTTTACTAGGGGGCGGGAGTGCAGGGAGTGTTTTTACTAGGGGGCGGGAGTGCAGGGAGTGTTTTTACTAGGGGGCGGAGTACAGGGAGTGTTTTACTAGGGGGCGGGAGTGTTTTTACTAGGGGGCGGGAGTGCAAGGAGTGTTTTTTTACTAGGGGGCGGGAGTACAGGGAGTGTTTTTACTAGGGGGGGGAGTGTTTTTACTAGGGGGCGGGAGTGCAAGGAGTGTTTTTACTAGGGGGCGGGAGTGCAGGGAGTGTTTTTACTAGGGGGCGGGAGTACAGGGAGTGTTTTTACTAGGGGGCGGGAGTGGTTTTACTAGGGGGCGGCGGGAGTGGTTTTACTAGGGGGCGGGAGTGCAAGGAGTGTTTTTACTAGGGGGCGGGAGTGCAGGGAGTGTTTTTACTAGGGGGGCGGGAGTACAGGGAGTGTTTTTACTAGGGGGCGGGAGTACAGGGAGTGTTTTTTACTAGGGGGCGGGAGTACAGGGAGTGTTTTTACTAGGGGGCGGGAGTGTTTTTACTAGGGGGCGGGAGTGTTTTTACTAGGGGGCGGGAGTGTTTTTACTAGGGGGCGGGAGTGCAAGGAGTGTTTTTACTAGGGGGCGGGAGTGCAGGGAGTGTTTTTACAGGGGGCGGGAGTGTTTTTACTAGGGGGCGGGAGTGTTTTTACTAGGGGGCGGGAGTGTTTTTACTAGGGGGCGGGAGTGTTTTACTAGGGGGCGGGAGTGTTTTACTAGGGGGCGGGAGTGTTTTACTAGGGGGCGGGAGTGTTTTACTAGGGGGCGGGAGTGTTTTTACTAGGGGGCGGGAGTGTTTTTACTAGGGGCGGGAGTGTTTTTACTAGGGGGCGGGAGTGCAGGGAGTGTTTTTACTAGGGGGCGGGAGTGCAGGGAGTGTGTTTTTACTAGGGGGCGGGAGTGCAGGGAGTGTTTTTTACTAGGGGGCGGGAGTACAGGGAGTGTTTTTACTAGGGGGCGGGAGTGTTTTTACTAGGGGGGCGGGAGTGCAAGGAGTGTGTTTTTACTAGGGGGCGGGAGTACAGGGAGTGTTTTTACTAGGGGGCGGGAGTACAGGGAGTGTTTTTACTAGGGGGCGGGGGGAGTACAGGGAGTGTTTTTACTAGGGGGCGGGAGTACAGGGAGTGTTTTTACTAGGGGGCGGGAGTACAGGGAGTGTTTTTACTAGGGGGCGGGAGTACAGGGAGTGTTTTTTTACTAGGGGGCGGGAGTACAGGGAGTGTTTTTTTTTTCTTTTCTTTTTTCTTCTTCTAGGGGCGGGAGTGTTTTTACTAGGGAGCTGGAGTGCAGGGAGTGTTTTACTAGGGGGCGGTTAGTACAGGGAGTGTTTTTTCTAGGGGGCGGTGTAAGTGTGCTTCACTGTAATCACACTGCTCTGGATGGCTGTGCTGTGGAAGCTGTTAAAATGAAATCACATCCAATCCATGCAATAAAGGACAGGTAAATGAAGACTAAAAATGCTTGCAACTCTAGAGCTGCTGTCGCCCCAGAATCATGCAGCAGCGTGACATCAACACAGCGTCTCCGCCCCGACATGTTTCGTCCAGTAGGACATCTTTATATTATTATTTGGTTTTGATATTTATGTGCCAAGGCTAAACGGTGGAGATGCATTCAGGATGACGTCGTTTATTTCCGGCAGCAGAAAGAAAGTTGCCCATATTACTGCCGGAACAGAGCGCCACATACTGTGTGTAGCCAACGATGTGACAGTATACTACAGCGCACACGGTGGTTGCACGGTTATGTCGAGAAAATAGTTTGTTTGGGCCAGCTTGGCCCTAACCAACTATTTATAGTCCTAGTAAAGCCGAAATTATACGTTTTTAAAAATTGAGCACCGTGGTTTTTTAATTTTTTATTTATTTTATATATTTTATTGACTTTAATTTGCATTGAGAACTGTATGTAAATTATTTGAAATGGTAGATGGTGCCAGTTTACACAAGTGCCATGTAGATTTTTATCGCATGTTATCACCGCGCGTGCAAAAGTGTGCGCCGGTCTCAGTTTGGAATGTGACCGGAACGTGTCCCTCATCCTCTGAAGTCATTCACTTTTCCGTTTCCATTGTGTAGCGTTCTTTTCAGGCTTCTGTCTGTGGAGTGATAATTCAGCATGTTTTGCTTTGTTCCAGTAGCCGCATCGAGCTGGGGGATGTGACTCCACACAACATAAAACAGTTGAAAAGGCTGAACCAGGTCATCTTCCCAGTCAGCTACAACGACAAATTTTACAAGGACGTCTTGGAAGTCGGGGAGCTTGCAAAACTTGGTACGTGTCCTGGCTTCTTGTTCATATTTTGCCTTTTTAAACCTTTCTAATGAACGTGTCTGAGATCAGAAATCCCCCTCATCAGACTGAGACCATGTGTCCCTGTTTTATATAGGTCAAGGATATCTCCAGGTGAAGGGTGGGATATACTACTTCCAATAATGTGCACCATGCTAGCCATAAAAAATGGAAAGACAGTGATAATATAGACTATACATATTTTTAACCATTTGCCGCCCCCCCCTATGGCCGAATGGCGGCCTGCAAATGTCATCAGCTTTCCGGGTGGACGCCATATGGCGTCCTCCCGCACATGCGCAGATCGCGCTCATGCAGAGCTGCGCAGCGGCACGATCTGTCACCAGCCGTGTACCTCGGACACGGCCGATGACAGATCTGAGTACCAGCCCCCGTTGCCGGTACCATGTGACCAATCACAGTAGGTCACGTGACAGTTGTATACAATGGATGGCTTCATTCATGCCATCCATTGTATAGTAGTCTCTAGCTGTGAATGGTCACAGCAGGTCACATGTCATGTGATTAGCTGTGGCCAAATCGCAGCTAAGCACAAAAAAAAAAAAACAAAAAACCCTGAATGAATCGATGTCATTCAGGTAAATGCTTGCTTATAGTAAAGTAATTCTTTGCTATAAGCAAATTGTGTAAAAAAAAAAAAAAAAAAAAAAAAAACTGATCACTTCCCCAAAGTAGTATAATGTTACTATGGTAACATTGTACTACTTTGGTCATAGTGAAATATGAAAAAAAGAAAAAAAAAAAATAAAAAAAAAATATATATATATTTTTTTTTCATACTGTCACCAGTCAGTGTCCCTGATCACCGCCATGCCAGTTATATGATGACGCTGTACTGCACTGGTGACAGTATGTAAAAAAAAAAATAGTGAAACTAATTTTTTTTAAATTTTCCGAAATATTATGACAAAAAAAATACAACTTCAAAAAACTCGCCATGCCTCTTATGAAGTACGTCGGACTGTCTACTCTGCAAAAAGGGGTCATTTGGGGGATATCTGTACTGTCCTGACATTTGGGGGATATCTGTACTGTCCTGACATTTGGGGGGATATCTGTACTGTCCTGACATTTGGGGGATATCTGTACTGTCCTGACATTTGGGGGGGATATCTGTCCTGTCCTGACATTTGGGGATATCTGTACTGTCCTGACATTTGGGGGATATCTGTAGTGTTCTGACATTTGGGGGATATCTGTACCATTCTGACATTTGGGGGATATCTGTACTGTCCTGACATTTGGGGGATATCTGTACCGTCCTGACATTTGGGGGATATCTGTACCGTCCTGACATTTGGGGGAATATCTGTACTGTTCTGACATTTGGGGAATATCTGTACTGTCCTGACTTTTGGGGGATATCTGTACCGTCCTGACATTTGGGGGATATCTGTCCTGACATTTGGGGGATATCTGTCCTGACATTTGGGGGATATCTGTCCTGTCCTGACATTTGGGGGATATCTGTACCGTCCTGACATTTGGGGGATATCTGTACCGTCCTGACATTTGGGGGATATCTGTACCGTCCTGACATTTGGGGGATATCTGTACCGTTCTGACATTTGGGGGATATCTGTACCGTTCTGACATTTGGGGGATATCTGTACTGTTCTGACATTTGGGGGATATCTGTCCTGACATTTGGGGGATATTTGGGGGATATCTGTCCTGACATTTGGGGATATCTGTCCTGACATTTGGGGGATATCTGTCCTGACATTTGGGGGATATCTGTCCTGACATTTGGGGGATATCTGTCCTGACATTTGGGGGATATCTGTCCTGACATTTGGGGGATATCTGTCCTGTCCTGACATTTGGGGGATATCTGTACTGCCCTGACATTTGGGGGATATCTGTCCTGACATTTGGGGGATATCTGTCCTGACATTTGGGGGATATCTGTACTGCCCTGACATCTGGGGGATATCTGTCCTGTCCTGACATTTGGGGGATATCTGTCCTGTCCTGACATTTGGGGGATATCTGTACTGTCCTGACATTTGGGGGATATCTGTACCGTTCTGACATTTGGGGGATATCTGTACCGTTCTGACATTTGGGGGATATCTGTACCGTTCTGACATTTGGGGGATATCTGTCCTGTCCTGACATTTGGGGGATATCTGTCCTGTCCTGACATTTGGGGGATATCTGTCCCGTTCTGACATTTGGGGGATATCTGTACCGTTCTGACATTTGGGGGATATCTGTACCGTTCTGACATTTGGGGGATATCTGTACCGTTCTGACATTTGGGGGATATCTGTACCGTCCTGACATTTGGGGGATATCTGTACCGTTCTGACATTCTTGGACCTCAAGAAATGAGATTGGCTGTCAGTACTTCAGGATTGATCAATATTCAGATCTATCCCATAGTTTGTGAACTCTATAACTTTCCTACAAACTAAATAATACATCCTAATTTGGGTTATTTTCACCAAAGACATGTAGCAGAATACATCTCGGCCTAAATTTATGAAGAACAATTATTTATTTGCAAACTTTTATAACAGAAACAAAGAAAAACGTGTGTTTTTTTTTTCAAAGTTTTTGGTCTTTTTGTGTTAATTTAGCAAAAAATAAAAACCCCGGCGATGATTAAATACCACCAAAAGAAAGCTCTAGTTGTGTGAAGAAAATGATAAAATTTTAGTTTGGGTACAATGTTGTATGACCGCGCAATTGTCATTCAAAGTGTGAGAGCGCTGAAACCTGAAAAATGGCCTGGGCAGGAAGGGGGTAAAATTGCGATATGGCTTTGCGTTACTTTAACGAACAATTGTGCGGTCATGCAACACTGCACCCAAATTAAATTTACGTCTTTTTTTTTTTTTTTACCCTCGAATTGAGCTTTCTTTCGGTGGTATTTGATCGCCTTTTTGTTTTTTTTTTTGACAGGAATAGTGACCGGGGCATCGCTACTCCTGTCAGTCCAGTGCGGGGAGCTGCGAGGAGAGAGCTGGGAGGTGATACAGGCTGTGTTCTCTCTTCCCTGCCTCCTTCCTGCCACTGTAGCACTCCTGCATTCTTTAGCTGTTTGGAATCTTTGCCCTTGGGCGCTGGATCAGGCAGCCACAGTCTTCAGAAAAAAGCCTCCACCGCTCTTGCAAAGTGCCCCCTTATAGATGAGGCCCATGTTCCTAAAGCAAATCTGTTCCCTTTTCCATTCAGAGAAAAGCGACAGGTTCTTTTAAAAGCCCAAATCTCAAAAAAGGAAAAAAAAAATCAGTAATGCAGGCCATAGATTTCCAACTTTCTTGCCGAATTATCGGCCGATAAAAAAAATCGGCTGATATTCGTGCCGTTAGTGGGAAAAAATGTCGGCCGTTTTTCTTAATTTTAAGAGATTTTGAAAATCGTCTAAGCTGGAAAATCCTGGGACGATTTGTTAGATCGGCCGATTTTCGCGGTAATTTATGGTCAAATCGGCCGTTCTTCTGGCCGATTTGACTATAAATTGACTATGAAGAAAAAGAAGTAATAGAAGAAATAGATTTTGCAGAAGAAGAAGAAATAGAATATCAAGAAGAATAGAAGAGAAGATGAAATAGATTTTGCAGAAGACAGAGAGAAAAATAAAGTTGCAACATTGTATCTATTTGTATGCATTTCGGATACAGATGTTTCTATTCAAGTACAAATAGATACAATGTTGTTTCTCTATTCTGCATAATCTATTTCTTCTGTCAAATATAATAGCGGCTCTCTATGCAGGGACACCGCTATTATATTAATTGATGGCCGTAGACGGGACTAAAACCCGATGACTTTTTTTTTTTTTTTAATTAGTGGCAACGTTGGCCGTCTGAACGACCGATTTACGATTTTTAAAAAAAACAAAAAAAACGTCCGATTTTGCCCACGTCTATGGCCTGCATAAGTGTCTGTTGATGTTTTGTTTGTTGATATCTGGAGGAGATGTTGGCCTACAAGCAATTTGTTGGGGGTGTCCATGATCTGCCGACCCTCCCGAGAGGAGAAAAGGAGGCAAAAGTGTTGGCTTTTTGTTGGTCATATTTCATTGCTTCACCAGGCCCTAATAGGCCCCTTGTACACGGGCATCATAGGTTGCGGGTGTTTACACCCGTGTGCAAGGGGCCAAAAAACGTGTAGTGACCTAAGTAATGTTGAGTATACGTGAGTAAAGGCGTGTAAGCGTGAGGACGAGTGCAATTCTTCTTTGCCAGTATTGTAATGTCACTAACTCTCACTGCCGGGTGCAAGGGGGGCAAATCGAGTAAACACACGAGTAACTTACGGCATTCAAAGAAAAATGTTTTATTTTTTTTTTTTCTACTGCTCTGTAGTCCCCGCTGTTATATCTTTACAATGGTCCATAGACATTAGGGATGCACCGAAATTTCGGTGTCCGAAAACGCCCCTTTCGGCCATCGGCCAATATGAAAAAAAGCACAGATGCAGGTGCCGAAAAAAAACGCTGCCGCCACCAGCCGCCGCGCGGTAGCTCTCAGCCTTATCTGAGAAACCATCGAACGATCCTGGTGCTGGGCATAGAGATGAATGAAGGAAAGATGGCCGCCACTCATCGCTATGCCCTTGGAGGACCGGAGCGATGTCACTTCCGGTTCCGGACATTTTTTTTTTATTTTTCCAATGCTTTACATTGTAGAGGACCCCACATCTCTCCTTAAAGAGGACCTGTCACTAAATATTTCTATTACAAGGGATGCATGCATTTCTTGTGATAAGAATAAAAGTGATTAAACATTTTTTTTTAAAGGGACCGAGCAAAAAGAAACAAACATTAAAAAAAAAAAAAAAAGTTTTAAGTGCCCCGTACCCCCCGTGTTCGCACGTAGTGGTGAATGCATACGTAGGCCACGCCCACATATATAAATGGTGTTCAAACCACACACGTGAGGTATCGCCACGAAAGTCATAGCAAGAGCAATAATTCTCACACTAGACCTCCTCTGTAACTTTACACTGCTAACCCGGAGACATTTTTAAAGCATCACCCATGGAGATTAAGTACCGCGGTTTCACGCCATTCCACAAGCCTGCGCAATTTTAAAGCGCGACATGTTTGGTATCTACTTACTTGCCGTAACATCCTCTTTCATATTTTTAAAAAAAAATATTGGGGTATATATTTTTTTGTTTTGTTTTTTAATCAAAGTGTTTTTTTTTTCCAAAAAAATATATATTCCTTTTTATAAACTGCACATTTTGTTTTTCAGCCACGTGCATTTTGAATTTTCGTTTTCAGCACCAGAATTTTCATTTCGTTGCACCACTAGAATATATTAAACTTGGTTGTACAAGTTGATTACTTTTTTTTTTTTTTTTTTTTTTTTTTCTTCCTATGTCTTCCTTTTTTTTGCTTTTATCTTTTTTTTTTTTTTTTTTTTTTTTTTTTTTTTTTTTGTAACTTGTTTATTTACTCTAGCCTCTTATAATGCATCTGGCAGTTCCTCCATTATTTTTGGAGGCATTTTTTGGAGACATTTTTAAAGCGTCATCCATGGAGATTAAGTACTGCGGTTTCACGCCATTCCACAAGCCTGCGCAATTTTAAAGCGTGACATGTTTGGTATCTACTTACTTGCCGTAACATCCTCTTTCATATTTTATAGAAAAAAATTGGGGTATATATTGCTTTTTTTAATCCAATTGTATATTTTTCCAAAAAATAAATATTAGTTTTTAAAAACTGCGTTTTGGTTTTCGGCACCAGAATTTTCATTTTGGTGCACCACTAATGGACATCAATTCATCTCATTTCAGATTATTATTATATTAGAGAATTTATATAGCCACAACAGTTTGCGCAGCGCTTTACAATATAAAAGGGAGACAGTACAGTTACAGTGCAGTAAAAAAAAAAAAAACGAGGATTAAGAGTGCTCTGCTCATAAGAGCTTACAATCTAATATCCGTAAAAAAAAAAAAAAAAAAATCAGCATTTTTTACTTCTGTGTGCAACAGGCCTTATTGATTTTTCAATACAACCGTCATTATAATGTGAAGATATTTTTGGCCTAATGATCTTCTTCTTTTTTCTTTCCAGCTTATTTCAACGACATTGCAGTGGGAGCAGTATGCTGTAGGGTGGATCACTCCCAGAATCAGAAGAGACTGTACATCATGACCCTGGGGTGCTTGGCACCGTATCGCAGGCTAGGAATAGGTAGGTCTACCGAACGTTTGGGAGTAAAAAACTATTTTGCACAAAAGAAAACAAATTCTGCGGGATAAACCGTTTATCTGATTTAATGCTGATCTACGAACACACCACACATGTGATACAAAAAAAAAAAAATGGATGAATGTTGGTAAAGGTTTGTGTTTTTGTTTTTTGTTTTTTATTTTGTTTTTTTTCTTTTGTTTTTTTTTTTATATATTATTAAGATGTACAAGGTAAGTGAGATCACCAGGACAGGATTATAGAATTTTCAAATAACGCGCAGCGCTTAGATTAAAATATAAAGTACATGAAAGTAATAATTACTGCCAAGCTACTATATGTGTAGTAATACAGTGAAGGAAATGCGTAATTGCTCCCCTACTGATTTTGAATGTTCGCCCCTCACACAGAAATGATCGGTCTAAACATCGAATGTTCGGTGTATTGTAACACTGAGAGACAGAATACAACAAATTCAGCAGAAATGCGTCTAACAAATGATGACGGATCTGCATGTTTATGAGGGAAAGAAGGATTTGATCCCCTATCATTCAGCAGGATTTCTGGCTCCCAGGTGTCTGTCATACAGGTAACAAGCTGAGATTAGAAGCAGTCTCTGAAAGGGAGTACTGGTAATCTCATTGTGTTACCTGTATAAAAGACACCTGTCCACAGGAGCAATCAAACCATCAGATTCCAAACTCTCCACCATGGCAAAGACCAAAGAGCTGTCCAAGGATGTCAGGGACAAGATGGTAGACCTACACAAGGCTGGATTGGGCTACCAAACTATGGCCAAGCAGCTTGGTGAGAAGGTGACAACAGTTGGTGCAATCATTCACAAATGGAAGAAACACAAAACAAGTGTCCGTCTCCCTAGGTCTGGTGCACCATGCAAGATCTCACCTCGTGGAGTGTCAATGATCATGAGAACAGTGAGGAATCATCCCAGAACTACACGTGAGGATCTTGTCAATGATCTCCAGGCAGCTGGGACCGCAATCACCAAGAAAACAATTGGTAACACACTACGCCGACAAGGACTGAAATCCTGCAGTGCCCGCAAGGTCCCTCTGCTCAAGAAAGCACATGTCCAGGCCCGTCTGAAGTCTGCCACTGAACATCTGAATGATGTAGAGGAGGACTGGTGGGAAGTGTTGTGGTCAGAGGAGACCAAAATCCAGCTCTTTGGCCTCAACTCGCCATGAGGAGGAGGAATGCTGCCTATGACCCCAAGAACACCATCCCAACTGTGAAACATGGTGGTGGAAACATTCTGCTTTGGGGGTGTTTTTCTGCTATGGGGACAGGACAACCGCACCACATCAAAGGGACGATGGACGGGGCAATGTACCCTCAAATCTTGGGTGAGAATCTTCTTCCTTCAGCCAGGGCATTGAAAATGGGTGGTGGATGGGTGTTCCAGCATGACAATGACCCAAAACACACGGCCAAGGCAACAAAGGAGCGGCTCAAGAAGAAGCACATTAAGGTCCTGGAGTGGCCTAGCCAGTCTCCAGACATTAATCCGATGGAAAATCTGTGGAGGGAGCTGAAAGTTCGAGTTGCCAAACGTCAGCCACCAAACCTTAATGACTTGGAGAGGATCTGCCAAGAGGAGTGGGCCAAAATCCCTCCTGAGATGTGTGCAAACCTGGGGGCCAACTCCAGGAAACGTCTGACCTCTGTGATTGCCAACAAGGGATTTGCCACCAAGTACTAAGTCATGTTTTGTGAAGGGGATCAAATCCTTCTTTCCCTCATGAACATGCAGATCAGTCATCATTTGTTAGACGCATTTCTGCTGAATTTGTTGTTGTATTCTGTCTCTGTGTTACACCGAACATTCCATTGTTAGACCGATCGTTTCTGTGTGAGGGGCGAACATTCCATTGTTAGACCGATCATTTCTGTGTGGGGGGCGAACATTCAACATCAGCCGGGGAGCAAATACGCATTTCCTTCACTGTATGTATGTTGATAGTTTTTTTTTTTTTTTGTTTTTTTACATTATTAAGATGTACAAGGTAAGTGAGATCACCAGGACAAGATTATAGAATTTGCGAATAAAGTGCAGCGCTTACATGAAAATATAAAGTACATGAAAGTAATAATTCAAAATGTTCATAATAAAATGAATCGAAAGAGGACAGTCCCCGAATGCCGTGATGAGACAGGAAAACAGGTGTCGCCAACCATTTGCATGCGATGACGAGTGGTCAACGCTTTTGTTATGGAACAATCAGAAAGGCAGGTGGAATCTTTCTCTGGATCCCCAAAAGAGTGATGTTGATGGTCCTCCTATGTCAGAGGAGGACTGACCATTTGGAAACTCGGGCACTGGGTTAGTAGGGGGCCCCATGAGATGCCCCTGGTACCTTTTTCATAGGCTTTTTTGAGTTTGGGCAAGGACACAGGGGCCCCATGATCCCCTATTGCCCGGGGGCCCCATGAGTTGTCAGTCCGCCCCTGCCTATGCCAGTCCATAAATAATATGGCTTTAACCGCTCCAGATATATTGTGAGACCAAAGCTTGTGGCATTGAACATGCAAAAGAAGATTGCTCCACATTGTGTAAAATTCTCAATAAAGACGTTTATTATAGGTAAAAGTGCACTCACATGGTATTGGACATGAGTCAGCATGGACAAAGGTAAGATCCAAGTCTTTCCAGCATCCAAGATGGCTGCCTGCCAGTCGCGCGCATGGTAGCATGTGTATGTGGCTCCGCCCTATGTGTTGTCACGAATGACGTCATCAAATATTTTTTCCGGTAAGCCTCGCATGCAAGTGGTTGGTGACACATCAGCTATCCTTGGAAGTTTTCCTGTCTCATCACAGCATTTGGGGAATGTCCTCTCTTTTGATTTGTTATTTTATAGGGCAGCACAGTGGCTAAATGGTTAGCACTTTCACCTGGCAGTACTCGGGTCGTTGGTTCGAATCCCAGCCACGGCACCACCTGCCTGGGGTTTGCATGTTCTCCCTGTGCCTGCGTGGGTTTCCTTCGGGTACTCCGGTTTCCTCCCACACTCCAACGACATGCTGGTAGGTTACTTGGCTCCTGTCTAAATTGTCCCTAGTATGTGTATGTATGAATGGAGTTAGTTAGGGACCTTAGATTGTACACCCCTTGAGGGTCAGGGTCAGGGACTGATGTGAATGTACAATATATATATGTAAAGCGCAGCATAAATTGGCAGCGATATATAAGTACCTGAAATAAAATAAAATAATTCTGAATGAACTGGAGAGCAGAAGCAATCTACAGCAAAAAAAACAATTGAAATATATAACAGTTCATGAAAAGAAGCATTGAAACGGGTTAGGGACCTTAGATTGTACGCCCCTTGAGGGTTAGGGACCTTAGATTGTACGCCCCTTGAGGGTTAGGGACCTTAGATTGTACGCCCCTTGAGGGTTAGGGACCTTAGATTGTACGCCCCTTGAGGGTCAGGGACCTTAGATTGTACCCCTTGAGGGTCAGGGACCTTAGATTGTACGCCCCTTGAGGGTTAGGGACCTTAGATTGTACGCCCCTTGAGGGTCAGGGGACCTTAGATTGTACGCCCCCTTGAGGGTTAGGGACCTTAGATTGTACGCCCCTTGAGGGTTAGGGACCTTAGATTTTACTCCCCTTGAGGGTTAGGGACCTTAGCTTGTACGTCCTTTGAGGGTTAGGGACCTTAGATTGTACGCCCCTTGAGGGTTAGGGACCTTAGATTGTACGCCCCTTGAGGGTTAGGGACCTTAGAGTGTACGCCCCTTGAGGGTTAGGGACCTTAGATTGTACGCCCTTTGGGGGTTAGGGACCTTAGATTGTACGCCCCTTGGGGGTTAGGGACCTTAGATTGCACGCCCCTTGGGGGTTAGGGACCTTAGATTGTACGCCCCTTGGGGGTTAGGGACCTTAGATTGTACGCCCCTTGAGGGTTAGGGACCTTAGATTGTACGCCCCTTGAGGGTTAGGGACCTTAGATTGTACGCCCCTTGAGGGTTAGGGACCTTAGACTGTACGCCCCTTGAGGGTTAGGGACCTTAGATTGTACGCCCCTTGAGGGTTAGGGACCTTAGATTGTACGCCCCTTGAGGGTCAGGGACCTTAGATTGTACGCCCCTTGAGGGTCAGGGACCTTAGATTGTACGCCCCTTGAGGGTTAGGGACCTTAGATTGTACGCCCCTTGAGGGTTAGGGACCTTAGATTGTACGCCCCTTGAGGGTCAGGGACCTTAGATTGTACGCCCCTTGAGGGTCAGGGACCTTAGATTGTACGCCCCTTGAGGGTCAGGGACCTTAGATTGTACGCCCCTTGAGGGTTAGGGACCTTAGATTGTACGCCCCTTGAGGGTCAGGGACCTTAGATTGTACGCCCCTTGAGGGTCAGGGACCTTAGATTGTACGCCCCTTGAGGGTCAGGGACCTTAGATTGTACGCCCCTTGAGGGTCAGGGACCTTAGATTGTACGCCCCTTGAGGGTCAGGGACCTTAGATTGTACGCCCCTTGAGGGTCAGGGACCTTAGATTGTACGCCCCTTGAGGGTTAGGGACCTTAGATTGTACGCCCCTTGAGGGTTAGGGACCTTAGATTGTACGCCCCTTGAGGGTCAGGGACCTTAGATTGTACGCCCCTTGAGGGTCAGGGACCTTAGATTGTACGCCCCTTGAGGGTTAGGGACCTTAGATTGTACGCCCCTTGAGGGTCAGGGACCTTAGATTGTACGCCCCTTGAGGGTCAGGACCTTAGATTGTACGCCCCTTGAGGGTTCAGGGACCTTAGATTGTACGCCCCTTGAGGGTCAGGGACCTTAGATTGTACGCCCCTTGAGGGTCAGGGACCTTAGATTGTACGCCCCTTGAGGGTCAGGGACCTTAGATTGTACGCCCCTTGAGGGTCAGGGACCTTAGATTGTACGCCCCTTGAGGGTCAAGGGACCTTAGATTGTACGCCCCTTGAGGGTCAGGGACCTTAGATTGTACGCCCCTTGAGGGTCAGGGACCTTAGATTGTACACCCCTTGAGGGTTAGGGACTGATGTGAATGTACAATATATATTGACGACGCTATATAAATACCTAAAATAAATAAAATTATGAATATTTTGAATTATTATTACTTTCATGTACTTTATATTTTTATGTAAGCGCTGCACTTTATTTGCACATTGTTTGACTTGCCTGGTATCCAGGCACAGTGTTCAGCTGCTATTTATTAGCACTCTATTGTCTTAGTGCAGATTTCTGTTTTGTTTTTTGTTTGTTTTTTTTTCCTCTAATTTGGTTTAGAATTATTCCCAACAGAAATTCTGCAGTAAAGTCCATTACAGAATTTTTTTTTTTTTTTTTTGTTTCATTTTTATTTATTTATTTTTTTAATTGAGAAGTTACAATACAAATTTCAGTACATACATACAGAGGAATGCTCAATACAGAGCTACAGAGCAATGATGGTAGTGAGATCATCGGAATGACAACTATCCTATGGAGGAGATAATAATTACATGTCAATAATGTGGAAACATGGGATTAGAAGAGTACAAATAACTGGCACTACTAACTGTCACTGTTGTTCTTTCCTTTCTACACACGTTTCCCTGTGTGTTCCTGGACATGCAGCTGAACCTTCTATTCTGCAATAAACCTTCTGATCGTAATCTTTGCAGCTTTATTAACCCCTTCCAGTCCAGACGCTTTCCCTCCCCCTTGCAGTCCGGACGCTTTCCCTCCCCCCTTGCAGTCCGGACGCTTTCCCTCCCCCCTTGCAGTCCGGACGCTTTCCCTCCCCCCTTGCAGTCCGGACGCTTTCCCTCCCCCCCCTTGCAGTCCGGACGCTTTCCCTCCCCCCTTGCAGTCCGGACGCTTTTCCCTCCCCCCTTGCAGTCCGGACGCTTTCCCTCCCCCCTTCCAGTCCGGACGCTTTTCCCTCCCCCCTTCCAGTCCGGACCGCTTTCCCTCCCCCCTTCCAGTCCGGACGCTTCCCTCCCCCCTCCTTCCAGTCCGGACGCTTTCCCTCCCCCCTTCCAGTCCGGACGCTTCCCCTCCCCCCTTCCAGTCCGGACGCTTTTCCCCCCCCCCCCCTTCCAGTCCGGACGCTTTCCCTCCCCCCTTCCAGTCCGGACGCTTTCCCTCCCCCCTTCCAGTCCGGACGCTTTCCTCCCCCCCTTCCAGTCCGGACGCTTTCCCCCCCCCCTTCCAGTCCGGACGCTTTCCCCCCCCCCTTCCAGTCCGGACGCTTTCCCTCCCCCCTTCCAGTCCGGACGCTTTCCTTCCCCCCCCCTTCCAGTCCGGACGCTTTCCCTCCCCCCTTCCAGTCCGGACGCTTTTCCCTCCCCCCTTCCAGTCCGGACGCTTTCCCCCCCCCCCCTTCCAGTCCGGACGCTTTCCCCCCCCCCCCCCTTCCAGTCCGGACGCTTCTTCCCCCCCCCCCCCCTTCCAGTCCGGACGCTGTCCCCCCCCCCCCCCCTTCCAGTCCGGACGCTTCCCCCCCCCCCCCCCTTCCAGTCCGGACGCTTTCCCCCCCCCCCCCCCCTTCCAGTCCGGAAGCTTTACCCCCCCCCCCCCTTCCAGTCCGGAAGCTTTCCCCCCCCCCCCCTTCCAGTCCCGGAAGCTTTCCCCCCCCCCCCTTCCAGTCCGGACGCTTCCCCCCCCCCCCCCCCCTTTCCAGTCCGACGCTTTCCCCCCCCCCCCCTTCCAGTCCGGACGCTTTTCCCCCCCCCCCCCTCCCAGTCCGGACGCTTTCCCCCCCCCCCACCCCTCCCAGTCCGGACGCACCTTTCCCCCCCTCCCAGTCCGGACGCTTTCCCCCCCCTCCCAGTCCGGACGCTTTCCCCCCCCTCCCAGTCCGGACGCTTTCCCACCCCCCCCCCCCCCCTTCCAGTCCGGACGCTTTCCCCCCCCCCCCCCTTCCAGTCCGGACGCAGTTTTTCCCCCCCCCCCCCCCCCTTCCAGTCCGGACGCTTTTCCTCCCCCCTCCCAGTCCGGACGCTTTTTTTCCCCCCCCCTCCCAGTCCGGACGCTTTTCCCTCCCCCCTCCCAGTCCGGACGCTTTTTTTTTTCCCTCCCCCCTCCCAGTCCGGACGCTTTTTCCCCTCCCCCCCTCCCCAGTCCGGACGCTTTTCCCTCCCCCCTCCCAGTCCGGACGCTTTCCCTCCCCCCACCCCCCAGTCCCGGACGCTTTCCCCTCCCCCTCCCAGTCCGGACGCTTTCCCTCCCCCCTTCCCAGTCCGGACGCTTTTCCCCCCCCCCTCCCAGTCCGGACGCTTTCCCTCCCCCCTCCCAGTCTGGACCCCCCCCCCCCCCCCTTCCAGTCTGGACACCCCCCCCCCCCCCCCCCCCCCTTCCAGTCTGGACACCCCCCCCCCTTCCAGTCCAGGCCAATTTTCAGCTTTCAGCGCTATCACACTTTGAATGACAATTGCGCGGTCATGCAACACTGGACCCATATGAAATTTTTTTTTGCATTTTTTTGAGACAGATAAAACTTTATTCACCGCTGGGATTGTTATTTTTTTTTTGCTATATAAATGAAAAAGTCCAAAAATTTTGAAAAACTGTTTTCTTTAAAAATTAGCAAATAAATAATATTTCATCATAAATCTTGGCCACTATTTATTCCATTTTATCTTTTTATTAAAAAAAAATAACCTAAATTAGTATATAACCAAAAATTATAATTTTTTAAACATTTTTTTACATTTTTTTTTTTTTTTTTTTTATATTTGTTTTTTACATACTGTCTCCCTAGCACTATAGTCACCATGGTGATTTATTTATTTATTTATTTTTTTACACACCGATTGCTTTTACACCCATAAAGACTGAAAGAGCAATAATTTCTCCTTCTCTCTGTGTGCATTCCTGCAACCATTGAGAAATATTGTGTGAGCTGTAATTGGTCACAGCTTGTCACATGGTACAAGGCTGTTGTGAATAGCCCTGTACCATGTGATCTCTGTGATCATTCACAGATTTCACACGTAGTAAGCAATGATGTCAGAAGTGACACCTTGCTTACTACTCTGCATGTGATCACTGATTGGCCAATCAGTGATCACATGATCGGGATCTCGCACAGGGGGTCCCGTACAACAATCAGTGTTCCACTGTGTCCAGAGGACACAGCGGGCACCGGATCGTGGTGCTGCACGCTCCCAGGGAGTGCGCACAAGCAGGGTGCGGGGAGGCCGTTTATAAACAGCCACCTGACCCTGCACTGCCACCGTCCGGCTGTTTATATACAGTGGCCAGACGGGAAAGTGGTTAACACGACAGGGTGGGTGAAACTATTAGGGAAAAACAAACAGATAAGAATATATAATCGATGTATGAAATATACAAACTCAATGCAATGATAGGGCTGTAGCTGAAAACAAGTCCATGCTCACCAGCGATGCTGCCTGCAGGAAATCTGAGTTTAGTTCACAGAATGTGCCGCAGAGAATTACGGCTAGTTCCTTTCTCTCAGTTCTTAAAATGAGAGTCTGAGCTCCATTGCCAGACCAATGAGAATGAGCAGTGCGACTTGCGCATGTGCAGTGGGCACCCGGCTTTTCACCCTTCCCTTTCCAGAATGAAGGATGATGGGAGCTTTCATTAAAGCGGAGTTCCGGTCAGTTTTGTTTTGTTTTTTTTTTTTTGTTAGAAGTCAGCAGCTGCAAAAACTGTAGCTGCTGACTTAATAAACACACACTCCCCTGTCCTGGGATCCAGGGATGTGCTCACCCGTGCCGTCTCTTCTCTCTGCTGCACCAGCATCACAACTGTGGTCACCAGACTGTGACAGCTTGCGGCTTCACAGCCGGGTGCCCACTGCGCATGCCCGAGTCGCACTGCTTATTCTCATTGGTCCGGCAGTCTTCTGGGACCTTAGCTGGAAGTGGGAGCGGGTACCTGTCAAAAGGCAGATATCCTCAACCCCCCCATCTCTTTTCTCTGCTGCACCAGCATCACAACTGTGGGCACCAGGCTGTGACAGCTTGCGGCTTCACAGCTGGGTGCCCACTGCGCATGTGCGAGTCGCACTGCTCATTCTGATTGGTCCGGCAGTCTTCTGGGACCTGTGAAGGTTCCCAGGAAGACTGCGGGAGGAAAGGGGGGGGAGGGGGGCCAAACTTCCGGCTCACTTAGCTGGAGGTGGAAGCGGGGACCTGTCAAAAGCCGGGTTCTCACTGCGCATGCGCGAGTCGCACTGCTTTTTCTCATTGGTCCGGCAGGCTTCTGGGACCTGTGAAGGTTTCCAAGGAAAACTGCGTGAAGAAAGGGGGGCTGAACCTCCGGCTCACTTAGCCGGAAGTGGGAGCGGGCACCTATCAAGTTGGGTGCCCACTGCGCATGCGTGAGTCGCACTGCTCTTTCTCATTGGTCCGGCAGTCTTCAGGGACCTGTGAAGATTCCCGGGAAGACTGCGGGAGGAAAGAGGGGGGCTGAACTTCTGGCTCATGTAGCCGAAAGTAGGAGCAAGTACCTGTGAAAAAACGGGTACCTGCTCCCCCCCCTTAAAAGGTGCCAAATATGGCAGTGAAGGGGGGGGTAGGCAAACAAGCGGAGGCTTCCACTTTTGAACGGAGCTTTAACTAGATAGATTCCGGGCTCCATCTAGTGACCAAATGTTAATATTGCAGACTGAAGTTCCATGCTGGGGGCCAGACAAAAAATGAATTGCAAGGCTATAGATAGGGGGGGAGGGATAAACTAAAAGTATATAGAAAGAAGTTTAAATATACAGAAAAGAGGGTAATAAAAAGGGTGTGGGGCAGCGCCCCAAAAAAAGACCATCCAGGTTACAATTTCTCAAAGATGTTGTACCCCCTCAATGCTTTTTGCATTTTGTCCGTTTTTGCAATCAAATTTTTGACACGGTTTTTGATGTGTTTTTTTTTTTTTTTTTTTTTTTTTAATTTTTTTTTACTTTTGGCTAATTAGTTGCTAAGCAGATTACAAATGCAAAACACCTAAAAACGCAACACATGTGTTTTTGATATGTTTTCAATGCATTCTGGTGGTGAACATTGCATGTTAATAGCGCCTTCAGAAATCTATTTACTGAGAAAAATGGTGAAGTGTATTTGTTCTATATATACATAAAATTTGTGTGTAATATTAGTATGTACAGTGTGTGTGTGTGTGTGTGTGTGTGTGTGTGTGTATATATATATATATATATATATATATATATACATATATACATATATATATATATACACACACACAGTTGTGTCCAAAATAATAGCCGTCAGACATCACTAACCGGATCAATCACTGTTTTTGGTGGAAATGATATTTCTACATGGCAAATAATTTCCTAGCAGGTGTAGTAGAGTCATAGAAATCCAACAGACCCAACAGTCATGACATGCATGCTGCTGATTCTGTGTCATTGAATCACTCATTGAAAGGGCGTGTTCAATATAATAGCAGTGTGGAGTTCTATTAGTGAGGTCATTCATTCTTTGAAAAACAGGTGGCAATTATTGCCCTTATTTAAGGAAGGAAGGCAGCAAATGTTGGACATGCCGGTTACAGTGCATTTCTCTCTGAAATTCTGAGGAAAATGGGTCGTTCCAGACATTGTTCAGAAGAACAGCGTACCGCGATTAAAAAGTTGATTGGAGAGGGGAAAACATATAAAGAAGTGCAGAAAATGATCGACTGCTCAACTAAAATGATGGCAAATGCTTTAAAATGGCAACCAAAACCTGAAAGATGAGGAAGAAAGCGAAAAACTACCATTGGAATGGATAGAAGAATAGCCAAAATGGTGTGGACTCAGCCAACAATCAGCTCCAGGAAGATGAAAGAAGGTGTGACGTTCCCTGTGAGGACTGTTACAATTAGAAAGCGCCGATGTGAAGCCAAGCTATCTGCAAGAAGTCCCCGCAAAGTCCCACTGTTGGAAAAAGACATGTGCTGAAGAGGTTACAATCTGCCAAAGAGCACATTGACTGGCCTAAAGAGAAATGGCACAACATTTTGTGGGCTGATGAAAGTAAGATTGTTCTTTTTGGGTCTAGTGGGCGGAGACAGTTTGTCAGACGACCCCCAAACACTGAATTCAAGCCACAGTACACTGTGAAGACCGTGAAGCATGGTGGTGCAAGCATCATGATATGGGGATGTTTCCTCATACTACGGTGTTGGGCCTATTTATCGCATACCAGGGATCATGGATCAGTTTGAATCCATCAGAATACTTGAAGAGGTCATGCTGCCTTATGCTGAAGAGGAAATGCCCTTGAAATGGGTGTTCCAACAAGACAACGACCCCAAACACACCAGTAAACGTGCAACATCTTGGTTCCAGACCAACAAGATGGACGTTATGGAGTGGCCAGCCCAATCCCCGGATCTTCATCCAATAGAAAACTTGTGGGGTGACATCAAAAATGCCGTTTCTGAGGCAAAACCAAGAAATAGAGAAGAACTGTGGAATGTGGTCCAATCATCCTGGGCTGGAATACCTGATCACAGGGGCCAGAAGTTGGGGGACTCCATGCAACACAGATGTACAGCAGTTCTCAGAAACAGTGCGACTACAACCAAATATTCATGAAGTCATTCAAAGGAAAGCAAAATCTTCAAACATTTCTCAGTTTATATAGTGAATGTTTGAGTTTGTAAAGAAGAATACAAACACTGCGATTTTTTGAACCGTCTAATATTCACTTTTCTTCCATATTTTTAGAGGAACAACACAAATTTGATGTATTTTTCTTCATGTTGTGATTTGGAATAGAATGTGTCGTGTTCCCAATGTATTTGTGTGGATGGAAATAAAAGCTATTAGAAGGATTTTGAGCTTTATTCACTTTTTTCAACACACGGCTATTATTTTGAACACAACTGTATATATATCTGTAGTTTATTATTCTATCACAGAGGGGGAGCGGCAGCACTTTGGGCTGATCAGGTGTGCTGTTTTCATGTGCGCTCATAACGAATTAAATGACAGGTGGGGTATGTCGGAGTCTGATGCAGATGCCCAACACGCCATGTCCCCCAGGTCACCATCTTGAGCCAGGTCAAGGCCAATTCACACCATATGCGGTGATATCTTTCACCCCAGCGACACACAGGAGGCAATTGTTTCCCATGCGTCCCATTTACAATGCAGCGCAGCCTAGCATTGCGTTAAAATGCAGACATAGTGCATTTTATCGCAGTGTACGGCCCACATCGCAGTGCAGTGTCAGGCAGCGCATCATCATTCCCGACATTGCAGTGAATGAAGTGTACATTTGTACAGGTTAAATAAAGCTCATACAAAACAAACAATAAAAGGTAGCAGTGTGATGGGCTGAATCGTGCACCACACTGCCTCCTAGCTGCCACACAGAGCGATGCATAGGTCTGGCTGCAGTATACAAGATTCATAGTGTGAATTTGCCTTCATCAGGAAGTATTAGCAGCAGGGGCGGACTGACCATTTGGGAAACTCAGAGCACTGCCCGAGGGCCTGGGGTCAGTAGGGGGCCCCATGAGATGCCCCCTAGTACCTTTTTCATAGGCTTTTTTGAGTTTGGGCAAGAACACAGGGGCCCCATGATCCCCTATTGCCCAGGGACCCCATGAGTTGTCAGTCCGCCCCTGATTAGCAGTGTGGTTGGTTTTTACTTTTTTTATTTAAAATAGTTTTTGTTTTTTTTTTGTCTGACTTAAAATATTTTGTCTTTCTAGGCACAAAGATGCTAAATCACGTCTTAAACATTTGTGAAAAAGACGGCACCTTCGACAACATTTATCTGTAAGTTTCCTGAAATTGACGTGTATTCCTTTTGAGTGTTGTTTTTAACCCCCGGTTCACATCTCTGTGGCCGTGCGCACCGCGTTTTTTGCACGGGCACGAGGGCCCATTCATTTGAATGGACTCCCGTGCCCGGGACACGCAGGGAAGAAGTCCCGGCACTTCTTTTGAAAACGCAGCCGAGGTTCCCAGTACGGTTGCGTTTTCCAGTGCGGGTGGCGCGCCATTACAATTAATGGCACCCACCCGCGGGTCCGCAATTCTCTGTGCGGGTGGTGTGGCTGCACGGATTTCCTTGCGGATCCGCAGCGGCACCGCCCGCACAGATGTGAACCGGGGGTAATAGTTTGTGCCCAGAACTATTCTTTATGTCCCTGCATACAGTATGGCCCTGATACCCAACCTGCAGCCCCCTAACACCCTGAAAAACCCCATTAGTCATTCTTTACCTGGTGAGGTGCTTGCCCCAGGACAGTGAAGGGCAATATTAGGGATGTTTCGGCTGAAAACACCCCTTTCGGCCAATTAAAAACAGCACCGATACAGGTGCCGAAAAAAACGCCGATGCCGCCGCCATTCGGTAGTTCTCAGCCTTACCTGAGAAACCATTGATCCCGGCACTGGACATAAAGATGAGTGAAGGAAAGATGGCCGCCACTCATCTCTATGCCATTGGAGGACCGGTGTGATGTCACTTCCTGTTCCGGCCATTTTATTTATTTTTATTTTTTAAAGCACCAGATCAATGCTTTTTTTTTTTTTTTCTTTTTCTAATGCTTTACATTGCAGAGGAGAGAGAGAGAGATGTGAGGTCTTATTGACCCCATATCTCTCCATAAAGAGGACCTGTCACTGATTATTTCTATCACAAGGGATGCATGCAATTCTTGTGATAAGAATAAGTGTTTTTAAAGGGACAGTGCAGAAAAAAAATTAAAATTAAATAAACTAGTGCCCCCCCCCTCCCCCCGTGCTCGCACATAGTGGTGAACGCATACATAGGCCACACCCACGTGTGGAAATGGTGTTCAAACCACACTCGTGAGGTATCTCCACGAACGTCGGAGCGAGAGCAATAATTCTCACACTAGACCTCTGTAAGCATCACCCATGGAGATTTTTAAGTACCGCAGTTTCACGCCATTCCACAAGCGCGCACAATTTTAAAGCGTGACATGTTGGGTATCAATTTACTCGACGTAACATCCTCTTTCATATTTTAAAAAAAAAATATTGGGGTATATTTTTTTTTGTTTTGTTTTTTAATCAAAGTGTTTTTTTTTCCAAAAAATATATTCATTTTTAAAAACTGCACATTTCGTTTTTCAGCCAAGTGCATTTTGATTTTTCGTTTTCGGCACCAGAATTTTCATTTCGGTGCACCACTAGAAAATATTAAAACTTGTTTGTACTAGATTGTAAGCTCCCAGGATCAGGGCCCTCCTATCCCTTTTGTATTGATCTGTATTGTTGCTGTATTGTCTCCCGTTATATTGTAAAGCGCTGAGCAAAACTGTTGGCGCCATAAATCCTGTATATATAATATATAAATCCTGTATAATAATAATATATATAAATCCTGTATAATAATAATAATATATAAATCCTGTATAATAATAATAATATATAAATCCTGTATAATAATATTATATAAATCCTGTATAATAATAATATATAAATCCTGTATAATAATAATAATTATATAAATCCTGTATAATTAATAATATAAATATAATAATATATAAATCCTGTATAATAATAATAATATAAATCCTGTATAATAATAATATATAAATCCTGTATAATAATAATAATAATATAAATCCTGTATAATAAATAATATATAAATCCTGTATAATAATAATAATATAAATCCTGTATTATAATAATAATATATATAAATCCTGTATAATAATAATAATATAAATCCTGTATAATAATAATAATAATATAAATCCTGTATAATAATAATAATATAAATCCTGTATAATAATACTAGCTAGATGACTTTTTTTCTTCTTCTTCCTATGTCTTCCTTTTTTTTGCTTTGTTGTCCTTTGTTTTTTTTTTTTTTTTTTTAACTTGTTTGTTTATTTACTCTAGCCTTTTATAATGCATCTGGCAGTTCCTCCATTATTTTTGAAGATGGCTATAGGGAGCCCAGACTTTTAAAGGGTTTGAGCTGGCAGTGATCTCTACCAGTCTCTTGTAATCATTCAATGTATTTTTTTTTAACTGTATAATATTTCTGTGATGCAATGCAGCACTTTTACCTAGAATGACATTCCGTGCCCAAATGCACCTGATTCTGCACGTGTGCTGTAGGGTTTCGGGTCCTGGCAGAGCCTTGCAGCACATCTACACGTGTGGATTTTCTGCACATGCGCAAAGACAGAGTGTATAAAATTCCTATACCTCGCCATGTGTGCTCATGAGCGGACCTGCACCACCAAACCTCACCCCCCCCCGCTCAGATATGCCATAGGGCTCTGGTGGGATCCAAAGTCTTGGCAGAGCCCTTTGGAACATCTGCACATGCTTCACGTAACAAGGATGGTGCCACTGGAGGAGCCAAAGCTAGAGTGGTCTAAAGTTTGGCCCTTGCGGATCAGAAAGGTCCAGGTCGCTGGACTTCAAGCAGTTATGCCAGGATGATGCAGCTGCAGACATCAATTCCAGTACCTTTTTTTTTTTTTTTTTTTTTTTTTTTTTTTAACCACCTCCCATCTGGCCCATGTATATAAACGGCCGGACGGTGGCAGTGCAGGGTCAGGTGGATGTTCATAAACTGCCTCCCCGCACCCTGCTTGTACACGCTCCCTGGGAGCACGCAACATCGAGATCCTGTGCCCACACAGTGGAACATCGATCGTCATACGGGACCTCTGTGCGAGGTCCCGATCATGTGAACACTGATTGGCCAATCAGTGATCACATGCAGAGTAGTAAGCAAGATATCACTTCTGACATCATTTCTTACTACGTGTGAATTCTGTGAATGATCACAGAGGTCACATGGTACAGGGCTATTCACAACAGCCTTGTACCATGTAACAAGCTGTGACCAATCACAGCTCACACAGTACTTCTCAATGAGTGCAAGAATGCAGCCAGAGAGGAGGAGAAATGATTGCTTTTACATTCTTTATGGGTGTAAAAGCAATCGGTGTAAAAAAAAAAAAAATAAAAAAATTTCATCATCCCCCATAGGTATTACAGTATCACCATGGTGACACTGTACTGCTAGGGTGACGGCATGTAACAAAAAAAAAAAAATCTAAAAAATAAAATAAAAATGTAAAAAAAATGTTTAAAAATTATAATTTTTGGTTATAAACTAGTTTAAGTTATTATTATTTTTTTTTTTTTTTTTTTTACTAAAAAGATAACGGAATACATTTTGGCCAAGATTTATGATGAAATATTATTTATTTGAAAAATTTTATAAGAAAAACACTTTTTTTAAAAATGTTTGGACATTTTCATTTACATAGCAAAAAATAATAAAAATCCCAGTGGTGAATAAATACCACCAAAATAAAGCTTTATCCGTCTCAAAAAAATGCTAAAAAAATTCATATGGGTACAGTGTTGCATGACCCGCGCATTGTCATTCAAAGTGTGATAGCGCTGAAAGCTAAAAATTGGCCTGAACAGGAAGGGGGGTGGAAGTGTCCGGGGTGGAAGGGGGGGGAAGTGTCCGGGGTGGGTCCGGGGTGGAAAGTGTGGAGATGTCCGGGTGGAAGGGGGTGGAGGTGTCCGGGGTGGGGTGGTCCGGGGGTGGGGGGTGGAAGTGTCGGGGGTGGAAGGGGGTGGAGGTGTCCGGGGGTGGAGGTGTCCGGGGGTGGAAGGGGGTGGAAGTGTCGGGGGTGGAAGTGTCGGGGGTGGAAGGGGGTGGAGTGTCCGGGGGTGGAGAAGTGTCGGGGGTGGAAGTGTCGGGGTGGAAGGGGGTGGAAGTGTCGGGGGTGGAAGGGGTGGAAGTGTCGGGGGTGGAAGGGGGTGGGGGGTGGTAGTGTCGGGGGTGGAAGGGGGTGGAAGTGTCGGGGGTGGAAGGGGGTGGAAGTGTCGGGGGTGGAAGGGGGTGGAAGTGTCGGGGTGGAAGGGGGTGGAAGTGTCCGCACTGGAAGGGGTTAAGAGCCAGTGGTCGGCTCTTTTGTAAAAGCAATTCCGATTGGGATTCGAACCGACAACCCCAGTGCTGCCAGGCAGAAGTGCTAACCACTGTCCCTTCTTCTTCCTTGCAGACACGTCCAGATCAGCAACGAGTCAGCCATAGATTTCTACAGGAAATTTGGCTTTGAAATCATCGAAACAAAGAAGAACTATTACAAGAGGATAGAGCCGGCCGACGCACACGTCCTGCAGAAAAACCTCAAAATCTCCACCACCGCCTCGCAGAACGCAGACGTGCAAAAAAGCGAAAATTAAAGCAAATTACGAACGAACCCTTTTTTTCTTGCACTTGCTTGTCGCCAAATATGGAAAGAGACCCGTTTGAGTTTTGCTCCGACCGTTCACTTCTAATATCTCTTCTTCCTCTCCACTTGAAAGGAAAAAAAAAAATTAAAAGGTTAAAAAAAAAGTTGAATGCTTCTTCAGAGAGCTGTACAATCTATCACATATTATATATTGTTTGATCGAACTCTAACGTGTTTTCATGGAGACTCGCAGGGAGTGACGGATGTTCTTTCTGGCTTTTCGACTTCTTTGCCCCCGTTTGTTTGGGAGAGTGCGTGGTTCTATCAGTCTGGAATAGTCTTTAAATAAAATCTAATTTCTTTTTAGCATTCTTTTTCTAACCTCATTGCTGTTTATTTCACAGATGTGCAATGTTCTTTTTTTTTTTTTTTTTCCACAATAGTGAGCAATGAACGAGAGTCATTTCACCTGAATCTGCTATGCTGGTGAGTTATAGTGGTTGTAAATCTCAGACGTGAAGTATGAACAAAGCATATCCCTCTATAGTGTGTACTTATCTCAATCCAGAGCGCTAAGTGTCATTTCTGTCTGATGCCTTCTTCCTCTGCTATCAGCATGAGTCAATTCTAACACGAAGAGTTTAAAAGATGACAAGGGAGGGATCTCCAGCACACAACCTATGATTGCCAGCCTCAGCTCTGTTCCTGTGTGGAGGGGGGGGTAGGTGTCCTTTCCCCTTTCCTTTCCCCTTTCCTTTCCTTTCCCCCCTTTCCTTTCCCCCTTCCTTTTTCTTTCCCCCTTCCTTTTTCTTTCCCCCTTCCTTTTCCTTTCCCCCTTCCTTTTCCTTTCCCCCTTCCTTTTCCTTTCCCCTTCCTTTTCCTTTTTCCTTTCCTTTTCCCCCTTTCCTTTCCCCTTTCCTTTTTCCTTTCCCCTTTCCTTTTTCCTTTCCCCCCTTTCTTTCCCCCTTTCCTTTCCCTTCTTTTCCTTTTCCTTTTCCTTTCCCCCTTTTCCTTTTCCTTTCCTTTCCCCCTTCCTTTTTCCTTTCCTTTCCCCCTTTCCACTGTTCTTTTCCCCTTTCCTTTCCCCCTTTGTTTTTCCCCCTTTCCTTTCCCCCTTCCTTTTCCTTTTCCCCCTTCCTTTTTTCCTTTTCCTTTCCCCTTCCTTTTCCTTTTCCTTTCCCCCTTCCTTTTCCTTTTCCTTTCCTTTCCCATTTCCTTTCCTTTCACACCTCCCTTTCCTTTTTCCTTTCCCCCTTCCTTTCCTTTTTCCTTTTCCCCTTCCTTTCCTTTTTCCTTTCCCCTTTCCTTTCCCATTTCCTTTCCTTTTCCCCCTTTTCCTTTTCCTTTTTTCCTTTTCCTTTCCTTTCCCCCCCTCCCTTTCCTTTTTCCTTTCCCCCCCTTTCCTTTCCCCCTTTTTCCTTTTCCCCTTTTCCTTTCCTTTTTCCTTTCCCCCCCTCCCTTTCCTTTCCCCTTTCCCCCCCTTTCCCCTTTTTCCTTTCCCCTTTCCTTTCCCTTTCCTTTCCTTTCCCCCCCTCCCTTTCCTTTTTCCTTTCCCCCCTCCCTTTCCTTTTTCCTTTCCCCCCTCCCTTTCCTTTTTCTCCTCACTAAGCTCTGCAGTGTGTATTTTTAGCTCTCCGCCCCCTGTTTTCTGAACTCTCAGACAAGCTCTGACGTTGAACGGATGTAGAGAAGAGAATACTGCAGCTAACAGGTACAACTTATGTAGGAGGATTTGTTTCATCTTTGTGTATCACAAGAGACCAGTTAGTGCTCTGGATATATGAAAGGGTTTACTGCCACTTTAAAGCGACCCTGAACCTGTGACCTGGATTTGCTAACTATACAGTGGGGGAAAATCATTATTTGATCCCCTACAAATTTAGTACGTTTGCCCACTTACAAAGAAATGAAGGGTCTATCATTTTTATCATTGGTGTATTTTAACCCCTCGGCCTACCGGGCACTTTCACCCCCTTCCTGTCCAGGGCAAGTTTCAGCTTTCAGCGTGTCACACCTTGAATGACAATTGCGCGGTCATGCAACACTGTACACATATAACATTTTTAGTATTTTTTCACACAAAAAGAGCTTTCTTTTGGTGGTATTTAATCACCGCTGCGTGTTTTATTTTTTGCACTATAAACAAAAAGAGCAAAACATTTGAAAAAAAGTTTTTCTTTGTTTCTATTGTAAAATTTTGCAAACAGGTAATTTTTCTCCTTCACTGATGTGCATTGATGAGGCTGCTCTGATAGGCACTGATGAGTTGGCATGGATAGGCTGCACTGGTGGGCATTGATGAGGAGGCACTGATATCAGCAATAATGGTCACGGATAGGCGGCACTGACGGGCGGTGCTGACTGACAGCACTGCAGGGCACTGATCATCAGTGCTGAAATGCTCTGTGACAGTTGCTGGTTACTGGCAGTACGTTCGCTGTGACAGTGGAGGAAACTGCTGCCGATAACCGGCAACTGTATTTACTTCGTGATCTGCTGTGTCATTGGACACAGCTGACCACTTGGAAAAAGGCCGCTGTGATTGGCCTTTTACCTCATCGCGTGATCAGCTGTGTCTGTAGGACAACAGCGACCATTGAGATCTGCAGGTGTGTACGCCTTGGGATGCACGGGTGGGCACGTTTTGGGAGGACGTCCTCCGAGAACTGGACAACCGTACTGTAGCCATCATTCGGCTATAGCGTGGTTAGCAAGTGGTTAAATGATAGAGACAGAATATCAACCAAACATAAAGAAAAAAAAAAAAAAAAAAAAAAAAAAGATACAAATGTTATAAACTGAGTTGCAATTCAGTGAGAGAAATATTTGATCCCCTACCAACCAACAATAGTTCTGGCTCCCACAGGCTGGCTATGTGCTTATGTGCAGATTAGTCCCGTCAATTGAAGAAGGTTCTCCTAACAAAAACTCGTTATGTGTATAAAAGACACCTGTCCACAGAATCTCATTCTTCCAATCAAACCAGACCAACCAGGGTCAAGACCAAAGAGGTGTCAAAATACATCAGGGACAAAGATTTCAGACCTGCACAAGGCTGGAAATGGGCTACAAGACCATCAGCAAGAAGCTTGGTGAGGAGACAACTGTTGGAGCGATTATTCGCAAATGGAAGAAATACAAAATAACCACCGATCGCCCTCTGTCTGGAGCTCCATGCAAGATTTTTGCCGCATTGGGGTAAGGATGATCGTTAGAAAAGTGAGGAATCAGCCCAGAATTACACAGGAGGAGCTTGTGAACGATCTCCAGGCAGTTGGGATCGCAGTCACCAAACAAACCATTGGTAACACAATAGGCCGCCATGGATTGAAATCCTGCAGTGCCTACAAGGTCCCCCCTCCTCAAGAAGGCACATGTCCAGGTCCGTCTGAAGTTTGCCAATGAAAATCTAAATGATTCAGAGAAGGATGGGAGAAAGTGTTGTGGTCAGGTGAGACCAAAATTGAGCTCTTTGGCATTAACTCGACTCGCCGTGTTTGGAGGAAGAAAAATGCTGACTATGACCCCAAGAACACACCATCCCTACAGTCAAACACGGAGGTGGAAACATTCTGCTTTGAGGCTATTTCTCTGCTAAATGTACAGTACGACTTTGCCGCTTTGAGGGGCCAAAGGACGGAGCCATGTATTGTAAAATCTTGAACGAGAACCTTCTTCCCTCAGCCAGAACACTGAAGATGGGTCGTAGATGGGTCCTTCCAGCATGACAATGACCCAAAACCTTCTTCCCTCAGCCAGAACACACTGAAGATGGGTCGTAGATGGGTCTTCCAGCATGACAATGACTCCAAAACCTTCTTCCCTCACCAGAACACTGAAGATGGGTCGTAGATGGGTCTTCCAGCATGACAATGACCCAAAACCTTCTTTCCCTCAGCCAGAACACTGAAGATGGGTCGTAGATGGGTCTTCCAGCATGACAATGACCCAAAACCTTCTTCCCTCAGCCAGAACACTGAAGAATGGGTCGTAGATGGTCTTCCAGCATGACAATGACCCAAAACCTTCTTCCCTCAGCCCAGAACACTGAAGATGGGTCGTAGATGGGTCTTCCAGCATGACAATGACACACGGCCAAGGCAACAAAGGAGCGGCTCAAGAAGAAGCACATTAAGGTCATGAAGTGGCCTAGCCAGTCCTACAGACCTTAATCCTAAAGAAAATTTATGGAGGGAGCTGAAACTCCAAGAAACCCTTAAGGATTTATAGAAGATCTGTAGAGTGGACCAAAATCCCTCCTGAGATGTGTGCAAACCAGGGGGCCAACTACAAGGAACGTACTGACCTCTGTGGTTGCCAACAAGGTGGTTCCTCCACCAAATACTAAGTCATGTTTTGCTCGGGGATCAATACTTATTTTACTAACGGAACTGCAACTCAAAACAAATTAAAACATTTGTGTCATCGTTTATTTTTTTTTAATTTTTCCTCCTGGATTTTTGGTTGATATTCTGCAGAGGATGTCCCAATGTGTAACGCCTGAACAAAACGCCCAGGACAACAAACTAGTTTCTGGGTGCCAAGCATGTTGTTTTTTTTTTTTTTTTTTTTTTTTGTTTTTTTTTTTTAAACAAAACACCCTTAGCCCTGTGCTGCGGGCAAGATAGCAGTGCTCACCTGTCAGGTGGAAGCATTCACGGGCGGAACCAGCGCTGCCACTTGATTGCTTCCACACACAAACCCCCGACTAAAAAAAAAAAGAGCCAGCCTCATCCCCCCTGGTCCCCGCTGCCAAACCGCTTAGAGTCGCCACCCCGGGCCAAACCACTTGCCCATCAGCGCTGCAGCTGGGTAACATAAAGAAGTATGGTGGCTGCCGGAAATATAAAAGTATAAATGGAGGGAGGAGAATGGGGCGTTCATATTCCGCTCCCCTGTTCTGACTCCGCGTGAAGTGATAGCTAAAACGTCACTTCCGGTCCACCACCGTTGACAAATGCCGGGAAAGTAATGTAATGCAAATGCGATGTGTGCAATTGCATTACATTCAGTGTAGCACAGGGGAAGACATTTGGGGTACAAAACTGTCAAAAAAGAGAACTACGGTATCACCAAAAATCTCACATAGGACACTTTTTGTCCCTACTTTGTGAATAAAAAAAAATGTAATTCGTAACTAAAATGTGTTACAAAACAAAAAAAAAATACACAGAAAAAACAAAAAACAACCAACCCACCCAAGCATATAACCCCCCACCCCAAAAAAAGATTTTTTTTCAAGGCCCCTCCCCCACCCACACATATGTACAACGCACATACAAAATGTGAAAGCACACACGTTTGATAGGCACCTACGCAAGAAAACGACGATTGTCATACATGTTACATATAGCCTGATGCATGCCAGAATGAGAGCGATAATTCTAGCATGAGACCACCCTTCAGATACAACTGGTAAAAAACTGGTGACCTATAAGGGGCTTTAAAAACGTCCACTCTAATATAGATAATAATAGGGTACTGAAAGTTACGTTTCGCCATGTTTCAAACGAAGCGACAACCAAGCCATATTTAACGGTATTTGATCATGTTGGTCATATATTCTAATTTACTTGCTGTAGCTAATTACCTCGTCTTTTATTCTATTTTTAAACAAAAAAATACTGGAATGAATATATTCCTAATTTTTTGTGCCCTAAAAAATTTACATGGATAGATTGTATTTATAATTATATTTACCTGAAATTTTTGTTGTCCTTAGGCCTTTTGTGAAAATATTGATGTTGCCATAAAAACAATGTCAAACAAACCGTTTATTTTTTATTCTCTAAGGGTCTCTGATTCTTAAGAAATACTATCATGTTTTGGAGTTTTGTGTAATCTTTCAGAGTCCAGGGGCCTTAAATAACATTTTTTATATCAACCTGATGCAAAAAAAATCAAAACACAAAAACGAGCTCTGCATGGCAACCAAAGGGATTGAAAGGCAAATCAAACCCCAACCACAAACCCTAACACCTGTAAGGAAGGCAGCCCAATCGGTGCTCATTTACAACTAGAGTCAAGGTCACACCATACCAACTCAAATCCCTGGTATACCCCAGAAGCTCAGGGTCTGGGCGAGACTAGTCTCCATGGAGGGTAGGAGGAGACTATACAGCGCAATGGAGTAGAAATATTTTACACGTTTACAAGTCGCCTATACGTGTAAGCCCTTATTTTCAGGATATTAATAAAAGTCACTCCAGACATTACTTAATACTTGAAAAAAAAAAAAAACCAACTTCCAGTCCGGCACCATCTTCCCCCCCCCCTTCCTCCAGTCCTCCGGACTACTCTTCCCCTCCCCTTCCATTTCACGGACACTTCCCCTTTCATTCCCCCCTCTCCTTCCCAGTGAGTGTTCCGGAACGAACTTAGCCCTTCCCCCGCCATTACCTGTTCCGGTAACACTTTCCCGCCTCCCTTCACAGGGTCCGGACACTTTTTCCCCTCCCCCCATTCCAGTTTCTTTCCACGGAACAACTTTTCCCCCGCACCATCCCAGTCGCGGTGACACTTTCCCTTCCCCCCCCTATACCAGATTCCGGACAACTTTTCGTCTCCCCACCTATCTCCCAGTCCTGGAACAAACTTTCCCCCCCACCCTCTATCCAAGTCCGGAAGACACTTTCCCCCCCCCTTGCCCCATTCCCGGACACTTCCCCCCCCCCCACCGTTCCCATGTCATCCCGGACACTTTCCTACCCCCCCTTCCCAGTACCGGACACTTTTCCCTCTCTTTCCCACCGCCCGCCCCCTATTCCGACGATTCCGGGACACTATTCTACCCCCCCCCCCCCCCCATTCCAGTCCGGACAAACTTAAACTTTAACCCCCCCCCCCCTTCCAGTCCGTAACACATTAATCCTTCCCACCCCCCCCTATCCAGATCCATCCCAGGACACTTTCTCCCCCCCCCTGCCCTTCTCACAAGTCCAGGACACTTTTCCTTTGCCTACCCTCCCCCCCTATTCCAGTCCGGACTACATTCCCCCTTCGCCCTTCCCCCCCCCCCCCCCACCTTTTCCAGTCCGGAACACATATCCCCATCTTTCCACTTCCCCCCCCACCCCCTATGACTTTCATGGTTCCCGGGGCGGACATAAACACAACTTACTCTTCTGCCCACCCCCCCCCCCTACCATTTCCGGACTACTTCATCCTCAAATTCCCCCCCCCCCCCCTTCCCAGAACCAAGAACCCAATCCATCCCCTCCCCCCACCCCACCTTTACCAAGTCCGGGACCCAACATTACTCTCTCGTCATCTACCCTCTCCCTTTCCCCACGTTCCTCCCATTCCCTTCGAGTAATGTCACCATCCTCCACTCCCCCCCCCTCCCATGTCCGGGGAGACAAGCTATTTCCTTCCCCCCCTCCCCACCCTCTCCAGTCCGGACACTTTGTGTATACCACCTCCGCCCCACCCGCTCGCCTTTTTGTTTTCCAGTCCGTGACAACTTCCCCACCCCCCCCCACCCTTTCCACATCCTGGAACTACTTCCACCCTCCCCCCCATAACACCCATTTCTTCCAGATCCCCAGAAAACAACATCCTGACACACACCATCCCCCTCCCCCCCCTCCTTCCCAGAACTCGGACACTTAACGCTTCCTACTATTCCCCCCCCTTATCCCACCCGCCCCCCCTTGCTCAGTCCCGGCTGACGACCTTACCCCTCCCCCCCCCCTTCCAAGTCCAGACAACCATTTCCCCCCCGCCCAACCTTCTCCAGTCTCGGACACTGTCACTTCCTCTCCTATTCTTTCTTTCAACCCCCCAGTCCGGACTTTACGTTTTCCCCTCCCCCTTACCAGTCCGGATCAACTTTTCCCTCAGCTTTCAAGCGCTATCCGAACAACTTTTGAAATGACAATTGAGCGGCGGAGGCGGAGAGTCATCATGCAAACACACTGTCCAGCTCGTATACCCATAACTAGAATTTGTGTTAGCATTTTTTTTTGAGACGCGATAACAAATTTAATTATGTGAGTAATATATTCACCACTGGGATATTTTTTGTTTTATTAATTTTTGCTATGTAAATTAAAAAGTCCAAACATTTTGAAGAAAAAGGTTTTCCCCTTATAAAATTTGAGCAAATAAATTCATATTTCATCATAAATCTTGGCCAAAATTTATACCCGTTATATTTTTTATAAAAAAAAAAAAAAAACCCAAATTAGTTTATAACCAAAAAATTATAATAACAAAATTATACATTCCTTTTTTTTATAATAATAGGTTTTTAAGGTTTTTTATGGTATTTTTTTTTTTTTTGTATAGTGTCACCATACAGTGGTCACCATGATACACGACTGGTACTACTTATAGGGTGGGGAGGGTGATTTTTTTTTATTTTTTTTTAATTTTTACATCTGATAGCATTTTTACACCCATAAAGGATTGTAAAAATCAATAATTTTCGTCCTTCTCTCTGCTGCATATTCTTGCAGCCATTGAGAGAACTACAGTGGTGAGCTGGTGATTGGTCACAGCTTGTTCCACATCACGGTACAAAGGCTTGTTGTGAATCGCTTTGAGTAACCGATGTGAACCTTCTGATCATTCCAGACAATCCACACATATCCCCTCCTTATGATATTATACATGGAGATCAACATCCCCCCTTATGTATTATACATGGATGATACATATCCCCCCCTTATGTATATACATTTGTGAGATCATAATCCCTCCCTTATGTATATTATACAGATGGAGATCATATCCCCCCTTATGTATTATACATGTAGATCATATCCCCCCTTATGTGAATTATACATGGTGATCATATCCCCCCTTAATGTATTATACATGGAGATCATATCACCCCCCCCTTATGTATTAATACATGGAGATCAAATCCCCCCTTATGTATTAATACATGGAGATCATATCGACCCCCTTATGTATTATACATGTGCTGATCATATCCCCCCCTTATGTATATTAATTAACATGGAGATCATATCCCCCCCTTAGTATTATACTGGAGCATCTCTATCCCCTTATGTATTATACATGGTGAGATCATATCCCCCCCCTTAATCGCATTATAACATGGAGATCATAACCCCCCTTATGTATTATACAGTGAGATCTAATATCCCCCCTTATGTATTATACATGGAGATCATATCCCCCCTTATGTATTATACATGGTGATCATAATCCCCCCCTTATGTATTATAACATGGGAGTATCAATATCCCCCTTATGTATATATACATGGAGATCATATCCCCCCTTATGTATTATATCATGGAGATCCATACCCCCCCCCCCTACTTATGATTATCCCCCGTTATGTATTATACATGGTGGATCATATCCCCCCTAATGTAATATTATACATGGAGATCACATATCCCCCCTTATGTATTATACATGGAGATCAGATAACCCGGCCCCCGTTAATGTAAATACATGGTGATCATATCCCCCCTTAAAAATTATACATGGAGGTAATCATATCCCCCCTTATGTATTTCAAATAACATGAGATCAAATCCCCCCTTATGTATTATACATGGTGATCATGAATCCCCCCCTTATGTATATAATACATGAGATCATAATCCCCCTTATGTATTAGTACATGGAGATCATATCCCCCTTATGTATTATCATATAGTGAGAGATCATAATCCCCCCTTATGTATTAATACATGGAGATCATGTATCACCCCCTTATGTATCATATCCCCCCCTTCAGTTATACATGGAGATCATATCCCCCTTATGTATTATACATGGTGAGATCATATCCCCCCCTTATGTATATACATGGAGAGATCATATCCCCCTTTATGTATTATACATGATATCATATCCCCCCTAATGTATTTATACATGGAGATCATATCCCCCCCTTAAGTATTATACATGGAGATCAAATCCCCCCTTATGTGATTATACATGGTGATCATATCCCCCCTTATGTATTATACATAGGAGATCATATCCCCCCTATTATGTAATACAAACATGGAGATCATATCCCCCTTAATGTAGTATATAACCATGAGAAGATCGTATCCGCTCCCCCCCCCCTTATGGTATTATACTTGAGATCGAATCCCCTCCCATAATCTCCTCCTCTCAGTAGTAGAAAGAAAATCATATCACCCCCGTATCGCAAATTACCTCATACAAGGATCTCCTCCATGCCCTCGTATCAAGTTTGGGTTATCCCATTCTCTTAGTGTATTCCTCCAGTTCCCCCAATGTTCTTCTTTTGTGAATTGGAGCCCATGTCTCGTTACAAACTGAACTGCATAGTTCCAGATGAGTGTCTTACTAATGAATTGTACCCGGGGGTGGGGAGAACAGGAATCATCTCTCTCTGGGAGTTTATCCCAGTCTTTTAAATTAAATACCCATAATAATGTCATTATTAAGCATGTGATTTACAACAAGACTGCCCCAGATCCTTCTCTCCACCAGAGACAAGTAAATCACCTCGTCCAGAAATGGCACTTGACCACCCAGACATGTGATCCAGACCCCCCCCCCCGATTCTTCTCCACCATTATGAGGCGTGTCCCTCGCTTCACCCCCAGTATGTAATGAACACCCCCCCCCCCCAGAGCCCCCAAGTGCGCAGAGCACTTACATTTATCACCATTAGAACCCCATTCATTGGCCCCATACCCCGCCCCCCAATTACACAAGCATGTGAGGTGGGCTTGTGAAGTTGGAGACATCCTGTAAGGACGTTATTCAAGCCCCCCGGGCACAGCATTGTCGTCGCATCTGCAAAGACTGGAATGGATTTTATAATCTCACACCCCATATTGAGTTTATAAATATATTACAAAGTAAGGGTCCCAACACACTGAACCCTGGGGGGTGACCCCACTAATCACACTGAACCCTGGGTACCCCCACTAATCACACTGAACACCCTGGGGTACCCCACTAATAACACTGAACTGACCCTGGGTACCCCACTAATCACGCACTGAACCCTGGGGTACCCCATCCATAATGACACTCACCCGAAACCATTCACAGATTATGAATCATTAACAACTACTCTCTGAATACCATCTTTTGCCAAGTTTTTCTATCCATTTACAATACAGAATTTTCCAAGCCTGTAACTTGCACCTTACACATTAGCCCGTGTGTGGGGAGCTGTGTCAAACCGCTTTTGCAAAATCCAGTATAATTATATCCCCGCGTCCCACCGCCAATAGACCCTGTCCCCCTTCTGTCCACCTCTGTCCCCGCGTATAAACCAGCGTCCACCGCCACCCCCTCTGTCCCAGTATAGCGCGTCCAACCGCAACACCCTTTTGAATCCCCTGTCCCAGTATAAGCTGCGTCCCAACCGCCACCCCACCAGACCCAGTACTCACGATCACCACCGCCATCCCTGTCCCAGTATACCACGTCACACCGCCACCCCTCTGTCCAAGATAAAAATAGCCAACGTCCAACCACCACGTGCCAACCCGCCCCTGTCCAAGTATAAGGGGAACCCGCTTGTAGCCACTAACCACCGACACCAGCCTGTGGGGGTCTGTCCAAGTAATATAGGTCCACGTCCACTAACCTCAGGGGTCCACATACTGCCTCACCCAAAGTATGCCTCAGCGTCCAAGTATACCGCGCACTGGGTCCACAACCCGCCTACCCCCCTCTGTAGTCCAAGTTTTCCAGCAGTCCACAACCGCCACCCCTCTGTCCGGTGGTGGATACCGCGGACCACACCCGCCACCCTTGAGCTGTCCAAGTATAACCAGCCCAACCTGCCAACGCTTACAACCTCTGATCCAAGCATACCACCGTCCACCGCCACCCAACCTCTGTCCAAGTAACCATGTCCCAAACCACCACGCTCCCCCTCGTCCACGTATGACCACCGCCACACCCCTCTTCCAAGTATACCGCGTCCACACCGCCACCCCTCTGTCCAAGTATAATTACATATCTGAAACCGCTGTTCCACCGCCACCGCCTCTGTCCAAGTATAATGCGCAGTCCACATCCACTGGCCACCGTCCTCTGTCCAAGTACCACGTCAACAACCTGCCACCCCTCTGTCCAACCTCTATACCTGTGTCCAACCGCCACCCCTCTCTGTCCAAGTATATTTTTTTTTCCGAGCTTATACCGCTGGGACCAACCGCCACCACCCCTCTGTCCAAGTAATATCCGTGTAAAACAAACCGCCACACCAGTCCTGCGTCTAACAATCACCGCCACCACCTCTTCCAAGTAAAATCCCGCGCTACCACCGCCAACCCTTCCTCTTCCAAGTATGGACACTCGCGTCAACACCGCCACCCCCTCTCAGTCCAAGAAAACCGCGATCCACAACCGCCACCGCCTGCGTCTGTCGCAAGTATAACCGCGTCCACAAACCGCCGGCTCCACCTCCAGCCAATTTCCATCTGTCCAAGATAACCCGCGTCCACTCGCCACCACCTCTGTCCAAGTATCCCACGACAAGCAACCCGCCAACCCCCCTCTGTCCAAGTTATACCACGTCAACAACCGCCACCCCTCTGTCCAAGTATACCGTCCACAACGCCACTACTCTTGTCAACAACCGCCACAACCACCCCTCTGTCCAAGTATACCGTATACCAAGACCGTCCACAAGTATACCGCCACCGCCACCACGCCTCTGTCCAAGGTTTTGCTCACCCCCTCATAAGAAATCAGGTTTGTTGGACAACTTCTGTCTTTCATGATCCATTGCTGTCTGTTGCTTAAAATTATTTTTTTCCAGCAAGAACTCCTCTCTGTGGTCTTTTAATTAAACTCTCCAGTAATCTTCCCAACTATAGAAGTTACACTAACAGGTCTGTAATTACTATGGTAGAGATTTTGACCCCTTTTTTAAATATTGCAACACATTGACCTTACGCCAATCCAGTGGTACTATACCAGTCATTAACTGCCTCCCGCCCGCCATATAAGGAAATGACGGGTGCAAGGTGGTTCTCTCGTTCTGGGAGGATGTCATATGATGTACTCCCACTCTAACTGTGCATGCGCGCCCCCAGTGCGTGCCGTATGGCCATCGGTGGTACGCTGTGTCCCTGTGACACAGAGGATCACCGATCAGCAGAAAGAGCTGAGATGACTTCGGCTCTGTCATGTGATCAGCTGTGTCCAATCACAGCTGATTGCGTGTAAATAAGGAAATGCTGGTTATCGGCATTTATCTCCTCACGAGCTGTCATGCCGACAGAGGAGAGGAGAGCCGGTAATTGGCATTACTCAGAGGGGACATCTACATTGATCATCAGGGCACTGATGATCAGTGTAGCTCCATCAGTACCACCCGTCATTGCCCATCAATGCTACATATCAGTGCCCATTTGAGCTGCCAATCGATGCCACCTGTCAGTGCCACCTATCAGTGTCTTATGAGTATTGCCTGTCAATGCCCATCAGTACCACCTGTCAGTGCTCATCAATGCCACCCGTCATTGCCCATCAGTGCTACCTACCAGTGCCCATCAGTGCACATCAATGCCACATATCAGTGCCCATCTGAGCTGCCTTTCAGTGCCACCTATCAGTGCTGTCCAATCAATGCTACCTGTCAGTGCCACCTATCAGTGTCTTTTGAGTATTTGCCTTTCAGTGATGACTGTGAATGCCCATCAGTGCCACCTCATCAGTGACCATCACTGCAGCCTCATTAGCGCATATCAATGAAGAAGAAAAATTGCTCATTTACAAAATTTTATAACAGAAACTAAGAAAAAAAAAACAACTTTTTTTTCTTCAAAATTTTCAGTTGGTTTTTGGTTTGTTTATCAGAAAATAAAAAACCCAAAGGTGACTAAATACCACCAAAAGCTGAAAATTGACCTGGGCAGGAAGCGGGTGAAAGTGCCCGGTAGGCAAGTGGTTTTAGAGTCCCTAAAAATGAGAACAATGGCTGTGAAATGACAGAACTCAATCGTTTAGGGCCCCGTGGGTGTGTGCCATCCGGTCCAGGGGCTTTATTCACTTTTTGTCTAAATATTTTGGATCATATCAATTGTGAGCTAATGTGGATCATCTGGGGGGTGTCAGTACCACGCCCCATTATGGACAAGAGCCCCCATACTCCTTTGTACACAGAGCCGATGAAGGGATTTTATACATTGGCCTTCTCTTTGTCCCCAGTCACCCCCTCTAGATGATTCTGTAAAGGGCCTACATACTCGGAACCGGACCTTTTTACTATTAATATACTTGAAGAATGTTTTGGGGTCGGTCCTGCTATATTTTTCAATGTTGTTCGTTTTCAATTTTTGCGCCTTTCTTTCTTTTTTGCATATTCTGTTCTATTCTTTGTAATGTGTAAACGATGATCGTGGTCCTTCATTTTTATATTTAATAAAAGCTCTTTTCTTATTATCTATAGCCTTTTTTTAACTTTGGCTGTAAGCCACATAGGTTTGCTTTTTAGCCTTTTAAACTTGTTGCCCAAGGGAATATACAGTAGTTTGCAGTGTGGTCACATACGGTCCTTTTTGAAGAACTCCCATTTCTGTGTTGTATTCATTGATGCTAATATTCCCTCCCAGTCTAAAGTCTTGGAAAGCAGCTTTCAGCCTTGGAAAATTAGCTCTCTTAAAATTGAGCGTTTTTATTTTTCCCGTATGTGCTCGCTGTTTACAGCTAACAAAAAAAGAAATCATGTTATGGTCACTGCTACACAGATGTTTTTATATGGACATTAGTAATAAAGTTCTGCATGGTTTGAGATTACCAGATCCAGCAGAGCATCATTCCTTGTTGGGGCTTCTATGAACTGTACCATAAAATTGTCATGTAGTAGGTTTACTGTATAAATGTTTGCCCTTTAACTGTTCCTGCAGTATCATTACTCCAGTCAATTTCTGGGTAGTTAAAATCCCCCATTACTATCACTGTCCCAGCCCTTGCAGCCTTTCGATTTGTGGAAGGAGCTGAGTCTCCACCTCCTCATTAACACTGGGAGGCCTATAACAAGCTCCAATGATTACCTTTGTAGTGCGCCCCCCCATGTACAGTTTCCACCCATAATGCTTCAGCCTTATCACACTCTCCATCAACTAGGTCTTCTTTCACGCTCACTCTGAGATCACTTCTCACATAGAGACAGACACCACCACCTTTCCTCTGTGTTCTGCGCTGGAGGAATATGTGCTCCTCCCCCTCTGCTTATAGCGCCGGAGGAGCATCCTAAGGCCTCCGGAGTATCAGCGGGGGTTGTAGTAGCCTGTGGAAGGGTAACTAGAGGGATCCCCAGGGCAGAAGTGGAGCTTGGCAAATACAGTACAGGCATGCCCCACCCATAATAACAATCTGGTGATTGGGGGAAAGGACCACCTTGTGCCCTAGCAACCAAAAATTAACTTGGCCATCTTTGGCTGGGGGTGTACAAGTTAATAGGGCTGCAGCCAAATGAAATATAGACAATTGCAACAAGAGAGTGTGGAATTCAAGCTGTTGCAGCAGGTGGTAAGAGGGCGTTATAACACCTCCTCACCGCCCTTTAAACGCTCTCTGAAGAGTGATCCAAACATGAATCGCTCTTCACAGAGCAAAGCTTGTGTAAACAACCCCTCCCAGTTACCACCAGAAGAGAAATAAAAAGGAAATGTCCAATAAGGACAATGGTTCTGTTGCCGATTGTCTAAGGAGATTTCCCCCACTTTGGAGAGATTTTCATCACTTCCTGTTGGGTCTAGAGCAGGGGTGGGCAACTGTGGCCCTCCAGCTGTTTGTAGAACTACACGTCCCATGAGACACTGCAAAACTGACAGTTACAAGCATGACTCCCAAAGGCAGAGGCATGATGAGACTTGTAGTTCACCAACAGCCGGAGGGCCAGAGTTGCCCACCGATGGTAGAGGATAGGAACAGAAGAGAAATCTTGTCCGGAGCATTAGTCACACTGCCTTTCTTAGCCTTTTTAGCTTGGAGAAAACTCTTGATACAACGTTGAGGTCTCAGGAACTTCTCTGCATTTCACAGTAAAGTGGCACCGATCCGCAAGCTGTTGAGTCTTTGAAGAATATGGTATACCTGGAATATATGACAACCAGGGCCAATTTTGCAGTACTGACGTGTCAATAATGGGAATAATCGACTGAAGCTGTCTAAGAGAGAAACTCTGACAACAGTCGTGTCCCTTTTCATTTGTTGTAATGTGAAGAAATGTCCCCCATTCATTAGTGGTCCACGGAGAAATACTCCCCAATCATTAATGATCCGTGGAGAAATACCCCCCCAATCATTAGTGATCTATGAGAAATACCCCCAATCGTTAATGATTCCGTGGAGAAATACCCTCCAATCGTTAGTGATCCGTGGAGAAATACCCTCCCCCAATCATTAGTGGATCCATGATGAAATACCCCCCAAAAATAATTATGACTCCGTGAGAGAAATACCCCCCAATCGTTAGTGATCCGTGGAGAAATACCCTCCAATCATTAGTGATCCATGAAGAAATACCCCCCAATCGATTAGTGATTTCCGTGGAGAAATACCCCCCAATCATTAGTGATCTATGGAAATAATACTCCAATCGTTAGTGATCCATGAAGAAATTACCCCCCAATCGATAAATGATCCGTGGAGAAATACTCTCCAATCGTTAGTGATCCGTGGAGAAATACTCTCCAATCGTTAGTGATCCGTGGAGAAATACCCTCCAATCGTTAGTGATCCGTGGAGAAATACCCTCCAATCGTTAGTGATCCATGAAAGAAATACCCCCCAATCGTTAATGATCCGTGAAGTAATACCCTCCAATCGATAATGATCCGTGGAGAAATACCCCCCAATCATTAGTGATCCGTGGAGTAAATACTCCCCAATCATTGGTGATCTGTGGAGAAATACCCCTTGGTCATTATTAATCGATGGAGAAATACCTCTCAATCATTGGTGACCCATAGTGAAATACCCCCCAAATCAGTGCTCTATGCAGAAATACCCCCCAATAATGAATGAACCATGGAGAAATACCCCCCAACCGTTAGACATCTGTGGGGAAATACCCTGGAGTCATTATTGATGCATGGAGAAATACCCCTCAAATCATTAGTGGTCCATGGAGAAATTACCCCCCAATCATTAGTGGTCCATGGAGAAATACCCCTCAATCATTAGTGGTCCATGGAGAATTACCCCCCAATCATTAGTGGTCCATGGAGAAATACCCCCTCAATCATTAGTGGTCCATGGAGAATTACCCCCCAATCATTAGTGGTCCATGGAGAAATACCCCTCAATCATTAGTGGTCCATGGGAGAATTACCCCCCAATCATTAGTGGTCCATGGAGAATTACCCCCCAATCATTAGTGGTCCATGGAGAATTACGCCCCAATCATTAGTGGTACATGGAGAATTACCTTCCAATCATTAGTGATCCGTGGAGAAATACCCCCCCAATCATTAATGGTACATGGAGAATTACCTTCCAATCATTAGTGATCCGTGGAGAAAATACCCCCCAATCATTAGTGATCCATGGAGAAATACCCCCCAATCATTAGTGGTCCATGGAAAATTACCCCCCAATCATTCGTGATCCATGGAGAAATACCCCCCAATCATTAAGTTAGTGATCTGTTGAGAAATACCCCTCGGTCATAATTGATTTGTGGAGAAATACCCCCAATCGCAATCATTAGTGGTACATGGAGAAATACCCTCAATCATTAATGATTCATGGAGAAATACCCCCCAATCATTAGCAACCAATAGAGAAATACTCCCCAGTCATTCGTGACCCATACAGAAATTACCCCCCAATCAATGATCCATGGAGAAATACCCCTCAATCAGTGACTCCATGGAGAAATACCCCCCAATCAGTAATCCATGGAGAAAATACCCCCCCAATCATTAGTGATCCATAGAGAAATACTCCCCAATCATTTTGTGACCCATACAGAATTACCCCCAATCATTTGTGACCTGTACAAAATAAACCCCCCCAAATCATTAGTGATCCATGGAGAAATGCCCCCCAATCATTAGTGATCCATAGAGACCCCTATCCATTAGTGGTGTGAGAAACATACAGAATTACCCCCCAATCATTCGTGATCCATCATGGTAAGAAATGCCCCTCAATCAGTAGTGGTCCCATGGAAAATTACCCCCCAATCATTCGTGATCCATGAAGAAATGCCCCCTCAATCATAGTGGTCCATGGAGAAATTACCCCCCAATCATTAGTGAGTCCATGGAGAAATCATGCCCCAATTGTTAGTGATCTGTGGAGAAATACCCCACAGCCATTATTGATCCATGGAGATATACCAGGAACCAATCCATTACTGTCCATGGACGAAATACCACCCAATCATTAGTGGTCAGTGGAGATACAGTTGTCTCATAGTTGCATCCCTTTGGAGAATTGGTAATATTCAGTATGTACCCCATTTTTAAAGAAAATATAAGTGAGCTGGAAAATGATGGGCACAATGATCCAGGAAGACCAATGATGAAGATTGCGTCACTTCTGGTTTCAGAAGATGTCACATTTTCCTTGGTTGTGATCCAGCCAGGGAAGCAACATCTCCAACCTCCAACACAATACCAATCGTGGGGCACTATTCCTCCATCTAAGGCAAAAAATGGGCACTTTTCCTTGACCTCCAATAATACCAATGATGGGGTACTATACTCCCAACTAATACCAGGAAGATGGGGCACCATTCCTGCCACTATACAAAGATTCATGGGCACTTCTCCCACTGCCAATGATGGGGCACTATTCTCACACTGACAACAATGATGGGGCACTACTCCTCCAACTAATAGCCAATAACAGGGCACTATTCCCTTCAACAAAATCCAATGATGGGTACCAATCCTACCCCTAATACAATAATGCAGCACTATTCCTCCACTGATACCAATGAAGGGCACTATTCCTCCACTGATACAACCAATGATGGGCACTATTCCTCCCACGATACCAATGATGAGGGGCACTATTCCTCCCACTGACACCAATGATGGGGGCACTATTCCTCCCACCGACTAACCAAATGATGGGCACTATATCCTCCACGAAATCCAACTGAAACCAATGAAGGGGCACTATTCCTCCCACTGACACCAATGATTGGGGCACTATTCCTCCACTGACACCAATGATGGGCACTATTCCTCCCACCGACACCAATGATGGGGCACTATTCCTCCCACCGACAACCAATGATGGGGCACTATTCCTCCCACCGCCACCAATCATTGGGCACAATTACTCCTCCCACTGACACCAATGATGGGGCACTATATCCTCCCACCCACCGCCAAATGATGGGCACTATTCCTCCCACCGCCAATGACGGGGCACCACCCGACGATGGGGGCACTATTCCTCCCACCGACGCCAATGATGGGGCACTAATTCCTCCCACCGACGCCAATGATGGGGGCACTATTCCTCCCACCAGTCGACACCAATGATGGGGCACTATTCCTCCCACCGACGCCAATAGACGGTGGGCACTATTCCTCCACCGGACTGACACCAATGATGGGGCACTATTCCTCCCACCGACGCAATGAGACGGGCACTATTCCTCTCCCACTGACACCAATGACGTGGGGCACTATTCTCCTCCCACCTGACGCCAATGACGGGGCACTATTCCTCCCACCGACGCCAATGACGGGCAACTATTCCTCCCACCTGACGCCAATGACGGGCACTATTCCTCCCACACCGACGCCAATGACGGGCACTATTCCCTCCCACTGACCACCAATGACGGGGGCACTATTCTCCCACGACGCAACCCAATTGGAACGGGGCACTAATCCTCCCACTGACACCAATGAAGGACAATTAAACTATTCCTCCCACCTGACGCCAATGGACGGGGCACTATTCCTCCCACCGACGCCAATGACGGGGCACTATTCCTCCCACCGACGATATTAACCAATGACGGGGCACTATTCCTCCCTCTGACACCAATGACGGGCACTATTCCTCCCACCGACACCAATGAGGGGGCACTATTCCTCCCACTGACACGCCAATGAGGGGCACTATTCCCTCCCACCTAGACGCCAATGACGGGGCACTATTCCTCCCACTGACACCAATGACGGGGCACTATTCCTCCCACTCTGTCACCAATGACGGGGCACTATTCCTCCCACTGACACCAATAAAACGGGGCACTGGTTCATCGTAACTATAACTATAAAAACGGTAATTAAAAAAACAAATCCTAGTGTAAAACAATTACAGAAAATAGTAACAACAACTATAGAAGCACAAGGTAACAATGTTTACAATGCCACCATTACAACAAAAGTAACTTAAAACTTGTTAAAATGTTGCAGAATATTAGGAAAGAACACTAGTAGTCTAAATAATATAACGAACGTTATGTACACATCGTGTTCTCCCGGCACAACTTCCCTGTGAAGGAATCCTCTGTACACCGCGACACACTGTCCCTTTAAACCAAAGCTCCTCCGTCCTTCACATCTATTGGCCGGATCACCCATCAATCAAAACAAAAGCGGCTCTAATTACTTCCTCGAAAATACCTGAACCTGCTTAGTACACGCCTTTTTCCGCCTTAGTCCCAGCAAAGGCTGCTGATTGGTTAGAACAGGAGCCTGTCAGAGACGCAGCAACATCACGTATGCTATTGGTCGAGAGAGGATGAGCCAGGGCCGCGATTGGTTGCCCCATAAGCACGGCTAGAGTCTGTCTCTTCGGTAAGCTTGGTTGACTGGCGGGCATGTAGGCCCCACCGGGGGGGGGACCGGTCCGGAGGGAGGAGGCACCGGAACTAAGGTACCGAATACCGGGGGAGGGGAGGTAATAAGAAACAGACCGGTGAGGGGGGCAGTGTTTACCCGGATGTAGAAGAAACAACACCCCCCCCATCACTCTGTATAATCCTCCACTATCCCCCCCCCATCACTCTGTATATCCTTCACTATCCCCCCCCATCACTCTGTATATCCTTCACTATCCCCCCCCCATCACTCTGTATATCCTTCACTATCCCCCCCCCCCATCACTCTGTATATCCTTCACTATCCCCCCCCCCATCACTCTGTATATCCTCCACTATCCCCCCCCCCCCATCACTCTGTATATCCTTCACTATCCCCCCCCCATCACTCTGTATATCCTTCACCCCCCCCCCCCATCACTGTATATCCTTCCACTATCCCCCCCCCCATCACTCTGTATATCCTTCCACTATCCCCCCCCCCATCACTCTGTATATCCTTCACTATCCCCCCCCCATCACTCTGTATAATCCTTCACTATCCCCCCCCCATCACTCTGTATATCCTTCACTATCCCCCCCCCCATCACTCTGTATATCCTATCACTATCCCCCCCCCCCATCACTCTGTATATCCTCCTTCACTATCCCCCCCCATCATCACTCCCCCATCACTCTATATCCTCCACTATCCCCCCCCCCCATCACTCTGTATATCCTCCACTATCCCCCCCCCCATCACTCTGTATATCCTTCACTATCCCCCCCCCATCACTCTGTATATCCTCCACTATCCCCCCCCCCCATCACTCTGTATATCCTTCACTATCCCCCCCCCCCCATCACTCTGTATATCCTCCACTATCCCCCCCCCCCCCATCACTCTGTATATCCTTCAGTGTCCCCCCCCCCCCCCATCACTCTGTATATCCTTCACTATCCCCCCCCATCACTCTGTATATCCTCCACTATATCCCCCCCCCATCACTCTGTATATCCTCCACTATCCCCCCCCATCACTCTGTATATCCTCCACTATCCCCCCCCCCCATCACTCTGTATATCCTCCACTATCCCCCCCCCCATCACTCTGTATATCCCCCCCCCCATCACTCTGTATATCCCCCCCCCCATCACTCTGTATATCCCCCCCCCCCCATCCACTCTGTATATCCCCCCCCCCATCACTCTGTATATCCCCCCCCCCCATCACTCTGTATATCCCCCCCCCCATCACTCTGTATATCCCCCCCCCATCACTCCCCCCCCCCCCATCCTCTGTATATCCCCCCCCCCCATCACTCTGTATATCCTTCCACTACCCCCCCCCCCCATCACTCTGTATATCCTCCACTATCCCCCCCCCCCCATCACTCTGTATATCCTCCACTATCCCCCCCCCCCATCACTCTGTATATCCTCCACTATCCCCCCCCCCCATCACTCTGTATATCCTCCACTATCCCCCCCCCATCACTCTGTATATCCTCCACTATCCCCCCATCCACACTCTGTATATCCTCCACTATCCCCCCCCCCATCACTCTGTATATCTGTATATCCCCCCCATCACTCTGTATATCCTCCACTATCCCCCCCCCCCACTCTGTATATCCCCCCCCCCATCACTCTGTATATCCATCACTATCCCCCCCCCATCACTCTGTATCCCCCCCCCTCCACTCTATCCCCCCCCCCCCATCACTCTGTATATCCCCACTATCCCCCCCCCCCCCCATCATCACTCTGTATATCCCCCCCCCATCACTCCCCCCCCCCCCATCACTCTGTATACTATCCCCCCCCCCCCATCACTCTGTATATCCTCCACCCCCCCCCATCACTCTGTAAATCCCCCTCTGTATATCCCCCCCCCCCCATCACTCTGTATATCCCCCCCCCCCATCACTCTGTATATCCCCCCCCCATCACTCTGTATATCCCCCCCCCCATCACTCTGTATCCCCCCCCCATCACTCTGTATATCCCCCCCCCCCCCCATCACTCTGTATATCCCCCCCCCATCACATCACTCTGTATAATCCCATCCCCCCCCATCACTCCCCCCCCCCATCACTCTGTATATCCCCCCCCCCATCACTCTGTATATCCCCCCCCCATCACCTGTATATCCCCCCCCATCACTCTGTATATCCTCCCCTGATATCCCCCCCCCCCATCACTCTGTATATCCCCCCCCCATCACTCCACTATCCCCCCCCCCCCATCACTCTGTATATCCCCCCCCCATCACTGTATATCTCCACTATCCCCCCCCATCACTCTGTATATCCTCCCCCCATCACTCTGTCCCCCCCCCCCATCACTCTGTATATCCTCCACTCCCCCCCCCCCATCACTCTGTATATCCTCCCCCCCCCCCCCCATCACTCTGTATATCCTCCACTGTCCCCCCCCCTCCCCCATCACTCTGTATATCCTCCACTGTCCCCCCCCCCATCACTCTGTATATCCTCCACTGTCCCCCCCCCATCACTCTGTATATCCTCCACTGTCCCCCCCCCATCACTCTGTATATCCTCCACTGTCCCCCCCCCCCATCACTCTATATCCTCCACTATCCCCCCCCCATCACTCTGTATATCCTCCACTGTATCCCCCCCCCCCCATCACTCTGTATATCCTCCCACTGTCCCCCCCCCCCCATCACTCTGTATATCCTCCACCACTATCCCCCCCCCCCCATCACTCTGTATATCCTCCACTGTCCCCCCCCCCATCACTCTGTATATCCTCCACTGTCCCCCCCCCCATCACTCTGTATATCCTCCACTATCCCCCCCCCCCCCATCACTCTGTATATCCTCCCACTCCCCCCCCCCCATCACTCTGTATATCCTCCACTGTGTCCCCCCCCCCTCTGTATATCCTCCACTGTCCCCCCCCCCCCCCCCATCACTCTGTATATCCTCCACTCCCCCCCCCCCCCCTCATCACTCTGTATATCCTCCACTATCCCCCCCCCCATCCCGTCATCCTCTGTATCCCCCCCCCATCACACTCTGTATATCCTCCACTATCCCCCCCCCATCACTCTGTATATCCTCCCATCACTCTGTATATCCTCCCCCCCCATCACTCTGTATATCCTCCACTATCCTCCACTATCCCCCCCCCATCACTCTGTATATCCTCCACTATCCCCCCCCATCACTCTGTATATCCTCCCACTATCCCCCCCCCATCACTCTGTATATCCTCCACTATCCCCCCCCCATCACTCTGTATATCCTCCACTATCCCCCCCCCCCATCACTCTGTATATCCTCCACTATCCCCCCCCCCCATCACCCTGTATATCCTCCCCCCCCCATCACTCTGTATATCGTCCACTATCCCCCCCCCATCACTCTGTATATCCTCCACTATCACCCCCCCCCCCTGTATCACTCCTGTATATCCCCCCCCCCCCCCATCACTCTGTATATCCTCCCTCCACTCCCCCCCCCCCCATCACTCTGTATATCCTCCACTATCCCCCCCCCCCCCCATCACTCTGTATATCCTCCACTATCCCCCCCCCCCCCCATCACTCTGTATATCCTCCACTATCCCCCCCCCCCCATCACTCTGTATATCCTCCACTATCCCCCCCCCCATCACTCTGTATATCCTCCACATATCATCCCCCTATCCCCCCCATCACTCTGTATATCCTCCACTATCTCCCCCCCCCCCATCACTCTGTATATCCACCCCCACTCTGTATCCCCCCCCCCCCATCACTCTGTAATATCCTCCACTTTGTATCCCCCCCCCATCACTCTGTATATACCCCCCCCCCATCACTCTGTATATCCCCCCCTATCCCCCCCCCCCACACTCTGTATATCCTCCACAATCCCCCCCCCCCCCACAATCACTCTGTATATCCTCCACTATCACCCCCCCCCCCCCATCACTCTGTATATCCTCCACTACCCCCCCCCCCCCCCATCACTCTGTATATCCTCCACTGTCCCCCCCCCCATCACTCTGTATATCCCTCCACTGTATCCCCCCCTCCACTCCCCCCCCCATCACTCTGTATATCCTCCACTATCGCCCCCCCCCCCCCATCACTCTGTATATCCCTCCACTATCCCCCCCCCCCCATCACTCTGTATATCCTCCACACTATCCCCCCCCCCCATCACTCTGTATATCCTCCACTATCCCCCCCCCCCCCATCATCACTCTGTATATCCCCCCCATCACTATCCCCCTATCCCCCCCCCCATCACTCTGTATATCCTCCCTCCACTATCCCCCCCCCCATCACTCTGTATATCCTCCACTGTCCCCCCCCCCCCCCATCACTCTGTATATCCTCCACTATCCCCCCCCCCCCCCCCCATCACTCTGTATATCCTCCACTATCCCCCCCCCCCCCATCGCCCCCCCATCACTCTGTATATCCTCCACTATGCCCCCCCCCCCCCCCCCCCCATCACTCTGTATATCCTCCACACTCTCCCCCCCCCCCATCACTCCCTCCACTATCCTCCACCCCCCCCCCATCACTCTGTATATCCTCCACTATGTCCCCCCCCCCCCCCATCACTCTGTATATCCTCCACTATCCCCCCCCCCCCCATCACTCTGTATATCCTCCACTATCCCCCCCCCCCATCACTCTGTATATCCTCCACTATCCCCCCCCCCCCCCATCACTCTGTATATCCTCCACTATCCCCACCCCCCCCCCCCCATCACTCTGTATATCCTCCACTATCCCCCCCCCCCCCTCCCATCACTCTGTATATCCTCCACTATCCCCCCCCCCCCATCACTCTGTATATCCTCCACTATCCCCCCCCCCCCCCCATCACTCTGTATATCCTCCACTATCCCCCCCCCCCTCCCATCACTCTGTATATCCTCCACTATCCCCCCCCCCACCTCCCATCACTCTGTATATCCTCCACTAGTACCCCCCCCCCCCCCCATCACTCTGTATATCCTCCACTCCCCACCCCCCCCCCCCCTCCCATCACTCTGTATATCCTCCACTATCCCCCCCCCCCCCATCACTCTGTATATCCTCCACTAACCCCCCCCCCCCCATCACTCTGTATATCCTCCACTATCCCCCCCCCCCCCCATCACTCTGTATATCCTCCACTATCCCCCCCCCCCCCCTCCCATCACTCTGTATATCCTCCACTATCCCCCCCCCCCATCACTCTGTATATCCTCCACTATCTCCCCCCCCCCCATCACTCTGTATATCCTCCACTATCCCCCCCCCCCCCCATCACTCTGTATATCCTCCACTATCCCCCCCCCCCCATCACTCTGTATATCCTCCACTATCCCCCCCCATCACTCTGTATATCCCCCCCATCACTCTGTATATCCTCCACTATACCCCCCCCCCCCCCATCACTCTGTATATCCCCACTATCCCCCCCCCCCCATCACTCTGTATATCCCCCACTTATCCCCCCCCCCCCATCACTCTGTATATCCTCCACTCCCCCTCCATTCCTTCACTCTGCGTATATCCTCCAACAGTCCCACCACCCATCACTCTGTAAATCCTCCACTGTATATCCCCCCCATCACTCTGTATATCCTCCAGTGTCCCCCCCATCACATCCCTCTGTATAATCCTCCACTTAGTCCCCCCCCCCATCACTCTGTATATCCTCCCCAGTAGTCCCCCCCATCACTCTGTATATCCTGCCACGGTGTCCCACCCCCCCCCCATCACTCTGTATATCCCCTCCACTGTTCTTCCCCCCCCCCCATCACTCTGTATATCCCCTCCATTGTCCCCCCCCCCCCATCACTCTGTATATCCTACCACTATCCCCCCCCACCCATCACTCTGTATATCCTCCACTATCCCCCCCCCCCCCCCCCCATACTCTGTATAATCCTCCACTATCCCCCCCCCCCCCATCACTCTGTATTCCTCC
>CATNWA010020142.1:0-114063 GCA_951230385.1 Staurois parvus
CTTGAGTAACGGTTCGTGTCCCTGAGAACAATTCTGTGTCCCTGGTAACAATTCGTGTCCCTAGTAAAATTTTGTGTCCCTCAGTAACAATCTGTGCCCCCAGTAAAAAATTCTGTGTTTCCCTGAAATAAAAAACCCCGTTTTTTGTGTCCCCGGGAACAAATTCTGTGTCCTGGTAACAATTTGTGTCCCTTAAACCCAATTTTGTGTCCCTCAAACAATTCTGTGTCTCCCCATAACAATTCTGTGTCCTGAGTAACATTCTGTGTCCCTGAGTAACATTCGTGTCCCGAGAACAGTCCCGGTCCCGAGAACTTTCTGTGCCCTAGTAACAAATTCGTGTCCCTCGTAACAATTCTGTGTCCCTTTAAATTCTGTGTCTGTCCCTGGTAACAATTCTGTGCCCTCGAACAATTTGGTCCCATAAAAATTCTTGTTTTCCCTGAGTAAACTTCTGTGTCCCCCCGGGAACATTCGTGCCCCCGGTAAAATTTTGGTCCCCAAATAATAAAATTTTGTGTCGCCCGAGTAACAATTCTGGTCCTAGTAAAAATTTTGTCCCTGTAAACAATTTTGTGTCCCTGAGTAACAATTTGTGTCCCTCAGTAACAATTTGGTCCCTCAGTAAAATTTGGTCTGTCCCTGAGTAAAAATTCTGTGTCCCCCAGTAACAAATTCTGGTCCCTTAGTAACAAATTTGTGTTTTTCCCCCAGTAACAAATTTGTGTCCCTCGTAACAATTCTGTGTCCCTCAGTAACAATTTTGTGTCCCCCAGTAAAAATTCTGTGTCTGTCCCTGAGTAACAATTCTGCGTCCCCCAGTAAACAATTCCTGTGTCCCTGAGTAAAAAATTTTGTTTCCTCGTAACAATTCTGTGTCCCAGTAAAATTCGTTTCCCCCGAGTAAACAATTCGTGCCCTGGGAAAAAATTTTTGTGTCACGGGAGTAACAATTCGTGTCCCAGTAACAATTTTTGTGTCCCTCGTAACAATTTGTGTCCCCAGTAACAATTTTGTCGTCCCTTGGGAACAATTCTGTGTCCCCCAGTAAAAAAATTCTGTGTCCCCCAGTAACTTTTTTTGTCTGTCCCTGAGTAACAATTTTTTTGTGTCCCTGAGTAAAGGTCTGGTCCCCGAGTAACATTTTTGTGTCCCCGAGTAACTTTGTGTCCATAGTAACAATTTGTGTCCCCTAGTAACAATTTTTGTGTCCCCCGTAACAATTCTGGTCCTCGTAAAATTCGTGTCTGTCCCGGGGGTAAAAAAATTCTGGGTCCCTAGTAACATTTTTGGTCAAACTAGTTAAAATTTTTGTGTCCTAGTAAAATTCTTTTCCCCCCATTAAAAATTTTTTCCCCGTTTTTGTCCTAGAAAAATTCGTGTCCCTCGTAAAAAATTTGTGTCCCTCGTAAAAATTCTGTGTTGTCCCTGAGTAAAAAATTTTTGTGTCCCTGGTAACAGTTCGGGGTCCCCGAGTAAAAATTTTTGTTCCCCGGTAACGTTTGTGTCCTGAGTAAAAAATTTTTCCTGAGTACAAATTTTGTGTCCCGAGAAAATTTGTGTCCCCCGTAACAATTTTGTTTTTCCCCCAGTAACATTTGGTTTTTTTGTTGTGGGGCCCTCGTAACAATTCTGTGCCCTCGGAAAATTCTTTGGGGGGTCCCCGTAAAAAATTCTGTGTCTGTCCTGAGTAACAAATTTGTGTCCCTAGTAAAAATTCTGTGTCCCCATAAAAAAATTTGGTCCCTGAGTAACATTTTGGGGTCCCAAAAAAACCCAATTCTGTTCCGATAACAATTTTTGTCCCTGAGTAAAAATTTTGTGTCCCCCCGTACAAATTTGTTTGTCCCCAGTAAAAAAATTCTGTGTCCCTCAGAAATTCGTGTCCCTCAGTAAATTCTGTGTTTTCCCCAGTAAAATTCTTTTTGTCCCGAGTAACGTTCTGTGTCCCTGAGTAACGTTCTGTGTCCCTAGTAACAAATTTTGTGTCCTCAGTAACAACTTTTTCCCTCAGTATTTATTCTGTGTCTGTCCCGAGTAAAAAATTCTGGTCCTTGGGAACATTCTGTGTCCTGAGTAAGTCTGTGTCCCTCAGTAAAATTCTGTGTCCCCTGGTAACAATTGTGTCCTCATAACAATTTGTGTCCCTAGTAACATTTGTGTCCCTAGTAACAATTTTGTGTCCCTTGTCCCCTGAGTAACTTCTTTTTGTCCCCTGGTTAAACAGTTCTTTTTGGGCCCTAGTAACATTTTGTGTCCCCCGTAACAAATTTTGTGTCTGTCCCTGAGTAACAATTTGTGTCCCTCAGTAACCAATTCTGTTTCCCTCAGTAACAATTCGGTTTTGGGGGGAAAATTTTGTGTCCCCCGGAACAGTTCTGTGTCCCTGAGTAAAATTCTGTGTCCCTGAGTAAAATTCTGTGTCCCTAGTAACAATTTCGTGTCCCTCAGTAACCAATTTCTTGTCCCCTCAGTAAATTCTGTGTCCCTCAGTAACAATTCTGTGTCTTGTCCCTGAGTAGTAACAATTCTGTGTCCCTGCGTACAGTTCTGTGTCCCCTGAGTAACAATTCTGTGGCCCTAAAAGTTCTTTGGCCCTAACTCTGTCCCCCTAATACAGAGAGGTCTGTCTCTCTGAATGACCGTGAAGGCTAATGGAGTAATTCTAAGATGGCCGCAATTTTTATTTATAGCTCGACCATTACACAGTGCTGTGCTGGCTGGCTGCATGATTGGCCTAATGCGATCACATGTCATGAATGAATGCATGCTCCTGTCTCGCCTTTCCCAGAAATCCCCGCTCCGTGCGCCACAACATGTCGCCGCCAATTTTTTGGAAAATGCTAAAATTTTTTCCTAATCTTCGAAACGAATTCCACTTCGCCCAAAGTTCGATTCGCTCATCTCTAAATATAATCTATACTTTATTGAAAAGACACATAGGGGGTTATTTACTAAAACTGCATAGTGCAAAATCTGGTGTAGCTCTCTGCAAAGAAACCAATCAGCATCCAGGTTTTATTGCCAAAGCTTAACTGAACAAACTGAAATTAGAAGGTGATTGGCTACCATACACAGCTGTACCGAGATTCAGAGTGCACCAGTTTTAGTAAATCTCCCCCTTTACTGTGTAATCAATTTTTGAGCAAAACCAATACTATTTCATCAAAATTATTCGGTCAGTTCTGGATGGAAAAAAAATCGATGATAAGGAAAGCACAATAAATCGATATGACTGCTAAGTATGTGGTGCATCGAACAACCTTTTCAATGTTCTGCTTGTAATTTTTTTTCCCAGACAGTAAATCAATCTGCATACAAATATAAACGGACAGTAAATCAATCTGCATCACAATATAAACGGACAGTAAATCAATATGCATACAATATAAACTGACAGTACATCAATCTGCATACAATATAAAACGGACAGTAAATCAATCTGCATACAATATAAACGGACAGTAAATTAATCTGCATACAATATAAACTGACAGTACATCAATCTGCAATATGATTGCAAATAAAATTGTTTTAGTTTGCCCTCCTCCAGCACTTACTAGTATGTTCTTCTCTCAGCACTTTCTGTCACCACCATCTTTGCAGGTGCTTCTTTTCGCATCTGACATCTTCTTTCTTTGGCCACTAGGAGGTCATGTGATGATGTAAAATTTTGGACATGTTACAGATAAAATCTTACAGGTGAGTGGATTAAGAGTGTACACTGATCTACACATGTACTGCAGGTAGTGTACGTTACACAGAAAAAAATTGCTAGGAGAAAATGGAATGGGGGTCATTTTGGCAGAAGAGACATGCAGAGTCTCTTAAATTAACCTCTTGCTGACTACATAACACATGCAGTGCCGGAACAAGATCACCTAGCTCCCAGGGGGGAAGATGACAAACTGCCCCCTCCCCCAATGTCGGAGCATCATATCCCAGCACAAATCCTCCCCAAATTCCATATTCCAGCTCAAATTCACCTCCCTGCCTATTTCCCTCCCAGCACAAAAATCCACTCCCCCCAAAAATAAATCACCCCTCTCAGCATACATGCTTTTAGCAAAAACACCCAGCACAAATCATCCCTCCCCCCCGCCTTCAGGCCTAACAGAAAACCTTTCATCCCAAGCACAAATGTTTGTTATCCCTCCCTATTGTGTCCCATGTACAATTCCTCCCTCCCTCCCTGAAACTTACAGGCGGGAGCCCTCTAGGAACAGCAGCAGAAAGGAGGAGAGCGCCAGGAGGATGTGTGGCCTATGCTCTCCTTCCTCCAGTCTTCATGCAGGAGATGACACAGGAACAATCTCAGATCTGGACTGTGCATGATTTGATTACCCTTCCCCTACCCAGTGGTGTATTTAGGTTTCGTGCTTCCCTAAGCAACACAAAAATCGGCTCCCCCCTCCCCTCACGGAGAGACCCTGACACCACCCAACACCACCCTCCCCCATTAAGAGAGCCTGACATTAACCAACAATACCCCAGACCCCCCCCCCCCCTGAGAGAGCCTTCCACCACCACCGCCCCCCATACACTGGCAACCCCCACCCCGGCGACAGAGAAGACACTCACCTTCACATCTTCAGACATCCCTGTGAACAAGAGTCAATCAGTCTCTGCATGCACCATCAAGCAGCTCACAACCTCTTTCAGATCCCACCTGGTCTCCATGCTGTGTGTGTCTCTTCTTCCATTCCTTCTTTCGGGGGGGCGGCACTGCCCCCCTGAAAAATGCAGCTGCCCCCCTGAAAAATGCTGCTGCCCCCCTGAAAAATGCTGCCCTAGGCAAATACCTTGTTTGCCTTATGGTAAATATGCCCCTGCCTCTACCCACAATGTCTGCTGCAGGGATAGAAGTATACAGGGGAAGGGTAGTCAAACTCTCTACAGTCCTGATCTGAGAGCATTCCTGTATCATCTATTCTATGGAGGGGTGCCCATATGCTTAGCCCATACCTCCTCCTGTCTCTCCTCCTCTCCGTTGCTGTTACTACTCTTGTTAGTTTACTATCAACATTCCTGTAGAACTTACCGTGCAGTGCCCCCCCCCCCCCTCAAATTAATTCACTGTGCCAGGGACAGCCACCCCTCCTGTCCCCCCCACTCCTTGTCCCGGCCCTGAATACATTTATGCAGCAGCAAGAAAAGTCGGCTTTATTGTCCAGGCATGACACATATCCATCCGCAGCTGTCTGAGGTTGTGTGCTGAGGGCATGCTCCCTGTGCACTCCCACTGTACTGACTGAGCTGACACCAGCAGCTCGCAGTCATGGCTTCTGGTCAGGAGCTAGTAAGACAAACTACCAATCATAAACCACTGTGAAAGCCAATCACAGCAGTCATATGATATACAGTCAAGTCCATAAATATTGGGACATCGACACAATTCTAACATTTTTTGGCTCTATACACCACCACAATGGATTTGAAATGAAACGAACAAGATGTGCTTTAACTGCAGACTGTCAGCTTTAATTTGAGGGTATTTACATCCAAATCAGGTGAACGGTGTAGGAATTACAACAGTTTGCATATCTGCCTCCCACTTGTTAAGGGGACCAAAAGTAATGGGACAATTGGCTTCTCAGCTGTTCCATGGCCAGGTGTGTGTTACTCCCTCATTATCCCAATTACAATGATAAAAGGTCCAGAGTTCATTTCAAATGTGCTATTTGCATTTGGAATCTGTTGCTGTCAACTCTCAAGATGAGATCCAAAGAGCTGGCACTATCAGTGAAGCAAGCCATCAATAGGCTGAAAAAACAAAACAAACCCATCAGAGAGATAGCAAAAACATTAGGCGTGGCCAAAACAACTGTTTGGAACATTCTTAAAAAGAAGGAACGCACCGGTGAGCTCAGCAGCACCAAAAGACCCGGAAGACCACGGAAAACAACTGTGGTGGATGACCAAAGAATTCTTTCCCTGGTGAAGAAAACACCCTTCACAACAGTTGGCCAGATCAAGAACACTCGCCGGGAGGTAGGTGTATGTGTGCCAAAGTCAACAATCAAGAGAATACTTCACCAGAGTGAATACAGAGGGTTCACCACAAGATGTAAACCATTGGTGAGCCTCAAAAACAGGAAGGCTACATTAGAGTTTGCCAAATGACATCTAAAAAAGCCTTCACATTTCTGGAACAACATCCTATGGACAGATGAGACCAAGATCAACTTGTACCAGAGTGATGGGAAGAGAAGAGTATGGAGAAGGAAAGGAACTGCTCATGATCCCAAGCATACCACCTCATCAGTGAAGCATGGTGGTGGTAGTGTCATGGCGTGGGCATGTATGGCTGCCAATGGAACTGGTTCTCTTGTATTTATTGATGATGTGACTGCTGACAAAAGCAGCAGGATGAATTCTGAAGTGTTTCGGGCAATATTATCTGCTCATATTCAGCCAAATGCTTCAGAAATCATTGGACGCCGCTTCACAGTGCAGATGGACAATGACCCAAAGCATACTACAAAAGCAACCAAATAGTTTTTTAAGGGAAAGAAGTGGAATGTTATGCAATGGCCAAGTCAATCACCTGACCTGAATCCGATTGAGCATGCATTTCACTTGCTGAAGACAAAACTGAAGGGAAAATGCCCCAAGAACAAGCAGGAACTGAAGACAGTTGCAGTAGAGGCCTGGCAGAGCATCACCAGGGATGAAACCCAGCGTCTGGTGATGTCTATGCATTCCAGACTTCAGGCTGTAATTGACTGCAAAGGATTTGCAACCAAGTATTAAAAAATGAAAGTTTGATTTATGAATTTTATTCTGTCCCATTACTTTTGGTCCCTTAACAAGTGGGAGGCACATATGCAAACTGTTGTAATTCCTACACCGTTCACCTGATTTGAATGTAAATACCCTCAAATTAAAGCTGACAGTCTGCAGTTAAAGCACATCTTGTTTGTTTCATTTCAAATCCATTGTGGTGGTGTATAGAGCCAAAAATATTAGAATTGTGCCGATGTCCCAATATTTATGGACCTGACTGTAGAAGCCATTCTGCCTCATGGGCATTAAAGACCACCTAAAGGGCCACTGGGATGCATTAAGGGATTTACCTCCTACCAATTTTTTGTTAGATGTTTTAAAATGTAAAACTCTTTCTTAAATACATCTGCATGCATTGCATTTACTTGCTGGTGAGGAACTTGCTGGGTGGTGCACAGTCACTACTGTAACATCTGTGATCTTGTTCCTAAAAAAAATAAAACTTGTAACTGATCGACGTGATTTTAGTAGTATGGAATTTCTGTACTTTGCCCATTTTGGTCACATTCAGAAATGTGTTTGATATAAAACTGAGGGCTAGTATAAAAAATGTTATTTGATGCTGATATGGACATTCAATATAGGCATTCAATAGTTGTTCATGTTTTTTTCTCTTTTGAAAAATGTATTGAAAAAAGGGTCTAGACATACATTCCAGTATGATTCAATTGTGCACTGAATCATCCATAAAGAGAACCCATATTAGCCACGGTTAATGTTAAATATTACGAGCAATTTCTTGAATCAAGGGAAACTTTATCCTGATGAAAAAGGCTTTGAAACATGCCTGCGTGTGATGAGGTCAGCTGAAGGGTGGATCTAAGACACATACAATTTATGTAGATTATTTTTATGCACAGAGCATTTTACTCAGTATAAGCAAATGAAAGAAATGAAGGGAGGCATGTAACTTCTTTTATAACACTGATATTTATTTTATATGTGTAAAGATCATGATTTGGAACAAAAAGAACATTTTCATGGTTTTTACCCCAAGGCTTTAATTCATTAAGATAAAATGTCGCTGATCAAAGTTTTCCTGAAAAAAAAACAACCTACTATAATTACAATCATCTTGTACAAAATAGTCTGAAAACTGCTCCAGTATGATCCATATTTTTCCCACATTGCCTTGCAAACTCCAAATGATTACCTAGCTCATCAATGTTTCTAAATTGTCAGGGGTAAGTAACCAAATTATTTTTCTATGTGCAATTTAACCTTTTTGATATTGAATTCTCTTAGATATAAGTGACATTGAACCCAATGCTTGTTACAGCTCTTAGCAGGAAGATTTCCATCCGAGGCTGTAAGGCACTTGCACATGGGGCCATTTAGAGCAGTGCATCCATTCCCAAGTTTTAGTGCACCAGTTAGGGACAGGTGTAGCATCCAGCCTTGCTGCAGGCAGCCTGTCAAAGCTTGGCTGGAGTGCACCTTTAGGGTCCATGCACACTGGCTTAAAAAAATGCCAGTGCTCTTGACAGAAAAAAATGCTAATTTTGAGTGTTTTTGTACGAGTGTCTAGGATCATTTAGCCTTTACTTGTCTACCACAAAACAATGCATAATAGAAGAGTTTTTTTTCTGCCTCTAAACGCTGAGCTTAAAATATGTCTCTAAACTACCTAATGTGCATGGACACAGGTTAACATTAAGTGCTTCCACAGGCAAACCGCTAAACTCCTCTAGGAGCTGTGTTTTTTAAAGCCAGTGTGCATGGACCCGTAGGGCAGACCTATCAGTAATTTTGCAAATATTTGTAAATAAATTACTGGCGTGCCGAATACAAGCATGTTTTATATATACTGTGCCTTTTTATATTAAAAAAACCAGTTATTGAATTCCAGTCAAGTAATGTCCACCTGAATCTTGGAAAAATGATGTTATCAGCCTGTTGCAGACAAAAAGAAGCAATTCTCCAGTAGCCCCCATCTGGACTTCTTTTCTCAGAGAATAGATGCAGGTATTCCCCTCTTCCACAATTCGCCCCTTGTCTCTACCTCTGAGCACTGTCCTTTGTCTCCCCCCACCCACCTGCTAGTACCACCCCTTTTAGAAAGTACAGAGCCAAGTGTCATTTTGTGGTGCTAAGTAATTTGTAAAGAATGTGTTAAGGATAACAAGAAAGGCAGCAAAATAGATCCATCCCAGCAACAATAGACCCCTCAGCAGCAACAAAATAACCCCAAGCACCTAACATCAATAGTTCCTCACAGGGGCGGACTGACCATTTGAAAACTTGGGCACTGCCTGAGGGCACGGTACCAGTAGGGGGCCCCATGAGATGCCCCTGGTACCTTTTCAATAGGCTTTTTTGAGTTTGGGCAAGGACACAGGGGCCCCATGATCCCCTATTGTCCGGGGGCCCCATGAGTTGTCATTCCACCCCTGGTTCCTCACCAGCAACAATAGACCCCTCCAGTAACAATAATATCCCAGCAGTCAGCAACATAAGACTCCCCCCCCAGCAATTCTTCACCCTCTAAAACCCACATCCCCCAGCAACAATTTATCTCCCAGTAGCCAGTATTATTAGACCCTCCAGCACCCTATACTAGCACATACATTCAGTGCTAGAGGTTCGTACCATTGCATTCCTGCTGAATAAAAACCCTGGCCCCTATCCTAGTGTAGCACTATCCCCACAAGAGCCGCTGAGTAATTTGGGTTCCCCATTCACTTCTGAGACCTGGGTGGAGCACAACCCCTGCTGACACCACTGTAATACATTGGCCAGGTTTTCCCCCTGCCTGTAACACACACAATAATCACACTGTTTGATGAACAGCAAATTAGTCTGTATTAGAGTCAGATTAGCAAAAATATACACATGAATAATCACTGATTGATGTGAGAAAATATGAACCATACAGGAGAATTAAAAAAAAGAGTACAGCACAATACCACTTTAAATAGTCTCAATTGTCCTGCAGGACTCAGAGTTTAATCAGAGCTCTCCAACTAAGATAATTTTCCCCAAAATAGCAAAAAACAAGAGATTAAGAATGTTAGGCTAGCTCGCTTGTGGGATCCCAGTAACCAGAACCAGTGTTTAAATCTCTGAAGGTTTTGGCAAGTGAAAAGTCCCATATGAAACCTATCACACAATACAGATCACACATCTTTCCCTAATGATGATGACACAGCAAGCAGAGTTCTCCCTTAATAAAGGCAACAAGCTTGGAATCTACTTTGAAAACATCAAAAAGGTATGGTAGTTATTCAAACTGAGGAAGGGTGGGAGCAGACTTTAGCAGAAGTATGTACCTGTCAGGGAGCGAGGAGCCAGACACACAAGAAGGTGCAATTAAAGGTAGGTTTATTAATATAAAAATAAGTCAAGGGTCTATGCAAGTCCAACAGCGTAAATCATAGCCAAAGCTGGGGTCAAGAGCCAGGAAGAATCGTCGCCAGAGCCGGGATCAGGAACAAGGAAGAATCGTCGCCAGAGCCGGGATCAGGAGCCAGGAAGAATGGTCGCCAGAGCTGGGGTCAGAAGCCAGGAGGAGTCTTAGCCAAAGCCGAGTCGGTATCCAGGAAAGCAATGAGTAGCTAAACAGGAGCTTGCTGTTGTGCAACAGACAGGACACAAATGCAATGGACAGCCACAAACAGCAGACTTATATGTGATAAGCCGCCACCTCCTGGGGGAGGAGCCGCAGAGGGCTGAAAGCATAAAGGATCCTACAATGCTTTGCAGACACCTAAGATGGATGCCAGCACATGAAGTAGCACAAGGTCTGAGGAAAGGTAGGACCTTGACAGTACCTCCTCCTCAAGGGCCCCTCCCCCTCCGCGGCTCAACATAAGGCTTCTGTGGAAAGCGGGTGTGAAAAGCACGGAGGAGGGCAGGAGCATGAACATATGCGGAAGGAACCCAGGAACTCTCCTCGGGACCATAACCACGCCAATGGACCAGGAACTGCACCTGACCGCGGACCAACCGAGAGTCCAGGATGCGGCTCACCTCATACTCCTTATGACCGTCGACCCGGATAGGACGAGGCCGAGACCGAGAGGCAGTAAAGCGATTACAGACCAGAGGCTTCAACAGGGATACGTGGAAGACATTGGAGATACGCATCCCAGGAGGAAGAGCAAGGGCATAGGCAACTGGGTTCACCCTGCGGAGGATGCGGAAAGGACCAACAAAACGGGGAGCCAGTTTTTTGGTGCGGGCACCCGAAGATTGTGGTTACGAGTGGACAACCACACCCGATCTCTGACCTGGTATGAAGGAGCGGGCAACCGTCTACGATCAGCCTGGAGCTTCTGGCGCTGAGCTGAGTCCTTCAAGGACCTCTGGATCTGCCCCCACGAGGAACGCAGGGCAGCAAGACGGTTATCCACAGCCGGAATGTCCTGTGGCGAGAACAACTCAGGCAATACAGAGGGTTGGAACCCATAGTTGGCCATGAAGGGAGACATCCCAGAGGAGGAGTTGACAGCCGAGTTCCTCGCAAACTCTGCCCATGGCAGGGAGATCGACCCAATTGTCTTGATGGTCAGAGTTATAGCAGTGAAGGAATTGTTCCAGGGCTTGGTTGGAACACTTCGCAGCCCCATTGGACTGCGGGTGGTAGGCCAAAGAGAAGGAGAGCTTGATACCCAACTGGGAGCAGAAGGTGCGCCAGAACCTGGACACAAACTGGCTCCCACGGTCCGAGACAATCACCTTAGGCAACCCATGCAAGCGAAAGATCTCCCTGGCGAAAACCGTAGCCAGTTCTTGCGCAGTCAGCAATTTCTTGAACGGAACACAATGGCACATCTTGGAGAAACGATCAATGACCATAAGAATGACCGTATGGCCTCGAGACGCAGGGAGGTCTACAAATAAAATCCATGCCCAGGTGTGACCAGGGACGCTCCCCATTGGGAATGGGTTGCAGAAGGCCCAATGGAAGATGCCAAGGAGATTTATTTCTGGGCACAGACAGAACATGCCGCTACATATGAGGCGATGTCGGAACGGAGAGATGGCCACCAGAATAAATGAGAAACGACCCAGGACAACTGGTTCCTCCCTGGATGACCGGTGGTCTTGTAATTATGGTAGGTAGCAAGCGGATGGGAAATCCCTCAGGTACAAAACATCTACCAGCCGGTCTCTCAGAGGGAGCATCAGTTTGAGCCGCCAAAATCTGCTCCCCAAGGGGAGAAGTCAGGCTGGTACAAATGGCAGCCAGGATCTGATCCTGGAGGTATGACCGAGGGTGGCTCAGAGTCCTCCCTCGACAGCTCAGAGTATTGCTGCGACAAGGCATCAGCCCTGACATTCTTGGAGCCAGGCAAATAGGAGACCACATAGTTAAAACGCTACAAGAACAGAGCCCATCTGGCCTGATGGGGCATCAACCTCTTAGCTTCCGAGAGATACGTCAGGTTCTTGTGGTCAGTGAGAATGAGAACCGGAACCGCAGAACCCTCAAGCAGGTGCCTCCATTCCTTGAGAGCCTGAATAATGGCCAACAACTCCCTGTCTCCAATCTGGTAGTTGCATTCTGCGGAGGAAAGCTTCCTGGAGTAGAACCCACAGGGAAGTAGGGGTCCATCGGCGACCAACGCTGAGACAGGAGGGTGCCTACTCCCGTCTCAGATGCATCAACCTTGAGGACAAAAGGCAACCTAGGATTGGGATGAGACAGTATCGGAGCCGAAGCGAAGGCGGATTTCAGAGCTTCGAAAGCTAAGATGGCCTTGGATGACCACTCGTGGGGATTACTGCCCTTCTTGGTCAGATCTGGGAGAGGTTTGGCCAGAGTGGAGAAGTTCCTGATAAACTTCCGATAATAGTTGGCGAATCCCAAAAAGCGCTGAATAGACCAAAGACCACTGGGACGAGGCCACTGCAGAACTGCCGAAACCTTCTGAGGGTCCATGGAAAATCCCACAGCGGAAATGATGTAGCCCAAAAAGGCAACCTGGGATCGGTGAAATTCACACTTCTCGAGCTTACAGAAAAGCTCGTTCTCACGTAATCGTTGCAGCACTCGCTTAACATCCTGGATATGAGACTCCATGGACGCAGAGTAAACCAGGATGTCGTCCAAGTAAACCACTACGCACTGCTGCAACAAGTCACGAAAGACATCATTAATGAACTCCTGAAAAACGCGGGGGCGCGTTACACAACCCGAAGGGCATAATCAGGGATTCATAGTGGCCAGTTCTGGTGTTGAACGTGGTCTTCCACTCGTCGCCCTCCTTGATCCATACGAGGTTGTACACAGCCCTAAGGTCGAGTTTAGTAAAGACCGTTGCTCCCTTGAGGCGATCGAACAACTCAGTTATCAACGGAATTGGGTAAGCATTCTTAATCGTGATTCGATTGAAACCCCTAAAATCAATGCAAGGCCTCAATTCACCGCCCTTCTTTTTCATGAAGAAAAAGCCAGCTCCTGCTGGAGAAGTAGACTTGCGAATGTGCCCCCGGGAAAGCGCATCCGCAACGTACTCCTCCATGGCCTTATTCTCCGCAACTGAAAGAGAGGATACACCCTGCCACGCGGAGGAGTGGCACCGGGCTGTAAGGTTATGGCACAATCGTATGGACGATGAGGCAGAGCACCAGCGCGCACCTTGTCAAACATGTCCAGGTACTCCCCATAGTCAGTGGGCAACACAGAGTCCGAGGAGGCACACAACACCTTAACAGGTCCACGGATGCAACTGGCCCCACACTGTGGAGACCACGAGAGAATCTCAGCCGGCCGCCAATCAAAGGTCGGATTGTGCTTCTGAAGCCAGGGATATCCCAAAACCATGGAGTAGTGCGGGGAAGAAATTACCTGGAAACAGGCCAACTGCCTGTGAACAGCCCCAATAGCTACTTCCACCGGCAGGGTCTCGTGGGTAACCTGCGGCGGTTGCAGGGGCCTGCCATCTATCGCCTCGAGAACCAATGGAGTAACTCGAGCCTGCAGAGGAATGGAGTACTGGGCAGCAAACGAACTGTCCATAAACAACCCGCCAGCAGCAGAGTCTACCAACGCCTGGGCCGCCCCCGAGCCTTCCGCCCAAGAGAGGACAACGGTTATTAGCGGTTAATCTTTGCGGGAAACCGGGACGAGGAAACTCCACCCAAGATCTGCCCCCGACAGGATCTCAGGTGCGAGCGTTACCCGGACAGACCGGACAGGACTGCCGAAAATGCCCACCGAGACCACAGTACAGGCAGCGACCCTCCCGACGCCGAGAGGCCCGCTCCCCCTCAGAAAGGCAAGCAAACCCCAGCTGCATGGGCTCACCGCCAGACAAGCCATCCCCAGGAGGCGTGGGAGGAGAGAGGGAGGAACGGGTGGGACAGAAAACGTAGACGCCAATTGGTTAGGAGGCCTCCACAGATGCTCCTTAAGTGAATGCCTCTCCCTGAGCCTGGTGTCAATCAGGATTAGGAAGGAAATGAGTCCTTTGAGCTCCACAGGCAGTTCTTTGGCTGCAATCTCGTCCTTCAACGCATCTGAGAGACCATGAGAGAAAGCAGCCACCAGAGCCTCATTGTTCCAACCCACCTCTGCCGCCAGGGTACGAACGTCTATGGTGTACTCGGCAACGGTTCGTGAACCCTGATGCATGGACATGAGCAGCTTAGCAGCAGAGGCGGAGCGAGCAGGCACATCAAATACCGTATGGAAGGAGGCAACAAAACCGGCAAACTCACAGGGTTATTGTTCTCTCATAAGGGATTTGCCCAGGCCAAGGCCTTGTCCGAGAACAGCAAGATTAGGAAGCCCACCTTTGACCTCTCAGTAGGAAAAGTGTGGGGTATCAATTCAAAATATATTCCCACTTGATTAAGGAAACCCCGTTCACCCCCAAAGCACTGTGGAAGGGGGGCTGAACCAGTCATACCTCTGGGCACCGCAGGTGCGGCAGCAGATGCGGAGGTAGGCGCAACAACCGGAGCAACAACGGGAGCGACCACAGGACTGACAATTGGCCTAATAGCACCAGGAGCAAGGTGCGCTGTGCATGCAAGCAGCGTCTGCAACGCCTGAGCGAACTGAGCCAACAAGAGATCCTGCTGATCAAGTCTGGCAACCAACATATGGGGAGCGGGGGCGTACCTGCACCATCAGGATTCATGGCATTCGTGTAGTGTCAGGGAGCGAGGAGCCAGACACACAAGGAGGTGCAATAAAAGGTAGGTTTATTAATATAAAAATAAGACAAGAGTCTATGCAAGTCCAACAGCGGAAATCATAGCCAAAGCCTGGGTCAAGAGCCAGGAAGAATCGTCACCAGACCCAGAATCAGGAGCCAGGAAGAAATGGTCGCCAGAGCTGGGGTCAGAAGCCAGGAGGAGTCTTAGCCAAAGCCGAGTCGGTATCCAGGAAAGCAATGAGTAGCTAAACAGGAGCTTGCTGTTGTGCAACAGACAGGACATGAATGCAATGGACAGCCACAAACAGCAGTCTTATATGTGATAAGCCGCCACCTCCTGGGGGAGGAGCCGCAGAGGGCTGAAAGCATAAAGGATCCTACAATGCTTTGCAGACACCTAAGATGGATGCCAGCACATGGAGCAGCACAAGGTCTGAGGAAAGGTAGGACCTTGACAGTACCTTTAAGTGTGAGAATTGGATCCCAGTTGCTTCCACTTGTTATAATACAGCTAACAGTTGATCGTGGAATATTTAGTAGCAAGGAAATTTCATGGATGGACTTATTTCATGGGCAGCAACCCATCATGGTACCACACTTGAATTCACTAAGCTCCTGAGAGTGACCCATTCTTTCACAAATGTTTGTAGAAGCAATCTGCATGCCTAGGTGCTTAATTTTATATACCTAGTGCCAAGTATACTGAACTCTATGGGAGGCAAAACTGGGTATCTTTTCTGTCCCTTTTCAAGGCTAATATGCAAGCTATTGCCCAAGCATACAGCTAATGCACCTTGTTCCCATGTGCTTTTATTGCACCAGAGAAACATCATCATGTGGTTTGACACCTTACTATAAAGGGAGCTTCCTAATTCCTATAGGTCTTCCCCACAAGCTTCCACATTCTTTTTAGGGGGATAAGAGGAGCAGATGTGCAAGTCCCCTTCCCATGTTGAAAGGCATGTGACCTGGTATGGTAAAAGAACCCCTTTTAAAAGCACATACTTACTGCCCTCCCCCTCCTGACCACCCAGGCTGTATGTCTGGCAATAGGGCTGAGTAGAATTTTAAGAGGAATCCCATACTGATTTTTCCTTTTTATTGTTTTGTTACATATGTGCTTTCATAATACAAAGTAAAATCAATAGACTAGTATGAGAGCTGGATTTACTATTAGGCACAATAGGTATGTACTTATAGGCACTAGAAGCAAAAAGACAGCTTTTTACTGTATAATTACTGGCCATACATTCTGGCCATACATTATCATCCTCTGTAGAATTAGATAATTCATATAATGTTTTTTATTTTTTATCATAATTGTAAACTTGATTAGGGCCAGGAAAACAAGGAAACATCTTGTTAAAAAAAAAACCCCACAAGATCACCCTGTAGGAAGGGAGTTACTTAGAGTGCCATGTCGGTTTGTGTGCAAACCCCTGTAATGGAAATATGGTCCTGGCTAGTGGTCAGGGCTGTAGAGCAAAATAATTTAGTGGGACGGATTCTATTTTAATGTTGGGCTAGTCATAACATAAGAATTTACATATTACTAGAAGAATCTGAGGGGAATTTGGCCCACTGCTTTTTACATATTTCTTAGATTATACCCAGACCAAATGATAATGGTTCCCTGGAGTTTTCACAACTTGATCCAATCTGAGGGTGAACAAGGATGTGTGAAAGCCTGAGGTAAGAAATATTTCATGGAACTAATCATTATGTTACTAAGTGATGAAAATACTTTCCTGTAATGCTTTCCATTCTACATTTTTCTTCAAGATCTATGTGTCTTCTCAAACAATGTATCTAAATGTGTTATGGTATTCATTTCATAACTGACATTTTGTTTCTGCTTATTGCTGTGAGACATTTGGGTTTGTTTTTTTTTCTCTAACATTATTATTACTAATAACCCCTTAAATTCAAAGTCAGATGGAGTCAACAAGATTGTGTTAAGTGATAGGTCTATGAAAAGAACATTGCCATTTAAACATTTTTAGGGTAAGTTCACCTACAACAGCTTTATCGGCTTTTACTAGATGATGGAGAGTCAAAGCTTAACGAAGCATTAACAATGCTTAATGAAGCATTTATTCACACAAGATAAAAACACTCACAAGATGTGTAAAACAGTATGCTCATCAAAGTGTAGTGTGGCCACTCACTCTTATCCTGCAGGGTCATTTGCCTCAATCCAGGCATAAAGATGGAGCTGATGAGGCTGGGATGCCCTATGTACATCAGAAAGTCTATCGGAACCAGTGTGGAATGCATAGGCGGACGTAATGACACAGGAAGTAGAGGCTGAAACAAACAATAGGCTACATGCTGTGAGTTTCTTCCTCCTTCTACATAGCTTAGCTGCAGGCAGATATGAGAGACATGCCTTAATGAGCTGGGCAGGGCTGCTGTTAGAAACCACAGGGCCCCATACGGCCCCCAAAAAACACAGTCTACTATGCTTCACTTATGAATGAACTGTTAGTGATTGGTATCAGTTACTAATTGTGTTCATTCAGGAAAGGAAGGGGCTGGTAAATGTAACGTATTTACCAAACCCTCCACCCACTCTCCACCCTAAAGGATCTTATTGTGTGCTTACAGCTGCCAGTGGGAAAGAAAGGAGGAAAGCCAGCATCACTGTGGGGGTGGGGACCCACTGGGGGAACTTGGGCAGCAAAGGAAACATATGGTGCACAGGTAAGGTGATCAGTACTGTGGGGGGGGCAATTATCGGAACCGCTCCCCTGTATGGCTCTCTCTGCAGCAGCTGAAAGCAAGCAGGAGGTAGAGGTGAAGAAGCAGCTTTCAGCTGCTGTGGAGGGAGCCATATAGGGGATCTATTCCAGTGATAGGTCTCCCCCACTGTGCCAATCACCCTCCCTGCCCACATCCGATTCACTTAGCTGCCTGGGCCCCATACAGGAGGACTGGTGGCAGCCCTTTATCCACAGCCCTGGAGCTACATATTCATTATTAAATAAATACAATAATTTTTTTAAAGGTGCTGTGCTGGTAGTTCAAGTGGGGGGGGGGGGGGGGGCAATGTGGTGCGCTATGCTCACCACACGTTTTGGACTTGGTTAAAAGTGTATTCAAGAAGAGTTATAGAAACACCAGAGCTGTATTTCCATATTAGCACTGTTGGCTAATATCCAGTACAGCAGGGTAAGGGTATGAGCACCAAGCCTTAAAAGGTAACCATTGTAATAATTTTTATTTTTATCACATTTCTCCATTCTGGCCAACACTGGACAATTGTGGCTAAATCCAGCAAGAGAACTGTAAGAAGAAGGGGATGGTGAAAGTTAAAGGCCCGACATTATGAAACATCTCCCTTATCTCTTGTTTGGTTGTTTAATTTGAAAAAACTCTTGTGGTTAAGCAGACTGCATTCCAATGTTCTTAACGTTAGTTTTATACTAAAATAAAATGGAAATCACATGTCACAAGGGGAAGACATTTACAAAAGGGTGTCATCCTTCAGAAGCATCTAGAACAGCATCTATTCAAAATATACTACTGATGTTGAACATATAAAGATTTGTTTAAACAGATCAATCATCTGTTTGCAGATAATAAGACTGATGTCATCACAAAATGTTGACATGTGTTCAGTGTCATACAGTATATTAAAGTACATTTATAGCCATAGGCATAGGTTATCATTCCTGTCAGTTTATTTTTTGTAGTGTATGTTCCTATGGAGAGAGTTACCTTAAAGTGTATCAAAACCGAAAACCACAAATGTAATATTTTTGCTTTAATAGTTCTTGATGTGCATTTGCTTTCTTTTTTTTTTTTTTTGCTTTCTTTTTTTCGTAGTGATCTACAGGCCGCCCGGATCCATACCCCGCTTCCTGGATGACTTCGCTGCCTGGCTTCCCTTCTTCCTCTCCTCTGAGCTACCAACCATCATCCTCGGGGACTTCAATATCCCCATCAATGACAACAGCCTGGCTACTTCCCAACTCCTCCACCTAACCTCCTCCTTCGCGCTCACACAGCACACTCAATCCTCCACCCACGTCATTGGGAACACCCTGGACCTCGTCTTCTCCCACCTCTGTACCCTCAACCAGTTCTCTAACACCCCCTTCCCTCTCTCCGACCACCATACCTCCTCACGTTCTCCATCTCCCCTTCCCCTAAACTCCCCCCCCCCAGAGCGCCAAACCATCACCAGCCGCAACCTCCGCAACCTGAACCCGGCCCCCCTCCACTCAGCTGCTGCGACCGCTTACACGACAGCATCCTTCCACTGTCTTGTCCTGACCTAGTCACTAACACGTACAACGACTCACTATCAGCTACCCTAGACTCTCTGGCACCCCTAACCACACGCTACATCAAACCCAGACCGCTCCAACCCTGGCAGAACGACCACACTAAATGCCTCAAACGTCGCAGTCGCGCGCTAGAGAGACTATGGCGCAAAACCAGGTCCCCCCGTTCATTCTCCCTCTACAAATCTGCCTTCCTCACTTACACCTCCTCCCTCCACCGCCGCCAAGCAGGCATACTTCGTAAACCTGATTAACACCCTCTCCTCCTGCCCTCGCCGACTCTTCTCCACCTTCAACTCCCTGCTCTCCCCCCCCCCCTCCTCCACTCAGTACTCACTCACCGCCCACGAAATTGCCACTCATTTCCATAAAAAATTGATGCAATCCGTCAGGACACAGTCAACTCGCAATCTACCTCCCCACCTAGCCCCCCCCCCCTATCTCCCTCTCATCTCTTCCCTCTCCTCTGACCTCGCAACCGCACTGCCCCCCTCCACACCCAAGACCCCGCTTACCGTAACCCCACCAGCTCTGCACTCCTTCAGCCCTACTACCACTGAGGAAGTCACCAGGGTCTTCTCAGAAGCCCGCCTCACTACCTGCACCCCTGGACCCTATCCCTCTTGAATCCTCCAGTCACCCCCCTCTTCCTCATCTGCTCCCTCACCCACATCTTCAATCTCTCCCTCTCTACCGGCGTATTCCCCTCCCCCTAAAGCATGCGCACATCACACCCCCATACTCAAAAAGCCCTCCCTGGACCCCTCTGACCCAAACAACCTCAGACCCATCTCCCTGCTGCCACTCACTTCCAAACTCCTGGAGCGCTTAGTCTACAACCGCCTAAGCGCCCACCTAACTGACAACAACCTCCTTGATCCACTACAGTCCGGCTTCCGTTCCCCTACACTCCACCGAAACCGCCCTCCTCAAAATCACCAACGACCTACTAACCGCCAAAGCCAAGGCGACTACTCTGTCCTCCTCCTCCTGGACCTCTCCGCGGCCTTCGACACAGTTGACCCCCCCTCCTCCTTAATAAACTACTCCCTTGGCATCAGAGACACCGCTCTCTCCTGGTTCTCCTCGTACCTATCCCGACGCTCCTTCAGTGTCACCTACAATGGTGCCACCTCCCCCTCACTCCCCCTCTCTGTTGGGGTCCCCCAGGGCTCTGTCCTTGGACCCCTTCTCTTCTCCATCTACACCTCCTCCCTTGGCAAACTCATACACCCACGGCTTCAACTACCATCTCTATGCTGATGACACTCAAATTTACCTCTCCACCCCTCACCTCACCTCCACTTTCTCCGCCCGCATCACTCACCTCCTAAACGACATCTCTGACTGGATGTCGCTCCATTTCCTCAAACTCAACCTCTCCAAAACCGAGCTTCTCGTCTTCCCTCCTGCCCGCGCCCCCCCCCCATCCTATCCATCACTACTAACATCACCACCATCAATCCCGCCCCGCAAGCCAAAGTCCTTGGAGTCATTCTGGACTCTAACCTCTCCTTCCAACCTCATGTCAAATCACTCACAAACACATGCAGACTCCACCTCCGCAATATCGCCAAAATACGCTCCTTCCTTACCCCAGACACCACTAACTACTTGTGCACTCCCTGATTATCTCACGCCTTGACTACTGCAACTCCCTCCTCACCGGCTTACCCCAGTGCAGGCTCTCCCCGCTTCAGACCATCCTCAATCTCAGCGGCTAGACTTATCCACCTCACCACCCGCTCCACCTCTGCCACCCCCTCTGCCTCTCCCTCCACTGGCTCCCTATCGCCCAACGCATCAAATTCAAAACTACTCACTCTGACCTACAAAGCCATTCACAACACTGCCCCTAACTACCTCACCAACCTGATTCCCAAGTACCACCCTACCCGTACCCTTCGCTCTTCACAGGACCTCCTTCTATCTTGCTCCCTGGTCTCCTCCTCACACGCACGTCTGCAAGACTTCTCCAGGTCCTCCCCCATCCTCTGGAACTCACTACCCCAATCCATCAGACTGTCACCTTCCCTCCTCACCTTCAGGCACTCCTGAAAACCCACCTCTTCAGGGAAGCCTACCCCACCCTCACCTAACTGCTGCTCTCCTTCATTCCTCCTACCACTCCATCCCCCACAGCCACTTCCTCCTGTACCACTACCCCCTCCCTCCTAGATTGTAAGCTCGAAAGAGTAGGGCCCTATAAACCCCTCGTGTGCTGTTTGTAGTTGCTGTAATGTTTCATGTATTGTCCCCCCCTCTATTGTAACAGCGCTGAGCAAACCCTTTGGCGCTATATAAACTCAATGTAATGTAATGTAATGTAATTTAGCTTCTTTTTGTGTTTTTTTTCACCTGGCAGTCCTGAAAATATCACACTTCATGTCCCTGGGTGGCATCACCCTTTCTCAAGAGTATCTACAGTATGGAGGGAGCCACGGTTGTTACCCCCAAGGCTGCTCTCCTGAAATGGACTACAAACATGTCCATGTTTTTTCACCTCCATTATATTGGGGAGGGAGGGCAGGAAATTTTGATAGTTTAAAGAAGACAGCTAAGTAGGAAGATATCCTTTGGTGCAGCTCACAGGACGTTACAAGGACAGAGCAACTCTGGAAAGAGCAACAAGTATTTCCTGTACTTGCTGAAAATATTCTTAGGCTGAACAAAGGAAAACTATCACACCCACCACATCTAAGGACTTCAAGCTGCAATATGTTTAAGTTTTGTTCTTGGGTTTGGTTATCCTTTAATTTCCTAATTTAGGGGTTGTATCCTCCCCTACTGATTTGGTCCTATAGTCTTAAAGTTTTATATCTTAATGCATTCCCTCCATATTTACCTGTCACCACTCTCAATCCAGTGCTTTGCCCAGCTGCATCTCCTCTCTCCTCTCCCAGCTCTCATTGGCTACACTGAGAACAGTGGGGGGAAATGTTCTCTTGCTGCTATAAGTCAAATCCAGTGAGAAGGGAGTGGGGCTGAGCCACTCCGTGTGTGTCTACGGATGCACACAAGCCAGCTCCATAGCACTCCCAGACATGCAACCCCATACCAAGCAGCTTCAGGAGCCAAGGTCACCAGCGGGGGACGCTAGAAGAGGAAGTTCGAGGATGCTCTGTGTAATACCCTTGAACAGAGCAGGTAAGTATAACATCTTTTTTTATCTTTGGGGAAAAAAAGAAGCTTTAATATTGTTTTAATAAAATAATGTTTTGCCTTTACATACCAAATCTTTGTCAGTAAGAGAAAATTGCATGCATTGAAATACAAAGTTGGCAAGAAGAATCTTGGTCCAGGCTGCCAAAGGAGATCCAAGGGCTGGGTAGAAGCTGGGTCAGTAACAAAGGTCAGCCACAAGGTTCAAAATCAGGGATTTCAGATCATAGGAATTTAGCTGAAAGACCATTCAGCAATGGATCCATGCAGGACTCAAGTTTAAATAGTCTGGGTGAGGTCCATAGTGGACATGCACTCTTATGCAAACATCCAAGGATTTGACAGCTGGCACAATATTTCTGACAATATATAGAATGCTACTGTCAGGGGTATATAACATACAGCAGAGCATACAATGTATGGTGGTCAGGGGTATGTAACATATGGCACCTACCAACAGGTGGTAGGTGCAGGAAAGGGATATGGATCACAGAGGTATTAGACAAGTGGAGGGCCCATCTTGGGGTAACAGGGCAAGAAGAAAGAAAGTTGAAGTGATGAGACAAGAGTAAGTGTGGACATATTGCACCAAGAATAAGGTGGAAAAGAGACTGAGCTAGAGCAGGGAAAATTTGGGAGTACTACCAAAATAGGAGTGTAAAATTCGAAGAATTGCTGTAACCTTTTAACTGCCATATGCAGTAAGTACTACAGCAAGGCAAGGAGGAGGTAAACAAGCATATAGAAAAAATTGTGGCCATAGTCATGTTTTTATTTTCTGCAGAAGACTATCAGCTTTAGTATAGAAGTGATCTCTGGGACCTCAAACACCCCCTCAGGATGGCAAACAGGAAGAGATGGGGGACAGCTGTTCAGTACAGTGCAGGTATTGTGATTACAGAAAGGTGAGCCTTTGGAATCAGGAAGGAAGAAGGGGAATTTGGGGGTAATGGTGTATAAAGTACTAGTAGCTTTATCTGGGGATATATTAAAGCCTAAGTTCAGTCAAGATAAAGCACACAAAAATCAGCACAAAGGACATAACTTACAGTCAGTAGGATGTGTCCTTTGTGCTGATGCCTCTTCAGTTAGGTGAAAAACAGAAACGCGTCAGCCTTCCAACCCTGTAGTATGTGGCCAGACGACATTGCCTTATGGCTGGAGTTGTTATTTGGTACGCCTGTTCTTTTTAATGCCTGTGAGTAGAGATAAACCAATACCTGTTTTTTACTGGCAAGTATGAGTACCGATACTTGTGCTCAAGTACTCGCCAATACCAATTACTGACACCTTTTTGGTGCGATCTGAGCCCATACAAAATGAATGGGCTCAAATCGCACCGCAAAGAATTGCATGTGATTTGAACAGAAATGTGGTGCAATTCCTGTCTAAATCACGTGCGGTTTCCTGCATTGTTAGAGATGTGAAGGAGGGGGAGATAAAGCCACCAATAGTGTAACAATATTTATTCAATAAAAGGGTTAAATTGAGACAGTATATCACTCACAGACGTCTCTGGTGACAGGCATAAAACAAGCTCAGTGTGGAGCCTCCAATCCAAAGTTCAGTCCCCACTAGAACCGCTGGAGAAAGTTCTGTGAAGCCAAAGCAGAAAACCAGGCTACCATGGGGAGATGCCGTGGGAGACTCAATCTGTCAAAGGAGCTGTCATATGTCCAGGAGGCTGTGGCCAACCAGAAGGCTGAAGAAGGAGGCGCGGTTTGGCCTCTGAAACATGTTCTAATTGGCCAGAGTATCGTGGACATCTGACGAGTTTTGGAACATCTGCATGAGTACAAGTATAGGTGAAACCCTATTTGTGAGAATGTAATTGTTTTTGGGATTCAATAAACATTTGTGGTGGTAAAGCACTAGGAGTTTGCGCCCTCCAGTTTGATTTTGCAATCACTTTGCTAGGTGAACATATCCCTTATGCTCAGTTTTTTTTCCATTAACCTTGGACTTTAACTTTTATAAAAAGTGTACAGTATTAATAAAGTGGTCCAAGATTCCATCATTGCTGTTTTCTCTCTGTTGCAGGCAATGTCTGACAAATTGATATTCTGCCAGATGGTAGCTGCATAGTTTCAGTGCTGATGTCACTGCAAGTGTCTCCTCTTATCTCCCAAATAATTTACCCTTGACACTAATACGTGAGCACTCCTTCTCCCACTGACACCAAAGCTGAGTTATCCTTTCTCCCATTGACCCTTGAACATTAGGGGATGCTTCCCTATGACTGGCAGCAATGATGGGGCAATAGTACTTCCGCTGATGCTAATTTTGGGTCATTTTTACTCCAAAAGACCTTTGAATGTACTGTAAAGATGCCTTCTTCCTGCTCACACCAATCTATGTAATGGGGGAATTTCCTTTTTCTTTTTCTATTGTTTTGAGGTTTATGTGTGTCGAGACTTGTGGCATAGCAATCAAGTCATAAGTTGATGGTACTAGGACTGTGGTTTATGCATGAAAGCCCAGCCCAGCAAGTGGGCTCAGGTTTTATTAAACCATGCCCTTTTAGCAAGGCTTACTTTTAACCAAAGCATCCAACACAACATATGCCACTAACTTTGTTCTACTGTATGCCCAAGGGTTCCACTGGTCTTTTACTATCAGCATCCCTGATAACTAACCTGCAGCAAGTATTCAGATCAAGAGTGACTTTACTATAGCTTTCACTGGTTTATGCACTGTCATTCTAAAAGCAATGAAATAAATGGTGGCTCATTGTAGAGCCACCTTGGCAATGAAAACGTTAGTTATCTATTTTCTTTTTTCTATTTTTTTTTTTTCATTTATATTTTTGGGTCCTTGTTTCTTTCGTTTCATACTAATACTGTACATTGGTGTCTACTGTTATAAACAATTGCTACCCCTGTGAGAGCAAATACTGCTGTTCAGACAAAAATGCAATGTCTTATTTTCCTTGAAGAGAATAAACAAATGGAATAAATAAAATGATATTGAAAATTCTTGAACTATATATAAAAAGTATAACTGAATTGATATAGTATCAAAACACATTTTTGGTAAGGCCAGGAGGTGGCAGTGTTGTTCCCTTTGTATATGGTTTTAATGTTTCTTTGAGCTTTCTACAAGAATTTCTATGCTATATATGAATCTATTGCGAGCTGATGGTATACTAGGCTTTTAAAAAGTCATTTTCAGTGCGTGAATATGAAAGGATTAATATTTGAGGCTTTTTGTATTTGTAAATGTATGGTAACGCAATTGGAAATATCAGATGATTAGCAGCTGTCAGAGCTATACCTGCAATACATCTGAACACCTGGGCAGGATGGACGTGCTGCTGACGGACACATATTTTGAAAGTCGTTATTGACCCTAGGTTCACATATGTGTGGGTGGTGCCGCTGCGGAACTGAGGTTCCCATGCGGGCTGCGTTTTCCAAAGAAGTGCAGGGACTTCTTCCCTGCGTGTCACGAATGAATGGGCTCTCATGCCAGTGCAAAACGCAGCCTGCACGGCTGCATATATGTGAACCGGGGGTTACCAGAGAAGAACTAACACCCAGCTACTTACTGCTGGGAACAATTCCAGGTGCTCTGGGAGCACATCTGCACTAGGATATCAGCTCCAATGTTATAGTAGTATTCCCTGAACATTGATGAAAAGCTTGTTGTTACTGCTTGCTGTCCCTCTTGTTGACACCTTATTCATATGGGTACAGCATCCATCCTAGAAATAAACAGGAATCCTTAAGGTGGCTCCGAAACCGCCTATGGGGGATTTGTACTATGGATTCATGAAATCCTACTACTTTCCTCTAGGGCTTTAAATGTGCATAAATGAGAAATAGTGTTGGGAAAGAAAGGGCAATTGGTTAGCCTATAATACAAAAGCCTAAGCAGGATTTTTGTGCAGACTCCATAACAGAGTATTATTATTAGTATTATATGTGGTAATGAAAATTATCCCAAATATAATTAGGAATGTTTTTGATCACATCATGTTTTGACAAACATACCTGTACCTTTGCCATAGCTACTAAATGAAGGCAGGCTTAGGAGGTAAAGGCATCTCTGATGATAGGAATATTTATTACAGGTACTTATATAGTGTTGTCAATTTACACAGCACTTTACATATATATTGTACATTCACATCAGTCCCTAACCCTCAAGGGGTGTACAATCTAAAGTCCCTAACTCACATTCATACATACACATACTAGGGCCAATTTAGATAGGAGCCAATTAACCTACCAGCATGTCTTTGGAGTTTGGGAGGAAACTCACACAGGCACAGGGAGAACATGGAAACTCCAGGCAGGTGGTGTTGTGGTTGGGATTTGAACTAACGCCCTTGGTACTGGTAGATGGAAGTGCTAACCATTTAGCCATGGTGCTGCCACTCAGGAAGCCAGTATGCTGCCACTGATATTCACATACCAGACTATTCCAACTGCAGTTTTCATATTTTTATTGAATAGCTTTGCTGGTCTGTTGTTTAATCATGTTATGTGACTGCACATTTCCCACTGCTGAATAATGAAATACTTTATGATGGTAATACACCTTCGTAGGTCTTCACACACAGTAAGAATGTAAATCATGTAGCAGCAGAGAACTAAGAATGTTCACCTGTGCACACGTCTACTTTTCACTCATCTCTCACACTGACAATTAGTCCAAAAGTTTATTCAAGTCAACTGATGCTTACTGACATTGCAAACATGAGTCTGGGAATCTAATCATCAATGACCTCTGGTTATGAAAGGGTCGACTAAAATGCATCTTCAAACTAGGATAACCATTGGTAGAGAGGTGTTGCACCTAAGGAATATGTCACTATTAAATGAACCCTCTACAGAGGTTAGAAGGCTGATATTGCTGACCTCTATTAAAAATGCTAGTTCCCGGTTGTCATGCTGTTCCAATTGCTTCAATAGATTCCTAGTCACTGATCTAAAGCAAATATGCATATCAAAACTTGCCACACACACAGCCTGTGGCTAAACAAAAAGAATCTAACAAATTTCTCCATCCACATTGAACAGCGTAGATGGACAAATCTCCTCTGACGCTCATTGTATTCTGACAGCTGTGGGTGCTAATTGGCTGTAGTCACTGTTGGAAGATTCACAGGAAATAGGCAAAATGTGATCTGTGTATGGCCAGCTCATGAGATCTCACTTAAAGTGCTACTAACCCCACAAGTAAAATCAGTCTGTATATGCAGTAAAGCATGCTTGATATACTCACTGTGGAAACTAATGGGTTGATCCTCTGCATCATGTAAAAAGACTGTTCGATCCAGACTTCTCTGATCCTCCCCTTCATCCAGTGCCCTTCAGTCATCCAGTTATCTCCTGATAAGACATATCGTGTGGAGACACTCTGCACATGCTCAATTTGATGTGTATTGCTAGAGAGTTTTTTTTTTTTCTTGGAAGAGTGCATGTGATCAGCACAGGGACAATCAGCACTGTCCAGACAGAGGTCAGGGGTTCTGCATCCTCCTAAAGCAGAAAGAAAACTCCTCCTACAAGCTTTAATCAGTGCTCTGCTGAACACTGATGGAAGTCACAAGACTGCTTTAAATGCTGAGAAAAGGTATTTAGCAGTTTATATTTACTAAAAATAATTGCATTTCTATGTTCTGTGTACTGTGGGAGACAAGATAGAGTGAAAGCAGGGTCCTGGGTTTAGTAACACTTTGCGTTTCTTGATTTGCATGTTTGTTCTTGGTCAGAACCTTCAAGTAATAAACCAGAGATAGTCAAGCAACTAGCATTTCCATGAAGGTCATTAAGAGAGAAGCATGGCCAAAGCCATTTTTGTTCTAGATCACAAGAGTGCACTTACGGCCTAAAGCTCGCTGTCGACTCATGTAAAATAGCTGGTCCAGGCTTTGGAAGGATCCTGACATTATTGTGTCTGGTAGCTGGCTCAGCCTCTCAGCCCACTGCTGAGAGCCTGAGCCAGCTGTTCCTGCCCCCTCCACTGCCCGGTGCTCCAGTGAGCGCTGGAGGAGCAGAGCAGAGAGTGAGGACTCACCACTCTATGCTCAGGACTGAGCAATCAGCGATCATGTGATTGTTCAGTTCTTGGGCTTAGAGCCAGTGGGGAAACTGCTGCAACAGGGCGGTGAGTATGTAGGTTCATTTTTTTTAAATCCCACACTTCTCCTTTAAAGCTGATCTCCAGTTTTAGTTTCAGTTTAAATAGTTAGTTTGTCCAAGTTGGCCCAAACAAACTATTTCCATTACTAACACGGTGTCCAGCCATTCATAGAAAGCTTTGTATTCTATCAGTCAGTACAAAGCTTCCTCTGATTGTGTCAGAGAGGCAGGCTGATGATGTCATAATCTCTAACTCATTGATTCATTGATAGAATACAAAGCTTTCTATGAATTGTTGAGCTCCACAGAGACCACCACTTTTTGTTCCAGGTGGGAGACAGGAAGGTCTCCTCTGGCAGCTGTAACACAGTGCTGTATACTGTATGTAGCCTCAGCGGCTGTGGCTGAATATTAATGAGGGAAATAGTTTGTTTGTTTGGGCCAACATCTCCCTACATCTCCCAACGTCTCCCAAACTAACTATTTAAACTGAAGCTTAAGTTAGCGATTAGCTTTAATGGCAGTCCCATATTTATCTCAGTTGAATATAAGACATAGAATTTGAGCCGACAAATGTATGTGAGTTGTGATTCTGATTGTTTCCTAACTTTCAAACAACGAAGGTCAATGGCTAGCTTTTAAGCAGCCTTGCTGGCTATAGTTAAAAACAATGGTTACATCATAAAAAAATTGGACCTACAGAGTGATTCTTTGAAATTTAAACACAGGTTGGCCCTTGGTGGCTACTATGCTTTAAAGTGTCACTAAACCCACCACAGTAAAATCTGTCTGTATATGCAGTAAAGTATGCTTGTTATACTCACTGTGGAACCTAAGGGGTTATTCCTCTGCATTGTGTAAAAATGCGGTTTGATCCTGACTTCTCTGATCCTCCCCTTCTTCCAGTATCCCACTCTAATCTCCTGATAAGACATATTGTGTGGAGACACTCTGCACATACTCAGTTTGGTGTGTATTACTAGAGACGTTTTGTCTTGGGAGAGTGAATGTGATCAGCACAGGGACAATCACCACTGTCCAGACAGAGGTCAGGGGTTCTGCATCTTCCTAGAGCAGAATGAAAACCCTCTCCTACAAGCTTTAACATAACTGCTCTAACTGCTGATGAGAAAAGATATTTAGCAGTTTATGTTTACTAAAATAATTGCATTTTCATGTTCTGTGTCCTGTGGGAGACCAGATATAGTGAATGCAGGGTCATGGGTTTAGTAACACTTTAACTGCTCCAAGATGCATTTTCGTATTCCACTTGCATTTTATGATAAGTGGCCCTTAATGTAAATTTAAGATATAAGAGCTATCTTCTTTATCTTATGTTTGTTATGTTTTGGATTGTGCTTACATCCAGTTTGGCTACAAGATTTTTTTTTTTTTTCACTATACACATTCTGTTATTTCAGGACACGTCATAACATCTAAAGAAACCATATAAAGTTCTAATGCAGTGTCACAAAAAAAAAAACAACAATTAAATACAAAAATTGCTCTCAGGATTAGTTTGTCCCAGCGGCAAACTGTCATGTGCAGCTTGCCTACACTAAATGGAAATATTCCTATTATTGTATTTATAAATAACAATGAGGCAAAGTCTATGTAGCATTTTCCTCAATGTTGTTTGCCAGGATATCTCTCTTGAGTAGTTATTATCTTGGTTTGTAAGAGGCTTTGGCCTAGAAAGTGGGATTTTACTCATTTTAAAATGCTCTGCACAGTTTTATGAAGACATCTTTAACAAAGGGAAGCCAACACATTGTGCCAAATGGACTTAGCACACATTTTAAATATGTGCTTTAAATTATTGCAGCCTCATTGCATATTCATTCATGGAAATATGAGGATGTGCCATAGTGCAGTTGGCAGTATCTGAGACTTTGTAATGAAAATGTGTTAAGCTGCAGCTACGTATAGCTGTGGTTACATAAAGCCATAAAACCTCAGCATTACTGGGAATCTCATCAAGGCCGAAAGTCATCATCCCGCCACACTCACTACAGGTAGGCAATATGTGATTTAAAGGTTATTTCTCTTTTAATTTTTCTTTGGTTGAATTGTTAATGTTTATCCAAATGACAGATATTCATCTTTTGTAGGTTGTTCAATAAACACCGTAGACTGTCTCAGACAACCAGCTTATCAACTAGGAAATTCACTTTACCTATGTAGCCTAACTATACACAGGAAATAATTCTTTACCTTAATAAAATTGAAATAAATTTAAATAATACACATTCATTAAATAATATTTGATATATATATACATACAGACAGTTTATCATTTGAGAAATTCAGAGATTGTCTTAAAGCAGAATTTAACAATATCTGAGCACCTCGAACTGGAAACACTATTTAATTGATTTTTGATATTCAAAGCAAACTCATCCATCCATCCAAGTCTCCATTCTTTATTATGTTGACAAATCATTTTGAAAAACATCCCTCTTGCATTTCTAACTCAAGAGATAGGGCAGATGATTCATGTAGCATTTACTTATTGGAATCTATCTGTCCTTAGCTCAGGCATGCAGGCAGGAGGGTGTGGTTAGCTGAGAAAACTCCTCCTTCTGAGAAAGAAAAAAATGCCCATGTAGACTCATGGTGATTCAGGGGATGTATGATATAATTTTTGCCTAGGTCAAAAACCAGGAAGCAACTGAAGAAATGTAAATAAAAAAAAGTTTAAAACAAGTAAATATATTATACTGTAGCTTCCTATCTGTTTACTAATGCTAGCAGAATAAAGATTAAATTGTTGTTTGATAGAGTTTAGTTCCACTTTAAGGTGAATAACACTATACAATCTGATTATATAATCTTCTTTAGATCTATCATCAACTATGTAATGGCTTGCCTGACTTGATACAAACTGAATAGGTAGTTTAAGGTGTGTTTTTTTTTTATCACACACAGTTGTGATAAATCTAGGAGTTTGTTCAGAGATTGTACAATCAGATTGCATAGGGTATGGCTAGGTTTAGGGAGAGCCTACCCAAGCAAAGAAAGGGTAGATGAGGAGAGGTGTCCAGCTACGTTAGTTGGTACACAAGGGTCTAAGCCTTGACTTAGGCAAGGAGGAACTGTTCTGGTGAGCCAATGCTGCACAGTCTTGGAGAGGACTATCTGTGGAGAACCCCTACGGGGACCTTAAGCTGGGATATGCTGAATGACTCTTGTGAGGGTAACTCTCTTTCATGGTATATGTTCTTTGCAAAATGTACTTTTCTTTGTTTGCTATGCAAAGCAGCTCATGCCTCAGTGAGGCTTTAGGGTTAATGTAAGCTATCCTGAACCAGTTCTTGTGCCACAAAATGGCCCCTCAATATTGAAATTTTTTTAATCTAAAGGAAAAAAAACAGAAAGCGAAAGAAGTAAAGAAGAAACAATTAAAGCAACAGTATACAATTTGCACAAAAAAGCACAAAAGAATACTGAAAATGAAATAAGCTAATTTCAGCTAACCAGCCCAACTAGTGAAGTTCGATGTTTCTGCTTCGGAAAAAAATTTTCAGAGAGTGAAAGCAATCTGCTCATCTCTAGTAATTAGCCATTATATGTCTCATGTCAGAAGTCAGTAGATTAAGAAAATGTATTAGGTCTAAGTATTACTAGTACAAATCATCATTAGTGGATGTTAACCTAACCCTGACCCCCTGGCCCTTAATGGGGTTTATAGTCTTTTGTACATAGTTCAGTCAGAAAGATTTATATGTTTTACTCATATTGTCAAATGCCATGAGGAAAGCCCATAGCTGTCTGGCAAAGAAGTTAAGTATTTAAGTAGGACTCCAGTTACGTCTGTAAGTAGGTTAAAAAGTGCTGCCCCAGGCAGGAGGCTAGGGATTAATGACATGCCCAGTCTTTTGACTTTTTGGCAGGATCCTCCTGGTTCAACTCCCCGAGGAGAGCTGCAACCAAAAGAAGTGTGCAAGGATGTCACAGTCTGCCACCAAGATGTAAAGTCATCAGAACTTGAGGTTTCATCTGAAGACACCAGCTGCTAGAGAATGCCTCTGATGGAGCTTGGAATTACATGAACTCTACTTGTGCAGGTATGTTGGACCAGCACATAGCCTGGTTAGGAGTAGGGACTATGGATTTAGGAATGTTGACTGTGTATTAAAGTTCTGCTGGACTGTCTTGTCTGTTTTAGATCCTTTTGTATTGTTTCATTTTAACTCAGTAAAGTGTTGAAACTTTGCCTTTTCCCTGGTCTGAAGTCCTTGAAAAGGGTGCAATGCTCTATCACAGTCTTTGTCTACAGCTTTGGTCACTGTCACTCGGGGGCATGAGTAGTTAACATGCTAAGTTTCACCTAAATGCAGTTATAGATGTGATTGCCATGAGCAACGAAGGTACAATTAGTAAGCAGCCTGTCAGAACATGTGCCTGTTATAGGTGGAATTGCCTCTAGTCACGAAGGAGATGCTGTCGGCACTCCATATGCTGCATTCTATATTATACTACCACAGCAACTGAAACAGAACTACACTGCAGAGGTTCCCATCCTGTACAGAGGTACAAAAGTTCAAGAGTTAAAGTCATGTGCACAGTGGAGCCCATGCTATGTGCATGGCAGAGTTCCATGCTGCTACCAGGACGGTAGTGGGAAGAGCCGTACAAGTGGCTGTGGTCAGTGTTCGGCATGACCTGCCTAATTGCGCTCTACAGTGGGAAGGTATACAGTTGCAAGAAAAAGTATGTGAACCCTTGGGATTACGTGGAGTTTTGCATGAATTGGGCATAAAATGTGGCTCTGAACGTCATCTAAGTCACAACAATAGAAGAACACAGTCTGCTGAACATAATACTACACAAACATTAGATGTTGCCATGGTTTAATTGCACATAACATGTAAACATTCACAGTGCAGGGAGGAAAAAGTATGTGAACCTTTGATTTAATAACTGATTGACCCTCCTTTGGCAGGAATAACCTCAACCAAACGTTTCCTGTAGTTGCAGATCAGACCTGCACAACGATCTGGAGTAATTTTGGACCACTCCTCTTCACAAAATTGTTTCAGTGTAGAAATATTCTTGGGATGTCTGGTGTGAATCGCTTTCTTAAGGTCATGCCACAGCATTTCAATCGGGGTTGAGGTCAGGACTCTGACTGGGCCACTCCAGAAGGCGTATTCTGTGCTGTGGCAGCCATTGTTTTGAAGAATTACTTGTATGCTTTGGGTCATTGTCCTGTTGCATCACCCATCCTCTGCGGAGCTTCAGTTGGCGGACAGATGGTCGTACGTTTTCCTGCAAAATGTCTTGATAAACTCTGGAATTCATTTTCCCATCAATGACAACAATCCGTCCAGGCCCTGAGGCAGCAAAGCAGCCCCAAACCATGATGCTCCCTCCGCCATGTTTTACAGTGGGGATGAGGTTTTGATGTTGGTGTGCTGTGCCTTTTTTTCTCCTCACATAGTGTTGTGTGTTTCTTCTTCCCAAACAACTCAATCTTGGTTTCATCTGTCCACAGTATATTTTGCCAGTAGTGCTGTGGAAACATCCAGGTGCTCTTTTGCAAACTTCAAACGTGCTGCAATCTTCTTTTTGGACAGCAATGGCTTCCTCCGTGGTGTCCTCCCATGTACTCCATTCTTGTTTAATGTTTTCCTTATTGTAGATGTGTCAACAAAAAATGTTAGCAATGTGCCAGAGATTTCTGTAGGTCTTTAGCTGACACTCTGGTATACTTCTTTACCTCATGCAGCATTCTGCGCTGTGCTCTTGCAGTCATTTTTACAGGACGACCATGCCTAGGGAGAGTAGCAACAGTGCTAAACTTTCTCCATTTGTAGACAGTCTGTCTTAACCGTGGACACATGAACATCAAGGCTTTTTTGGAGATACTTTTGTAACCCTTTCCAGCTTCATGCAAGTCAACAATTCTTGATCATAGGTCTTCTGAGAGCTCTTTTCTGCGAGGCATGGTTCACATCAGAGAGTGCTTCTTGAAACCAGTAAACCCAAAACAGGTGTGTGTTTTTTTAAAGGGCAGGACAGCTGTCAGCAACACATCCAATATCATCACAACTGATTGGAGTCAAGGTTGGCTCACTCCTGGCTCCAATTAGCTCATGGGAAGAAGTCATTAAGCTAGGGACTCACATACTTTTTCCTCCCTGCACTGTGAATGTTTACATGTTATGTGCAATTAAACCATGGCAACATCTAATGTTTGTGTAGTATTATGTTCAGCAGACTGTGTTCTTCTATTGTTTGTGACTTAGATGACGTTCAGAGCACAGTTTTTATGCCCAATTCATGCAAAACTCCACGTAATCCCAAGGGGGTCACATACTTTTTCTTGCAACTGTACATTTACATGGGGACCTGAGAGTTAACTGGAGAACAGTTGTTGTGCAAGTGTACATGGTGTACATTCCTCTCTAGAGGTCTGCCTTAAGGATGAGAAACCAGCAACATAAGAGCCACAATGACATACAGGTATAATCCTGACTGATGCATGTTTTATCAGTGATGAGCTGAATGCACTTGGCTTCAATTAAGGGCAGGTTCGGCAAACAAAGTTTGAACACCAAATCTGAACCCCTTATAATCCTTAGGAGCCAAATGATAAAAAAACAGTAAATGTAATTTTCTACGCTATTAGGCAAGGGATTGTCAAATGGCATGGGGTGCTGGGCACTGTCATAGGGAACATGTATTAAAGTAAAAAAAAAAAGTGCAAATTATATTTGGCTGGGAAAAATACGTTTAGAAATAGTTAAAGTAAAGAATTTTAAATGCAAAACCCCATTAATAACATGTCTTGGGGATGCCCTGAACCCACCAGTGAAGTGGTGCTTCTCTGTGATGTTTACATACTATGGCAAAAACTAACATTTACAAAGAAACCGGTATGTTTACATTACCAAACAAAATGACATTGTTCTGTTTGTAGCTGGAGATTCCCTTAATCTATACCAGATCCTTATCCTGGATGAGTGCCTGGTATAGATGTTAATTCGTGCCAGGCCCTTTAAGATCCCAACATAAAAAAACCCCCCAAAAAACAGTATGAGGTCCCACCAAATTCTATACCAGACTCCCAGGATCTGGTATGGCTTTAACGACTTGCCCTCCAGAGGATTTACCCCCATTCATGACCAGGCCATTTTTTGCTGTTCAGCACTGCACTATTTCAACTGGTAACTGCGTGGTCATGCAATGCTGTACCCAAACTAAATGTATGTCCTTTTTTCACACAAATAGAGCTTTTTTCTCTTGGTGGTATTTGATCAACTCTGCAGTTTTTACTTTTTGCAATATAAACAAAAAAAAGAAGACTGGAAATTTTGAAAATAAAATGATAATTTTCACTTCTGGTTATAAAATATATTTAAACTCAAAGTTAGTCATACATTTAGGGCAAAATGTATTCTGCTACATGTCTTTGGTAAAAAAAAAATTTCAATACATGTATATTAATTGGTTTGGTGTGAAAGTTATAGCATCTACAAACTATGGTATATATATATAATATATATAGTAGAATTTCCATAGCTTTTACTTTCTGACTACCTATCACATTTCTTGAGGTGCTTAAATGCCAGGGCAGTAACAACCCCCCCCCCCCCCCCCCCCCCCAAATGACCCCTTTTTGGAAAGTAGACACTCCAAGGATTTAAGGATTTTGCAGAGAGGCATGTTGAGTCCATGGAACATCTTATTTTTTGCCACAAAATTTTTTGAAAAGTTGTCACTTTTAATGATATATTGCTCATGTATTCCATGGGTATATGTGGAATTACACCCCAAAACACATTCTTCTACTGGGGATACCACATGTGAGAGAATTTTTGGCAGTCTAGCTACATACAGGCCCCCAAAATCCAATGACCACCTCCAAGCTTTCAAAGGGCATATTTCCTCATATCACTTCCCCACTACCTATCACGGTTTCGGGGGCCCTAAAATGCCAGGATAGTACAAACATCCCACCCAAATAACCCCTTTTTTGGAAAGTAGACACCCCAAGAAATTTGATAAGAGGCATGGTGTGTATTTTACAGATATCATTTTTGTCACAGGGTTTTGAAAAAGAAAAAAAGAAAAGAAAAAATACATTTTTGTTTTCATTCTTTGTTTTCCAAAAACATGTGGCAACAAATGAGATCTGAAAAATACTCACCATGCCTCTTAGCTGCAAAATACTCACCATGCCTCTTAGCAAATACCTTGGTGTGTCTACTGTCCAAAAAGGGGTAATTTGGAGGAGTTGCTTCTACTATCCTGGCATTTCAGGGCCAACATTAGAAGCTTATGCCACACATCACCCACTCTTGAAGACCAAGCCTTTTCTGACACTTTTTGTTCACATGAAAAAACAGTTTTTTTGGCAGAAAATTACTTTGAACCCCCAAACATTATATATTTTGTAAAGCAGAGTCCCTAGAGACTAAAATGGTGGGTGTTGACATTTTTTATGTCACACAGTAATTGCGCAGTGATTTTTCAAACGCAAATCTTTTGGTAAAAATAAATGTTTTAGAATTGTAATCCACAAAAACACAATATATTGCCCAATTGTTTGCTAAAATATAAAAGATGATATCACGCTGAGTAAATAGATACCAAACATGGCATGCTTTAAAATTGCACATGCCCGTGCAATGGCAACAAAGTACATATATTTTTATTATCGATAGGCAACGATTTAAAAGCCTTTACAGGTCACCAATTTACATTTACACATGAGGTCTAGTGCTAGAATTATTGCCCTCAATCTGATATTCGCGGTGATACCTCACATGCATGGTGCAACCGCTGTTTACATACCAACACAGGGTCAACGCTCACGCACACAGGTGTACGCCTCTACCTTCATTAGATTTTGTTATTTTTCCTTTTGTGAGAGTGATTTGAGGTGTTTTCTTTTGTCAGCAGTTTATTCCTTTCACCTGTGACCAGCGTGTGTACACGATCCGGTCCAGGGTTTGTGGCTGTTTCCGGACTCTTGGCTGGCTATGGCATCCACACATACATTGTGCAGAGGGCCTCTTGTGGTGACCATCTTTGTTAAGGCATGCCCAGGCTCATGCATGTGCAAGATGGGTTTGCACTGGAAACATCTTTTGTTTTTCCTTGCTTATACTGCAGATGAATGACGGGAGCTAGATGAGTCAGGCACATGTCTATGATCTGTTTGCTTTTTAATCTGAGTCTTTCATTTCACTTTCTGCGCAGTGCTGACATCCTTGCTCCAACATGAGCCTTCTGCCACTTAACTAAGACCTCCATGTGCTCAGGTAGGGACCATAAATGTGGTAATAAGAAGAGGAAAAAGAGTGCATCTCTATGAGTTTGGCCTTCATCTTCTGGTACAACTCTCGCTCTTGCTTAAGGTCAAGCTAAAATAGTGTTGCCATGGCATGACGAGTCCAGGGGCTCTTCCAGCCCCATAGGTCTCACCCAGGATGCACATAAAGTTCCCATTGAGTGTTGGCATCTCTGCTTCCCTGAGCTCTAAGAGTGACAAAGGGTAAAAAGTGCTGAGCCTGTGGCATACCTTCCTTCATGGCTCTCCACCTCACAGATTTCCTTTACGAGAATCTTAATCTCTGTGTAGCCCCTCTGAGGAAATGGGGTGCTTTGCATTCATCATTACTTGGATGGTATTCTACTGTTGGCCCAGAGCCTAGATCATCTAGTAGTTCAAAAGGGTATTCATCCAGCCAACCTGAGAAGTTTTGGCTGGATTGGAGGTATCAAAAAAGTGGGAGTAGACCCAACTAGTCATTTGATACGGAACCCCAGTTCAATGCTCGAGTAGGTACTGTTCTGCTCCTTCTCAGAATAGGCCAAGGAGGAGGGAACATCTTCAGAATGTGGTATCTGTCAGTTTTGTCAAGCTTCCCAATTCAGGTGTCTCCTGAAAACTATGATGTCTTGCATCCCTATGCTATCCTGGGAAAACTGGATTCTCTGCACGTTCCAAAGAATTTCCTTTTTGCAACACAGAAGTCGGTACTTGAGCTGATTCAAAGCGCTTCTCCTCAGATATGCAGAAGTCTCTGGTTATGGGTGTGACACGGGATCACTCGATCACATATGGTAGGTTCATTATCTCAGACTATTGTCACCTTTGATGCCTGTGCTACAGTGCAGATCGCCACAATTACTATGTGTGTTGTCACCTCACATTCAGGCTTGACTGGTTATTCTGCATGATGTTAACACAGCAGCAGTGTCATGCATTTAGAAATAAAGGAAAATCAACGGCAGGTTCCAATGGAAGTGGAACTGACATGTCCATGACCGAATGTAATCTTCAGAGGCTGCGGGCACCCAGGATGCCAAAAGGGGCTGTGGCGCCAGGTGTTTTTGGTTTCCATTGAATAGGTCTTTAATTGAAAAGATCTTGCCCATATCACTCAAGTATGAGGCCTCCCTCAGTTGATCCTGTTTGCATCCCCATCCTTTCACATGGTGCCTCTCATGCTACCCTCACCCGTTGGTGGAGGAACTGGATGCTCACTCAGCAAGGAATAGTTGCCTAGCAAATGGTTTTACTCTACTGCTTTTGGTCATGAAGTTCCAGGGGGGACTTCTGTCTGAGAGTTTCACTGTGATAATATGCCCGATTAGCCTGCAGGTCTAGGTTTTACCCTAGCCATGGAACTAGAGTCTGGGCCAAGCACTTCAGCTACCAGTGCTTCCACAACTGAGGATGGATTAGAAATTGAGAGGGAAGGATTAGGGCCATCCTCTTTCTGTGGTAAATCCTGCAGGGTTTTAGGAAAAATGCCAACAAATGCCATTTACTCCGAAGTCTCTGGAACAAATTCACAGTCTTTGCAGCTGAGCATGTTGAGGGTTAGGTCCAAAAAAGTTTTAATTCAAAAACCGTGATAGGTTTCCATGCAAATTGTCTGTGACCTATAGCATAAGTGCAATAGGGTGTGGGAAATCGAATGCTAGCTGACCATGGCTGGGTGGGATGCTTACTGACCCTGGCGTTATCTGATGTCGCTAGTGACTATTTATATACTGACACTGTACTAATGACACTGACTGGGTGACGAGGCGATCAAAGGGTTAATAGGGGCAATCAAAGGGTTAAATGTTCTAATCTAACGTGTGTGTAAAATGTAGTGCTTTTACTTGGTGCCGTGTTCTCTCTTCTCTCCCTGGACTGACCTGTAGGGTCACAGGCACATTCACACCCCAAAACAGGAAGTGACCCCCAGATTACATTGCTTTGCCAAAAGCTGTTGCTCACCTGCAAAATGCTGGTAAGCAGTTGGCAAGTAGTTAAGAAAAAAACCTTAAAAAATGTGTTTTTTCATTCTCAACATGGTATTTTTTTTTACATTTTCTTTAATACTTTTATCAGAATAGTACAATATTACCATAGTAACATTGTACTATTGTCTGTGTGTGTGTGTGGGGTGATCAGGGATTTTTTTTTTTTTACACTTTGCTTTGCAGGAGAAATAATGATCATTTTTCCTGCAATGCAAAGCTTGCTGTCATGAACCTAACTCATTCATGAACTGTCATAAATGAGTTAGGTTTTTGACAGCTCATGATAGTGATCTGTGATGGGCTGGAGCTGGTCACATGGTACAGGTTGCTGTGATTGGCCCCGTGTATCATGTGACCGCTGTGAGACAATCACAGCTCACTAAGAGGAGAATCAGAGCTGTTATGAATGAGATTGATTCATAAAAGCTTTGCTTACAATGTGATCATTTCCCATTCACTGGGATCTTCATTCCACTGCTGGACACAGCATTCGCAGGGGGGGGGGGGAGAGCCCACCTGTGTTAGTACAGCCAGAGCGACGTATGTATAAGTCCGCCTTGCCTGTAGCTGCCACCCGGTCACAGTACATTGTGTGCGGGCGAGAAGCGGTTAAAGAAGGAGCTTTGTGCTCAGGACATAAAGACATGAAGCCTATCTAAAAAATCCATACCAGACCCACATGTATCCTGGCAGATCAGGGAATGGGGGGGGACAAGTATGTTCGAACTACCAGGACTCTCAACATATAATTGCCAGGGAAGAACCTGAAGGGCCTGGTATAAATTAATACACAGTACTTTTATTTATTTATTTTTTTACTCTCTCAGCTCCTACATGGCTGGGGATTCCTGACCATATAATTAAGTGACATCCCTAGCTGTTAAGGACTCGGTGGTGCCTGCACCCGCTGTCATCCTTAACAGATATTGACAGTGGGAAGCTGTCATGTATGTTGCATATTAGTGGTAGTAATACCACTATTTATACGTGACAGTTAAGCTCCCAAGTAACGAGTAAATGTCTAAATAGCTAAGGTTTGGTCTGAACTCATCCCTTCTTTTGCATTTTGTTGTACATAAGTGCTTATCACTGTATATTGAATACTCTTGAGCAGGTGCGGACTGACAACTCATAGGGCCCCCGGACAATAGGGGATCAAGGGGCCCCTGTGTCCTTGCCCAAACTCAAAAAAGCCTATGAAAAAGGTACCAGGGGCATCTCATGCGGCCCCCTACTGACCCCGGGCCCTCGGGTAGTGCCCGAGTTTCCAGATGGTCAGTCCACCCCTGCTCTTGAGTGTTTATTAATACACCTAAGTATTTACTGTCTAAGCAGTTGCTGGATGCTAAGCAGTCTTTGACTATTTTAACGACGTTCTTCTTTAAGGTAGGCTCCAACGCATTGTTAGCAACTTGTCCATATTCTGTTTTATTTTTTTAAGATGATCCTTCAGGTTTATGTATGTTTGTGAAATTCTCATTTGGGGTATAGTAGTTAGAGAGTATTTTGTGGGTACAAAGACTATGGCTTATGTATTCAGTAGGTACTGTAGACTTAGGGCATGTGCAATATCCAGCTCTATTTAGCCACACCAATTTTTTACTATGGTGAGCTCTGCACACCAAGTTTTTCTTTTTTCCTGGTTATCCTTTTTCTCAGCTTCTAACGTTTGTGAGGTATGAACAGTAAGTGATTTAAAAAAAGACTGCAGGAGATCGGCAGTACTAAGGCCTTGTTTGCATCGGTGTACTTTTTTTATTTTTGCACAAGATGCAGATGTGTTAAGTGCATATGCATTAAAACAGACCATTCACATCAGTTAGGATGCATCAGCTCAACGGAAACCATCACTGCTCCCAATTTAACATCCATGGGGGTGCATATCCCCAAAAACACACTGCGCTCAGGGACCCACATGCACCCACATTCACACGGATTGGAAGTATTGGCCATTTCCATGTAACTGATGCATCCCAACTGACAAGAATGGGACTGCCTTCATGCAGATACACCTAACACCTGTACATCCCATGCAAGAAAACCACAGCCCTCACACAGGCATATGCTTAAGTCCTTCGGTGTAAAACAAGGAATAAAATAAAGTTTTTCTAAACAAAAAAATTGTTTATGATACTTAGGGCTTTAGTAAATGTTATCCAGTTAGGGTTTACATCTATTTTAACAGTAACAATGTAAGCAAAATCAACCACATCAGGGAAATAATTCTGAAGCTTCTTGCACAGTACTTTGATTTCAATGTTTGTATTAGTTATCCCTGATTTGGTCTCTATAGTAGCGGTGTAGTCATCGTGCCTTTTTATCCTAACCTGTCTGGACCATGTAAATCCTCATGGAAATCTTGCTTTGTGCTTATAGTGCCAAATTTAGACTCAACAAGACACTAACAGATGTGATTTTCTTTCTTTACATGCTATGGAATTTGTGTTAAGTTTCCTTTTTCAAGGCCTTGTTCTTGTTTGAATCTTTTTCCTTTGGGACAGATGTTTTCCAATTAGAAAACCATTTTTTTCCTCACATCTAACTTGAACTGAAATTTCTGTTGGTTTATTTGAGTAGGGTGTTGCTTTGTTTCATACAACATAATGTATTTAACACATTGTGCCAAATTCACTTGGCAGATGCTAATTATGTATAGGTTCACCTGTAAATTTTACAAAAAATTGGCAATGAATGCATTTTGCTGTCCAAAGAAGACACTACAACTGGAAAAAAACACACAACTCACAAATTTCTCAGTTTACCTTTACAGACGTAGCCAAAAATCATAATGCTTTTGTCATTATTTTATGAAGTACTGTTTGAATGTGAAATTTTGTAGTTACTGAATGTGTGTGTAAGGTTGCCTAAAGCAGTCGTTTTTTTTCTCAATGAAAAACTAGTGGTCAAAAAAACTTCAAACAACTTTTCATCTTATAAATTGAAGCTGAATAAACATATGGCTGCTGACAATGAAAGGTCCTAAATCACAGTGTCTGCAATTCTTAAACCTTGACTACTGCCCCAGGCCAAAATCTTTCACTGTGTGATGTCACTGAGGTATTAACTATATGGACTGTCTGTACTACAGAGGCCAATCACATTTATATTGCGCCAATAGTTTGCTCAGCACTTTACAATATAAAAGGAGACAATACAGTAACACTACAGTTCAATACAAGAGGGATAGGAGGGCCCTGCTCCTTGGAGCTTACAATCTAGGAGGGAGGGGCTAGTGGTACATAAGGTAGTAACTGTGTGGGATGGACTGCTAGGAGGAGTAGAAGATTCCATTATTAGCTGGGGGCAGGATAGGCTTCCCTGAAGAGATAGGTTTTCAGAGATCGCCTAAAAATGAGCAGAGTAGGCGATAGTCTGATAGATTGTGGTAGAGAGTTCCAGAGGATGGGGGAAGCTCTGGAGAAGTCCTGGAGATGAGCATGGGAGGAGGAGACAAGGGAGCTAGCGAGCAGGAGGTCGTGCGAGGAGCAGAAAGGACAGTTTGGGTGATATTTGGAGACAAGATTGGTGATGTAATTTGGTGCAGAGTTATAAATGGCTTTATATGTTATTGTTAATGTTTTGAATTGTATCCGTTGGGCAATGGGAAGCCAGTGGAAGGATTGGCAGAGAGGGGTGGCAGATACAGAACGGTTGGATTGGATTTGGGGCTGAAAGGACAGATGGGAGTCTAGGATTACACCTAGCACCCTGGCATGAGGGGAGGAACTGATAGTTGTGTTATTGATCTTGATGGAGAAGTCGGGGGAGGGGGCACGGGCTGCAGGGAATACTAGGAACTTTCAAAAACTAGGTTTTTGAAAGATTGTGTTTGAGGAAGTGGAGTGACATCCATGCCGATATGTCGCTTAGTACGTTAGTAATGCGAGAGGAGACTGAAGGGGTGAAGTGAGGAGTAGAAAGATAGATTTGTATGTCATCAGCATAGAGATGGTACTTAAAGCCATGGGAGTTTATCAAGTGACCAAGGGAGGAGGTGTAGATGGAGAAGAGAAGGGGTCCAAGGACAGAACCTTGAGGGACCCCTACAGAAAGAGGGAATGGAGAGGAGGAGCCAGAGTTATAGGTAACGCTGAGAACCAGGAGAGAGCAGAGTCTTGGAGGCCAAGAAAGTGGAGTTTTTTAAGGAGGAGGGGATGGTCAACAGTATCAAAAGCCGCAGAGAGGTCAAGTAGTAACAGTACGGAGTAGTAGCCATATGTGACGGGCGTGGCGTCAGACCCCAGCCCTTCTCACCAACTTGTGACCGAAGGACTAGCCAATCTAAAACCACGCTGCCAGTTGTGTAACAATGCCACGCTCAGCTGCACCCTGCACAAAGATTTTCCAGCTCACTGGACAACAATCTATGTGCCCGCAGCCTGAGGGCGATTGTTACTGAGTCAGGTTAATTACGCAATTAACCCTTCACACTGCCACCATCACCTTTTTACAGAGAAGGAGGAAACTCACAAATCTTAGCAGTAACACTATGATGTTTGAATAAGCAGCTGTATACACACTGTCACCACAGGCAGATGTATACCGAGGTTTTAAAACACACAGTAGCACTCTTCAGAGACAGGGATTCTTAGTTTGCATTAAAGATTTTTAGAAACAGTTCAGCACTTTTCAGAAAATAGGATTTATTACTAAAAAGGTCAAAATGGTGCAATAAAAATATTTACAGAAAAATATGTAGCCCAATATATATATATATATATAGATACAGAGAGCAATACCACAACAGAGAGATAACAGAAAGAAGTTTAGGAAGGTAGAATACTTGCCGAAGTCCTTGGTTTAAGCAGATTCAAGTGTCCTGAACAAAAGGGTACCTTTTCTCCCAAAGTTGGTTCCTGGTGTTAAAAGGGAGAATCTCTTCATCTTACCTCTCCAGGCCTGACAGCCTGTTTTCTAGTGACCCAGAAGGGGGTGTCTACTGAAGCCAAGGGCCAATCGCCTCATTTGGGGAGGGGGTTTAGGCGGAGACCCAGGCTAGGACCAAATCCCTCTGAAGTTTTTATACCATAGTTAATAACCTTCCATAGGTACATGTAGCATCCTATCCACTGGTAGGATAATATGCAGAATCATCTGCTGAACGTCCAGACACCAGATATGACATATCTGCCTGTGACGGTTAAAGAGATATCGCTTTCTGCTCTCGGGTAGACGTTATCTAGGGGTGTAAGGTATCAGGTGACTTGTAATAAAATGTCCTACCTGAATATATGCTTTGTTTTATTGTATTTTGTTTCTGTCGGGAGTTATGAATTTGTATTAAAAAGTGATTTCAGTGGAATGTACGTTTTACTGCTACTCTGGAATGCTTTTCATGTCCAGTGACTGACGGATTTATAGCTTTACGATCAGGCCAGAGCAAGAGTCTGACAGACCTCATGGAACCAGCTCATTGGCTTTACAACCATGAAGTGTATTCAGCTGTGCTCAGTGCACTCCTGAACTCAGCACACACACAGACCACATGCCATTCAACAGAAAGGGAGGGGGACTGATTTGGAGTAAGAATGACACAAGATGGTGGATCTTAGCAAAATGGTTGTCCGCGTCCATATCTGTGCACACAATTGCTACATCAAAAGCCGCAGAGAGGTCAAGTAGTAACAGTACGGAGTAGTAGCCATTGGTTTTAGCAGTTAGTAGATCATTAGTGAGTTTTAGTAGGGCAGTTTCAGTGGAGTGTTGTGAGCGAAAGCCAGACTGTAAGGGTCAAGAAGGTTGTTGTCAGTGAGGTAGGAGCTCAGGCGATTGTAGACTAAGCGTTCTAGGAGTTTAGAGGTAAACGGGAGCAGGGAGATGTGTCTTACGTTGTTCAGGTTGGTGGGGTCCAGGGAGGGCTTTTTAAGTATGGGAGTGATGTGTGCATGCTTTAGAGGGGTGGGGAAGGCACTGTTAGAGAGGGAGAGATTGAAGATGTGAGTGAGGGAGCATAGGATGGAAGAAGAGGGTGACCATAGTAGTTGTGAGGGGACAGGATCCATGGGGTAGGTAGTGAGACGGGCTTCTGAGAAAACCTTAGTGACCTCTTCGGTAGTAGCAAGGTCAAACGAGGAAAGTGTTGAGGGAGGTTTAGTAAAAGGTATGCTAAGTGGGATGGATATTTAGAGCTTGGTAGAGTTTTATTTAGAAACTTTAATGACAGAGACCCCCTATATACCAAACAGAAGGGACTTCATCATCTTTTGATTCATTTTACTTAAGCTGGCAAGGCAAGGTACGCAGTTTGGCTGCTTGCCAATGAATCACTTAAAATTTTTTCAATGGGTGTCCCTGCCAGCTGCCTCCTGCCCAGCATCCTTTCAATTGAAAAATCAAAGGTGCCAAGCTAGAAAATGCTAGTCAAACAATACCTGCATCCAATAATATGTAAAAACTGATGGTGGGACCAGCTGTCATAATAAAATTGTCATAGCTGGAGATTTGTTCATCCATGCTGTGTAACATGGATGGAGGAAGGTGTAGGATTTTTCTGTTCAATCTGCAGACTGAACAAAAAAAAAATCTATATCCGTATGGGCAGGCTAAAGCAAAATTAAACTTACATTTTTTAAAAACCCTGACAGGTTAGGTTTTTATGACAGAAGAGACTCTGTGACGAGCCATTCAAGTGGCTGCAGAGCCAACCTAGAAGGGAGACCCGCAGAAGATGGAAGCTCCAGGATTGGCAGGAGCTCGAACACCGCAGTGCTGGAGGACTTCAATTTACAGGTAAGTTTTATATATATATATATATATATATACTATATATATATATATATATAATAATATATATATATATATTGCTCTACAAAATTTGGAAAAATTATTTAAAGCAACACTGTAGCAGAATGTACTACAGTACAGACAAATGGGCACAATGTGTGCATATGCTTTATTGCAATCTTACATACACAGAGTAAAATTTTCACATTAGGTTGGCTTTAGGTGGACATTTTTCTGTAGCACTACACATCAGATAAGGTCCTGTCAAATACACCTACCAACATGACCCAGTACTCTATTGTGATCCCATCTCAGAACCAGGGCTGGTGCTAGATATTTTGCACGCTAGGCAAGACCAGCTACATGCAACCCCCCCCCCCCCCCCCTCCTATTCCCCTTCAAATTTTCCACCCTAGCACAAATCCTCTCCCCCAAATCCCTACTCTTAGCCTAAATCCTCCCAATCCTGCCTCCTAGCTCAAACCCCCTAAATCCCTCTTCCTAGCACCAGCCCCTCCACATTACCCTTCCCAGCACAAATACTTCTTCCCTATCCAAGTGCCCCCTCCTAGCACAATTTCCCCCCTCCAAAACCCCCCTCCCAACACAAAATCCCCTCCCCTAGCACAAATTCCCCCCCCCCATCCCCTCTTCTAGCACAAATTCTACCCTCCCAATGCCCTTTCCAGTACAAATCCCCCCCCCCCCCACAATCCCCCCATCTAATACACATCCCCCTCCTAACACAAATCACTCCAGTCCCTTCTCCTAGCACAAATCCAAACCAATTCCCCCCCCCAGCACCAATCCTCTTCATTCAATCCCCTCTACCTAGGAAAAATTCCCCCAAATCCCTTCTCTAGCTAAAACCCCTCCAAACGACCCTTCCCAACATAAAATCCTCCCACCTTACCCCCTCTCCCACATTCCTTCTCCTAGCACAAATGCCCCCCCACATCATCCCCACTACCCTTCATAGCACAAATAGCCCCCACCCCCCCTCCTACACAAACCTCACATCTCAGCACATATGATTGTTACCCCTCCCCCCTTCTTTCATTGTGTACAGTTCCCATGGCCTGTAAGCCCCCCCCCCCCCCCCCCCGAAGTTACAGGTGGAAACCAGGTGGAGGTGCAGGTTGTGCTTTGCTCTCACTCCTGTCAGTGGAATGATCCTCCATACACCAAATGACACAGGATCACTCTTGGATTGGGCTGTGCATAATTTGATTATCCCGCCTCCATCTCCGTCAATGACCACTCATCTCTCAGTAGCAGGTAGCCAGGGAATTATTCTAGCACTGAACATGCCGATGTAAGAGCAATCCTATGCCATCTGTTGTATAGAGGATCACTCCACTGACAGGAGAGGAGAGCACAGCCTGTACCTCCCCACTCTCTACTGTCATCATTTCTCCTTTGCAGTCTTCACTGCTCCAGGCAGCTCTATCTTGTACCAGCCGTGAGTGTGGAAATGGGAGAAGGCACTCAGCAGCCAGGAACAGCATCCATGGAAAGACTGGCCTGGGGGGGGGGGCATAGTCCACTCCAGCACTCCCACTAGATCCATCCATGGTGGAGAAAAGGGAACACCGCATCCATTGTTGCACCCTAGGCAGCAGTGTGCCTTAGGCAGCTTCCTAGTTTGCCTAGTGGTAGCTCCGGCCCTGCTCACAACACAGGTCTAAGTCAGTAGATCTTGATGGGCATTGCCTTCTGACGTGACATCCATGCAAAAAAAACAAGAGTGTGGAAAACACACATTTATGGTGGGTATATATTTAAAAAGACCTCATCATAACCCTTTGCTCCACAATTTGCAACAAATGTTTGACCATAAAACCACATTAGGCAGTTTAACATTTGAAATTAAGATACTGTTCCTCTGTGCTTTTAAACTAATAGTCCTTATGATTCTCATGTTTTAACTCCAAACACTGCATATTCCTATATATTATTTTTACTAACTGCAAAGCACATATACACAAAACATTCCAAGATCACATTTGTTTAATGTAACTGTTCATAGTGTGTTTGAGCTATTTATTGTAACAATAAATATACTGGGAATGGTAAAAGATTATATTCACAAAACAAGCCATATAATGTTACTTGTTGTGTTACGTGTTGTGGTAACACACGCGGTACTGCGCACTTTATTGCAACATACATTAAATATGCTGGTGTGTATATAGGGGCCCCTCAGCTGCAGTGAAAGTAAATGGCTCACTATCCAAATTTTTTTAGGATGTATAATGGATCCAGACAGGGATGTGCCCTATCTCCGTTGCTATTTGTGATCTCCTTAGAACCGTTATTAGCAACTGTTAGAAATAGCGTTGATGTCAAGGCAATATGGATGGGGGACATTGAACATAATGTGGCAGTATATGCAGATGATATGCTGTTTTATATAGCAAACCCCAGATTAACATTATCAAACTTAATGGGAAAACTGAAAGAATATGGAGAGCTATCTAACCTGAAAATCAACCCCTCGAAAAGTGAGATCTTAAATATAAATGTCCCAAAGGTTGAGAAACAAATTCTACAAAGAATTTCCCTTTAATTTCCCAGGTAATTGCCCGGTCATTCGATACCATATGCAAATTAAATTGTTATTTTTTTCATAGAGCTTTCTACTGAAAGTATTTAGGCACCACTGGGTATTTTATTTTTTGCAAAATAAACAAAAAAGACAGAGAATGTTTTAAAAGATGATATTTTCTACTTTCTGTTATAAAACACAACTAATAAAATCAAATTTCTTAAAAAAAAAAATCCCAAAAAGTGTATATTAATTGGCTTACATGAAAGTTACAGCGTCTGCAAATGGTATATATATTTAAAAATTTATCAATTGTGATGTACTGGCAGCCAATCTCATTTTTTTGAGGCCCTAAAATGCCAGGACAGTACAAATACCCCCAAAATGACCCCTTTTTGGAAAGTCGACAGTGTGAGGCATTTAACAACAGACATGGTGAATATTTTAAAGTTGTAATTTTTTGTCACAATTTTTTTGAAAATGAAGAAATGGAATACTTTTTTTTTTCCACATGGTACATGGTGCCGTGATTTGCCCAGGTACCATGTTACTGTTGTGGGCCAATCACAGCCTAGGAAACACAGCTGTTATGGATGAATTCATAAAACGTCATTCATTTATAAAACTTTGACACTGTGATCATGTGTTCAGCAGACACACTAGTCTAAGAAAGGATGTGCTGCACACCCCTAACCTGGAACAGGCCAGATGACGTGCATGTATGTGATCTGCCCTACTCGTGCTGCTCACCCCAATTAAAAGTACTGTGGGTGGTCAGCAAGTGATAATGTGCACTTCTATGCATTGCAGCAAAGTATGCAGTAAGATGTGTGCTATTGCGATGCCATAGTGTGAACAGACCTTATGGGGTTGATTTACACCCCAGTCAAACTGGGCGCAACTTGCCATGCAATTTGCCATTCCATGTGACTTGCAAATTGCATGGCAAGACGCACCCTATTGTCTGCATTTAAAGTGGTCATATCAGTGCGATTCCAACTTGGTCGGAGCTGCACTGATTTCTAAAGTAGTGCATGCACTACTTCAGGTGCGACTTGCATAAACATCTAGGCAGATGTCTTGCAAGTTGCACCTCAAGCTAGAATGACATCCGACTTTGAAATCGCGTGACTTCAGTGGGATCAATGTGACCGGGGGGGGGGGGGGTTACTAAAACTGGAGACTGCAACATCTGTTCAGCTGTGCATGGTAGGCAATCAGCTTCTAACTTCAGCTTGTTCAAATGAGGTTTGGCAAAAAAAAAAACTGGAAGTTGTGGCCCAGATCTTCAATGGTTTTATATGTTCCCTACACAATGCTCCAATCAACAGCATTCACTTCCTTAGCAGCACCATAAGGCTTCATGTACATGAGTCTACCGTGACTGCTAGCCACGGGAAAACTCCATTCACTGCAAAAATGCAGTATTGCAGTTTTGTTCCTATCCTGAATGAATTCTTCCGCGTTCAGGAGAGGGAGGTTTAACCTCACCTAAATGCAGCAGCTCCTAAACTCTGCTAAAAGCCTATGTGTATATGGATACATAGGCTTTTATGGATTTGAGTTTAGGACCTTTGGCGAAAAAAATGTCAAAAGCTCTTAAACTCCAGTTTAGAAGCTGCTCGTGTATATGAAGCCTTAACTGAAGCAGTGTGCAGGAGGGCATGCTGGAGACACGGGCCACTGCATTGTGTGAGAGGGCAGTGATCTGACTCTTCAACATGCGACCAGTAAAGGATATTTTTACTCCATGCTGCAGCACTTGTAACTAAAAACTAAAAGTAGCACTATGTATTTGGCACTGTATACACAGTCTGATTACATTACATAAATACATAAAAAGGGTTCAAATGGGTTTTAAGGGAGCATGTAAGGGAAGAGCACATTAAGATCTTGGGGTGTGTTGTATAAGCATAAAAGTTCAGATTGTGGCTCAAGAAGAACAGGCAGTAAAAAAAGAGGGCTATTATTCTTTCTCAAAATAGTAAATAAGATATTTCTTTGGATAAGATTATGATATATGGTGATCTTGGGGAAGAAAACAACTAGCCATAGAGTATGCCACATTTCATCAGCTATGATACAAAGGACATATTATAATAATATATTACATGCTTTAGGGTACAATTATTGGATGTGCTTGTTGTTACAGCAGAAAAGATTCTGTAAAAATATATTTTTTTTGTCCACATTCTTCCATGACACACAGACACAGCACAGTTATCAAATAGAATTCTTTTGTTCATCACACTTTTTTGTGTTTTTATTCAACGATAGCAACACAATTGATTTATCATTAGGAAGAATCAATCTTACATTTACTATTTCTGAGGGGAGTGTAATGTCTGGCATGTTTACAGTAAAACAGGGATATCTGAAATAGAGGTTTGGTACAACCATGGACTTTTCTTCCTGCTCCTTATTTAGGTATGTTTCTTGTGACATGTTGAACTCTTGTTCTGTGTAACCATTCAGCTCTGTCACATTATTTTACTAAGTGGCTCAGATTGTGTAATTCTTAAAATGTGCTTGGAAATAGACATCAGCCGTGCTAGTGCACTGTAGAAGAAATCCACATCTGGCTGTCTTGCGCTGATTATTGCGTATATAGGACTAATCTGGCCTACAAAATAAAACCTTAAAATGTATGTAAAGCTAACAATGAACCTCTCTTATGTGGACCCTTGTGATTTGGTAAATATACAATTGAAAGTGTTTTGTTACATAAAAAAATACTTGTTGATCTTGTTGTAAATCTTGTGAGCTGATACCTTCCCGTGCTCTGTTCCTGTGCTGTTATAAATTACATTGTTTTTTGAAAACTACAGAAATGCACCTAGAGAGGGGTAGGGTTCTGTAGTCCTATCTTGTTTTTGTTGTCCTGTTACATAAGAGCAATTGCCAGCATAATGGCCGTCAGGAACCGGATAAATTTTGATCAGTGTGTTTGGGCTCCTCTGCTCAACATAATTTGGCTATTTAATCAACTTCTTTCAAAGGGACATGTTGGAAATGTTTCCATCTATGCAGCCAATCAGCAGCAGCTGTTGATCAGTTTATTATGTCAATGATGGTGCTCTGTTTGTAATGTAACTGGAAACATTACCAGCTAGAGAGAAAGGTTAAAAAAAAACAAAAAAGAATACAGCCCCCCATCTAAGTACTAGTAAACTGATATATATACATACACTGTAACACTATATTGCTAAAAGTATTGGGACGCCTGCCTTTACAGGTGCATGAACTTTATTGGCATCCCAGTCTTACCCTTAGCTATAAAAGCTTCATCTCTTCTGGGAAGGATGTCCACAAGATTTAGGAGTGTCTATGGGAATGTTTTACCATTCTTCCAGAAGCTCATTTGTGAGGTCACACACTGATGTCGGACATAGAGGCCTGGCTCACAGTCTCTGCTCTAATTCATCCCAAAGGTGTTCAATCGGGTTGAGGTTAGGACTCTGTGCAGGCCAGTCAAGTTTCTCCATCCCAAACTCACTCATCCATGTCTTTATGGACCTTGCTTTGTGCAATAGTGTGCAGTCATGTTGGAACAGGAAGGGGCCATCCCCAAACTGTTCCCACAAAGTTGGGAGCATGAAATTGTCCAAAATGTCTTGGTATGCTGACACCTTAAGAGTTCCTTGCACTGGAACTAAGGGACCAAATCCGAGCCTTGAAAAACATCCCCACACCATAATCCCCCCTCCACCAAACTTTACACTTGGCACAATGCAGTCAGGCAAGTACCGTTCTCCTGGCAACTGCCAAACCCAGACACGTCCTTTTGGATAGCCAGACAGAGAAGCGTAATTTGTCACTCCAGAGAACACATCTCCACTATTCTAGAGTGGTATGCTTTACACCATTTGCATTGCACTTGGTGATGTAAGGCTTGGATGCAGATGCTCGACCATGGGTTTCCATTCTATGAAGCTCTCTATGCACTGTTGTTTTGCTACTCTGAAGGTCACACAAAGTTTGGCTTTAGCTATTGACTCTGCAGACAGTTGGCGACTTCTGCGCACTGTGTCCTTCAGCATGCTCTAACCCTGCTCTGTCATTTTACATGGCCTACCACTTCGTGGCTGAGTTGCTTTTGTTCCAAGTTGCTTCAAATTTGTTATAATACAATTAACAGTTGACTGTGGAATATTTAGTAGCAACGACAATTCATGGATGGACTTATTGCACAGGTGGCAGTCAATCAAGGTACCATGTTTGAATTCACTGAGCTCCTGACAATGACCCATACTTTCACAAATGTTTGTAGAAGCAGTCTGCATGCCTAGGTGCTTTATTTTATACTCCTGTGGCCATGGAGGTGATTGTAATACCTGAATCCAATGATTTGGAGGGGTGTCCCAATACTTTTGGCAATATAGTATATTTTCATCCGATATCAGTGCCTGACCTTACAAATGTGCTTCTGGAAGAATGGTCAAACATTCCCATAAACACACTCCTAAACCTTGTGGAAAGCCTTCCCAGAAGAGTTGAAGCTGTTATAGCTGCAAAGGGTGGGCCAACTCAATATTGAACCGTATGGACTAAGATTGGGATGCCATTAAGTTCATGTTCATGGGTCAACTATTGAACCCTGTGGACTACGCCTAGGATGCCATTAAAGTTCATGTGCGTGTAAAGACAGGCGTCCCAATACTTTTGGCAATCTTTGTGTATGTATATAATCTAGTGTGTATATATATATATATATATATATATATATATATATATACAAGGATCATGGCCAGTGGCATCAAGAGGAGCCAATACAGCGTGTTAGCCAGCAAAGTTCTGCTTGGAGAGTGCAATCTCACATAGCGACCGGAGAAAAAATATTGCCTGGAAGGAGGAGCTGCATTGGAGATGTGGCTCAGTATCCCAATAAAGAGAAGTGTAGAAATATACCCTGCGTGGAATGTGGTCAGTGGGGGCATGGGATCTTTTCCTGTCCTAGACTCTGGAATACTGCTGATACTGGGCAAATGTCTACAACATCAAGCCCAGATTATTTTTTGAAAATGTTGGCGGCCGCCTCTGGCAACAGGGAGGAAGTTCCTGTTGCGCCTGCAGGGGGTGCCAGAGAGTCCATGGAGCCTATGGGGGCATCTGTTACTTCACTTGGGGAAAGGGAAAAGGTGCCAAGGAAAGTGCAGCTGAGGATGCGTTTATGAGACAACGCACTCAAATGAAGATGGCGACACCTACTACTGTGGTGGGTAAGACTGTGTGTGATAAAACCATGGCTGGGACTGTCATGTTGAGAAGGACTGGTTATGAGACTGTCCATTCTGATGTAGGAGTGACCCCAGTTAGTTGGGCCACTGAATGTGCTTTTGAGAGTGATTTTTCCCTGTGCAGTGCCTTGTACAGTGGGGAGTTAGGGGTTAACGTAAAACCTGTGCATGGTTCTCAAAAAGCAAGTGATGTCACTAATGTGTGCCAGTCACAGGTTGGTAGTAGGTTAGTACAGCCCACAAGAGCTACAAATGCTGATGTTGTTGTGAAATGTACTGCTGTTGGGAAAACCCTGAGCCCTTGCAGTGCAAAAGCGGTAATTAAAGATGGGTTGTTTCCCATAGCAACTGGTGGTAAGACAGCACAGGTGTCCTTGGACATCTCCAGGGCTCTCCATGTATTGGAGCCGGAGGTTGCCCTGGACAACTGCGATGTCACTCTGGTGGAGCAGAGTGGAACTGCACCTTGTCATAGGAGTGTGTTGGTGCAGTCTAACAATACGGAAAGTGTTCAGGTAAACAGCGGGTTAATGCAGCCTGGCAAAAATGCAAATGTGTGTGTGTAATTCAGGAAGTATCATCAGAGCAAAGTGGTGGATGTGAGGTATTGCAACCGGCAGTTGGAAAACAGGTGTTACCTAAGTCTGACATGATCCAGAGTGATTTGTGCAAGGGATCTACAACTAGGCCCGTCTATTCTTATGTGTCTCCATGGGCGGACGGTTCGGTGCTGAGGAGCACTGGCGAATTGAGCACATATACAATGGATTGGGATAGTTGGGGTAAAAGGCTAATCTCATTGATGGATGAGGTTTTCATGTAAAAAAATGTGGACACTGTTTCTGCTGTGCCAGCAGGAGGATCTATAGAACAGCCTATAGATAAGGGCGTGTATACAGCAGAGACTTTGTCTGTGACCCACAAAAGTGATGTTGGCATGGAGTGTCAAAATGATGTTGTCACTGGGAATGATCAGGGGCAGCTTGTGGATGCTGAGTCTGAGACGTTGAGAGTGAGCCCAGCACATGGCAGCGCTCTGGTGGAGCACCAGGCTGTGGTTATCTCCAGCTTGGAGGGGGTCCCTTTTAAAAATTTCAACTTCTCAAGTCTCAGCAGGTGAGTCTCTCAGCGTTCCCAGTGCCCTAAATATGGTCAGGAAGGTCTTAGATTTAGAGTCAAGTGGAGATGCTTGAACTTTGGAATGTACAACCAATGTATATTGAGGTGTCTTCTCCACAGTCGGATGGTCTGGTACTGCGGAGTACCACTAGGTGTTGCACCGAATGGCTGACTGTACAGATCAAAGGGGAACAAGAAAGTAGTTTATTTCTGAATTTGTTGATGGTGTTAAAAGTTGTATCAGGGTATGCCGCTGGATTACCTGTAAATGTGATAGATGAGAAATGTTTTGGAGAAATGAAAAATGAGTCAAAGCTTTCACCTCCTAACAGCCAGGTGGGAAGCATTTCTGCTGCTATGGTCCAGGATGGTGCTGGTCAGTTGTCAGTGAAGGGGCGTGTTTACTGCACCAGTGGACAAACCACATGAGATGGAAGGGCCGAGCATGGACCAGAGAACAGCAGAGATCCTGACCAGGGCTCAAATGGATGTGTATAAAGAAATCCGGGTCATTGGGACAAAAAGAGAGTTATGTAGCAGGTCTGATAAGACACCTGAAATACAGGGACAAATGGTATGTGAAAACTGGCAAAATGGATCAGAAGAGAGCTCATCTGTACAGGATTTGGATACAGATCCAAGTGGTGTAGAAAAAGTTAAAATGGTTGGACAGCCACCTGCAGAGTGCATGACACCAGGGAAGTGGCATCTTGTGTGGTTCCCGTGGGTGATGGCTGCCCTATGGTGTGTGTGCCCTCTACAGACACTGTCCTAACAAATGCTGGAAAAGATATTGAAAGGTGTAAATTGACTGGAAGTTATCTGTTCATGGTAAACTGAATGCTGTGGTGATGAGTCATGCAGGTTTGATAGCTAAAGGTACAAGAAATCAGGGGGGTGGTCCTGGTACAAATACAGTAGAAATAGTTCCCCTACAGCCTTGGGACAGGAATACTGAGAGAGGTATTAGGAAACCTGAGCACCTGAAGCAAAAGGGCAGAAAGGTCGATAGAAAGGCCAGGGGGACCCAGTTAGGATTTCAGAGAGAAAGTGTTTATGGAAGTGCACCCGGAAAAAGAATAGGGAAAGTCTGAGTAGAGCCCATAGCAGAGTGACAATGGGGTTTGGGGAGAGACACCAAAGGAGTCATTGGGTAGAGGTCCCTTTTAGGAAAGGTAAGGTCAGACCAGATTGGACCCCTGTAAGTGAGAGCTGGCACAGGGGTGCTAGAAGATATAAGTTGTGTGTTCTGCCCCCTACGGGATCAAAACAAAGGGGGGGGGGATATGTGACAGTGTGGCGATCTGTCACCCTGGATTCTCAACTAGGCAGGTTGAGGGGCTCCAGGGTAAGTGTTTGATACGGGAAAGGACTTTCCTCCTTTGTTTGTAAGGTCTGTTTTGGGATCTGGAGCCTGGAGATTTCAAAGAGATCTGGGAGGGATGAAATCTCCAATCCTGGGACCAGGTTTTGGGATAGGCCAGGAGACTGATTGCACAGGTGTGTGCAGGCCTTTAGAGAGAGTCAGGACCAGGGTTCTGGGCTCCACCCCGGCAGCTAGGAGTCAGCAGGGCTCCACTTGGAAGACAGGAGGTCACTGCCTGGAAGTCAGGTGGGCTTCACCTAGGAGAGGTGGAAGCCAAAAGCAGCAAGGGGCTGCTAGAGGCCAGCGGTGTGCAAGTGCCATAGTTTGGGAAGAAGTCTGCAGGAGACAGACAGCAAGCTGAGTAAGCCAGGAGGCTGAATCTTTGTTTTGTTGGTGGATACCCCTGCGTGGGAAGCATTATGTTTGAACTTTCATTTAAATAAAAGTGGGCTAAAAAGGCCCTGAAAAAGAAAGCGAGTAGCTGTTTGCGTTTCAAAGCTCTACCACGTTGAAGCGAGTTCCCACAATATATATATATATATATATATGTCTTTTTTTCAACAGTAGGGACTTTGCGGGGGCTTCTTGCAGATAGCTTGGCTTCACATAGGCGTCTTCTAATTGTAACAGTACTCACAGGTAACTTTAGACCTTCTTTGATCTTCCTGGAGCTGATTGTTGGCTGAGTCCTTGCCATTTTGGCTATTCTTCTATCCATTCAATGGTAGCTTTTCGCTTTCTTCCACGTCTTTCAGGTTTTGGTTGCCATTTTAAAGCATTTGTGATTATTTTAGCTGAGCTATCATTTTCTGCACTTCTTTATATGTTTTCCCCTCTCCAATCAACTTTTTAATCAAGGTACGCTGTTCTTCTGAACAATGTCTGGAACAACCCATTTTCCTCAGAATTTCAGAGAGAGAAATGCACTGTAACCAGCATGTACAACATTTGCTGCCTTCTTTCCTTAACCTCCCTAGCGGTATGATTATGTCCATATTTCTGTGCTTTTTTTTGCATGGAAATATGTTTTTTTTTTATTGTAGGCCTGTAATTTTTAGGAATAACTCACTGAAATCTGTCTGAACAAGAGTCTAGTAAACATCCCGGGTAGGATAAAACTTGAAACACAAAATCATAAATTATAATTTAATAAAAAATCATAAAAATAATAATATATAATAATAATACATTTAATTCAATAATATATTCAAACCAAAAACACTGAAATTTGAAATATAGCGCCAAGTTCGCACATCACTGAGCAAAGTTGCAAAATCGTTTTCAGTGTGTGATGACGAATTTCCCCACGAATCATTATCACTCAATTCTGCAAGTGGTTCTAATTTACTATCGCTGTTCTCTAGCTGGTTTTAAAACCGCTTTTAACCTAAAGGGACACTTTTTGGACACCATGGACATTTCTCAGTTTCCAGGCAGAAAGAACAGTAAAAATGCAGGCAGGGCACAGGACAAAGCACTAGGGACAAAATGTATGTGAAATGGTTTGATACAGTAATTAGAGATGAGCGAATCGAAGTAGGTGAAGTGGAATTCGTTTCGAATATTAGGAAAATTTCGAAATTTCGATTTCGCGTCGAATCAAATAAGCAGACTTCGGATGCGCGAATCGAAATTTTTCCTAAAATGGCGGCGACATGTGCGGCGACGGAGCGGGGATGTCTGGGAAGGCGCGCAGACAAGGCGCGCTGACCCATAATGCATTCATTCATGACATGTGATCGCATTAGCCAATCAGCAGCCAGCCAGCCAGCACAGTGTAATGGTCGAGCTATAAATGGCGGCCATTTTAGAATTCTCCATTTGCCTCCAGTCATTCAACAGAGGCAGACCTGGCTGTATTCAGGGAGAGAGTTAGGGACAGAGAAACGTTACTTAGGGACACAGAAACGTTAGTTAGGGCCACAGAATCGTTACTTAGGGCCACAGAAACGTTACTTAGGGCCACAGAAACGTTACTTAGGGCCACAGAATCGTTAGTTAGGGCCACAGAAACGTTACTTAGGGACACAGAATTGTTACTCAGGGACAGACAGAATTGTTTACTGAGGGATACAGAATTGTTACTGAGGGCCACAGAATCGTTACTTAGGGCCACAGAAACGTTACTTAGGGCCACAGAATTGTTACTTAGGGACAGACACAGAATTGTTACTGAGGGACACAGATTTGTTACTGAGGGCCACAGAATCGTTACTTAGGGCCACAGAAACGTTACTTAGGGCCACAGAAACGTTACTTAGGGCCACAGAATTGTTACTTAGGGACAGACACAGAATTGTTACTGAGGGACACAGAATTGTTACTGAGGGCCACAGAACGTTACTTAGGGCCACAGAAACGTTACTTAGGGCCACAGAAACGTTACTTAGGGGGCCACAGAATTGTTACTTAGGGACAGACACAGAATTGTTACTGAGGGACACAGAATTGTTACTGAGGGCCACAGAAACGTTACTTAGGGCCACAGAAACGTTACTTAGGGCCACAGAAACGTTACTTAGGGCCACAGAAACGTTACTTAGGGACAGGGACAGACACAGAATTGTTACTGAGGGACACAGAATTGTTACTGAGGGCCACAGAACGTTACTTAGGGCCACAGAAACGTTACTTAGGGCCACAGAAACGTTACTTAGGGCCACAGAAATTGTTACTTAGGGACACAGAATTGTTACTGAGGGACACAGAATTGTTACTGAGGGCCACAGAATTGTTACTTAGGGCCACAGAAACGTTACTTAGGGCCACAGAATTGTTACTTAGGGACACAGAATTGTTACTTAGGGAGGGACACAGAATTGTTACTGAGGGCCACAGAATTGTTACTGAGGGCCACAGAAACGTTACTTAGGGCCACAGAAACGTTACTTAGGGCCACAGAATTGTTACTTAGGGCCACAGAATTGTTACTTAGGGACACAGAATTGTTACTGAGGGACACAGAATTGTTACTTAGGGCCACAGAACCGTTACTTAGGGCCACAGAAACGTTACTTAGGGACACAGAATTGTTACTTAGGGACAGACACAGAATTGTTACTGAGGGACACAGAATTGTTACTGAGGGACACAGAACCGTTACTTAGGGCCACAGAAACGTTACTTAGGGCCACAGAAACGTTACTTAGGGCCACAGAATTGTTACTTAGGGACAGACACAGAATTGTTACTGAGGGACACAGAATTGTTACTGAGGGCCACAGAAACGTTACTTAGGGCCACAGAAACGTTACTTAGGGCCACAGAATCGTTACTTAGGGCCACAGAAACGTTACAGCCACAGAAACGTTACTTAGGGCCACAGAATTGTTACTTAGGGCCACAGAATTGTTACTTAGGGGACACAGAATTGTTACTGAGGGACACAGAATTGTTACTGAGGGCCACAGAACGTTACTTAGGGCCACAGAAACGTTACTTAGGGCCACAGAATTGTTACTCAGGGACAGACACAGAATTGTTACTGAGGGACACAGAATTGTTACTGAGGGACACAGAATTGTTACTTAGGGCCACAGAAACGTTACTTAGGGCCACAGAAACGTTACTTAGGGCCACAGAATTGTTACTTAGGGACAACACAGAAATTGTTACTGAGGGACACAGAATTGTTACTGAGGGACACAGAATTGTTACTGAGGGCCACACAGAACGTTACTTAGGGCCACAGAACGTTACTTAGGGCCACAGAAACGTTACTTAGGGACACAGAATTGTTACTTAGGGACAGACACAGAATTGTTACTGAGGGACACAGAATTGTTACTGAGGGCCACAGAAATTGTTACTTAGGGCCACAGAAACGTTACTTAGGGCCACAGAAATTGTTACTTAGGGCCACAGACACAGAAACGTGTTACTTAGGGCCACAGAACCGTTACTTAGGGCCACAGAGAATTGTTACTTAGGGCCACAGAAACGTTACTTAGGGCCACAGAAACGTTACTTAGGGCCACAGAAACGTTACTTAGGGCCACAGAATTGTTACTTAGGGACAGACACAGAATTGTTACTGAGGGACACAGAATTGTTACTGAGGGCCACAGAACCGTTACTTACTTAGGGCCACAGAAACGTTACTTAGGGCCACAGAATTGTACTACAGGGACAGACACAGAATTGTTACTGAGGGACACAGAATTGTTACTGAGGGACACAGAACCGTTACTTAGGGGCCACAGAAACGTTACTTAGGGCCACAGAATTGTTACTTAGGGACCACAGAATTGTTACTTAGGGCCACAGAACGTTACAGCCACAGAAACGTTACTTAGGGCCACAGACTTAACAGAATTGTTACTTAGGGACACAGAATTGTTACTAGGGCCACAGACACAGAATTGTTACTGAGGGACACAGATTGTTACTTAGGGCCACAGAAACGTTACTTAGGGCCACAGAATTGTGTTACTTAGGGCCACAGAATTGTTACTTAGGGCCACAGAATTGTTACTTAGGGCCACAGAATTGTTACTTAGGGACACAGAATTGTTACTTAGGGACAGACACAGAATTGTTACTGAGGGACACAGAATTGTTACTGAGGGCCACAGAACGTTACTTAGGGGACACAGAATTGTTACTTAGGGACAGACACAGAATTGTTACTCAGGGACAGACAGAATTGTTACTAGGGACACAGAATTGTTACTGAGGGACACAGAATTGTTACTTAGGGCCACAGAAACGTTACTTAGGGCCACAGAAATTGTTACTTAGGGCAGACACAGAATTGTTACTTAGGGACAGACACAGAATTGTTACTCAGGGAGGGACACAGAATTGTTACTGAGGGCCACAGAACCGTTACTTAGGGCCACAGAATTGTTACTTAGGGACACAGAATTGTTACTCAGGGACAGACACAGAATTGTTACTGAGGGACACAGAATTGTTACTGAGGGACACAGAATTGTTACTTAGGGCCACAGAACGTTACTTAGGGCCACAGAAACGTTACTTAGGGCCACAGAATTGTTACTTAGGGACACAGAATTGTTACTTAGGGGACACAGAATTGTTACTTAGGGGACACAGAATTGTTACTTAGGGACAGACACAGAATTGTTACTTAGGGCCACAGAATTGTTACTTAGGGCCACAGAATTGTTACTTAGGGACACAGAATTGTTACTTAGGGACACAGAATTGTTACTTAGGGCCACAGAATTGTTACGAGGGACAGACACAGAATTGTTACTGAGGGACACAGAATTGTTACTGAGGGCCACAGAAATTGTTACTTAGGGCCACAGAATTGTTACTTAGGGACACAGAATTGTTACTGAGGGACAGACACAGAATTGTTACTGAGGGACACAGAATTGTTACTGAGGGACACAGAATTGTTACTGAGGGACACAGAATTGTTACTTAGGGACAGACACAGAATTGTTACTTAGGGACACAGAATTGTTAGGGACACAGGGACACAGAATTGTTACTGAGGGGACACAGAATTGTTACTCAGGGACACAGAATTGTTACTTAGGGCCACAGAATTGTTACTTAGGACACAGAATTGTTACTTAGGGACAGACACAGAATTGTTACTTAGGGACACAGAGAATTGTTACTTAGGGACACAGAATTGTTACTTAGGGACACAGAATTGTTACTCAGGGAGGGACACAGAATTGTTACTCAGGGACACAGAATTGTTACTGAGGGACACAGAATTGTTACTGAGGGACACAGAATTGTTACTACAGAATTGTTACAGGGAGGGACACAGAATTGTTACTCAGGGACAGACACAGAATTGTTACTCAGGGACACAGAATTGTTACTGAGGGACACAGAATTGTTACTGAGGGACACACACAGAATTGTTACTGAGGGACACAGAATTGTTACTGAGGGACACAGAATTGTTACTGAGGGACACAGAATTGTTACTCAGGGACACAGAATTGTTACTCAGGGACAGACACAGAATTGTTACTCAGGGACACAGAATTGTTACTGAGGGGACACAGAATTGTTACTGAGGGCCACAGAATTGTTACACAGGGACACAGAATTGTTACTGAGGGACACAGAATTGTTACTCAGGGACACAGAATTGTTACTGAGGGACACAGAATTGTTACTCTGAGGGACACAGAATTGTTACTGAGGGACACAGAATTGTTACTGAGGGCCACAGAATTGTTACTAGGGCCACAGAATTGTTACTCAGGGACACAGAATTGTTACTCAGGGACAGACACAGAATTGTTACTCAGGGACACAGAATCGTTTAATTAAAGAGTATGTCAGACAACATGCAGAGGAGTGGCAGAGGAGGCAATGTTTTAGGAGCGAGCAGACGTGGCAGCAGAGGAAGGGGTCGAGGCAGCACTATTCGCAGCCAGAGGCCAGTGCTCCCGGTGTCATCCAGCGGTCGTGTCTCCACCGACAACCCTGCCGTCATCGATTGGTTGGCTCGGTCGTCTTCCTCTTCCCAGGTCACCTCTGACACCTACAGCCAACGGTCGGTGGGTACGTCAGACACAACCGTTAGTTGGCATGGCCCGGGAGCAAGCCCACTGAAATCACGTGTCCTCTACCTGCCCCTGTCCTTTGGTGTTCCCTCACCAAGCGAAGTATCGCATGCTGTGGGCTCAGCCCCACTGTACAGTGAGGAAGAGCTAACAGAGGGCGGTCAGGAACGGGGGGAGACATCCGCCTCTTCAGCAGCCAGGCGAAGAAGTAGTGGCGAGGAGAGTGGCTGGCTCGGTAGCCGGTCTAGAGACAGGTCTGTCTCCTGACCCACACGCAGCCGAGGGGGCTAGTAGTGAGGCGGAGACCCTAATTGATGATGATGAGGCTGATCGCACTTGGCAGCCTCGTCGTCATCAGGCTATTGCTTCCGCATCATCAGGAGAAGAGGGTGGCAGCTTGGCAGCGAGCAAAACAGTCGGTGGGTTGCCCAGGAGGCAGCAGGGTCGCAGCAGTGTCAGTGGAGGCAAACGGCCACGGAGTACAGCACCAGCTCCACTGCAGCCTACCACCACGGCCAGTAGTGGTGCCGGTGTGCACGGAGGAAGCAGCAGTCAGCCAGTGAGGAGTATCGGGGGCAAAGTTTCCTACTCGGCGGTGTGGCAATTTTTTGTCAAGCCGCCCGAGGAAGTAAACGTAGCCGTATGTCGACTATGTGGCCAGAAAGTCAAGCGTGGCCAGGGGGCCCATGTTGGGACTACAGCGTTGCGGCAGCATATGCAGCTCGCCATTTGGTGGCCTGGAAAAACCGTGATAAAGATACGGCGGTTCTGCCCCTGCCCCCCCCCGCTCCATCACCCGCTCCGTTACTTGCTCCGTCACCCGACGTCAATCGCCCTCTATCAGCCAGTCAAGGCTCCAACACCTCTGCTGAGGGGAGTTGTCGCTCGTTGGCATCTTCCGCTCGTTCAGATGCTCCTTCTCCTGCTACTCCTCTTCACGGATTCCGTCAGCAGTCTTTCTTGGAATCCGTTTCCAAGAGACAACAGTTTGCGAGCACGCACCCCCGACGGTGCAAAAGCTGAACGTCCTCCTGTCCAAGTTGCTGGTGCTGCAGTCCCCTCCCTTTCCAAGTGGTGGACTCAGCACCTTTCCGAGAAATGATGGCTTGTGCCGCGCCGCGGTGGAGAGTGCCAAGCCGTCATTTCTTCGCCAAAAAGGCAGTGCCAGCCCTGCATTCACATGTAGAAGAGATGGTGGGCCAGTCTTTGAGCATGTCGGTCTGCCAAAGTGCACGGCAGCGCCGACGTGTGGAGCTGTAACTACGGTCAGGGACAGTACATGTCATTTACGGCCCACTGGGTGAACGTGGTGCCGTCACAGCCGCACCAGCAACTTGGACAGGTCACGCCGCTTTTGCCTCCACGTTTGCACGTCCTTGGTCCGGCAAAGATGTCCGCCTCTACCACCTCTTCTTCCGCCGTGTCCTCAGCCGCCGCCCCCCCCGTGCCAAGTCCCATTACCCCCGACCGGCATATCACATGTGCAGGGCGCAACGGTGTCACGCTGTGCTGCACCTGGTATGCCTTGGCGAACGTAGTCACACAGGGGAGGAACTTCTCAGTGTAATGAACAGAGAAATCGACAGATGGCTGTCTCCGCGCAAACTGAAAATCGGAACCATGTTGACCGACAACGGAAAGAACATGGTGTCTGCTCTGCGTCAAGGAAGGTTGTGCCATGCGCCATGCATGGCTCACGTGTTCAATCTGGTTGTCAAGCGGTTCCTAAAATCCACCATCCCACTGCAAGACATCCTTAAAATGTCACGTAAACTTTGCATGCATTTCAGCCATTCCTACACCGCAAAGCACACCCTCCTTGAGCTGCAGCGGCAGAACGGAATTCCACAGCATCGCCTGATCTGCGACGTTGCAACAAGGTGGAATTCAACCCTACACATGTTAGACCGCCTTTACGAACAGCGAAAGGCCATCACCGATTTCCTGATGTTACAAGCGGATAAAGGTACTCCCCTGTGTAACTTCGATGTCAGCCATTGGCAGCTCATGCGTGACACCTGCCGCTTGCTCAGGCCCTTTGAGGAGGCCACGCTATTCGTGAGTCGGCAGGACTATGGGATGAACGACGTCATTCCTCTGTTGCACGTCCTGGAACAAATGCTGTTAACAATGGCTGGTCAGGGTGCGGTAGACGTGGCGCACAGATCTCAACGCCACATGACCCCTGTGGGGGCAGGACAGGAAGAAGAGGAGGAGGTAGAGGAGGACATTTGTGCTCAGGAATTATTGAGTGAAATGGGTGGTTTTTCCACTCAGCGGACAGGAGTGGAGGAGCAGGAGCATCTGGTAGAGGAGGAGGAGAGGAGACAGAGGACCCAGACGCACCGTGGCAGTATGCTGTGGAGATGGAGGCAGGGAGTCCCTCGCATTCCTTGGCACAAATGGCCCATAGCATGCTCGGTTGCTTGCGTAGCGACAGCCGAATAATAACCATCAGACAGAGGGATGACTTTTTGGCTGTCCACCTTGTTGGACCCTCGCTACCGTTCAAAAATGGTGGCCTTTTTCACACCTGCTGAGAGGGAGGCCAAAATAACGTACTATAAAAACCACCTATGTAGTCAGTTGGTCTCTGCCTTTCTGCGCCAACGTCCATCCTCAGACACTGTGGGCCCTGTGCGCTCGCGTTCCGCTGCCATGGCAGCAGGGGAGGGGTGGGTGGGGTGGTAGGAGCAGTGGCAGCTCCACCAGCAGCGGCTGCCTCAGTCTGCAGTCGATGATGAGTAGCTTTCTTCACCAGCGCAGTGAGGAAACTACTAACCAGCAGCAGCAGCAGCAGCAGCAGCAGCATCAGGTGGACCTGGAGCAGGACCTCAAACAACAGGCTTGGGCCTACTTGGACAGCACCCTGCCAACCGAGGTAGACAATCCCCTTGACTACTGGGCAAACGAAACTTGACCTTTGGCCCCAACTAGCTGAATTTGCCCTTGAAAGGCTGTCATGCCCGGCCAGTAGCGTGGCATCGGAGCGCGTGTTTAGTGCGGCAGGAGGTATTGTAACTCCGCGGAGGACACGACTGTCCACCCAAAGTGTGGAGAGACTCACGTTTGTGAAAATGAATCAGGCGTGGATTAGTCTGGATTTCAAACCACCAGTTCCTGACACAACTGACTAAATCCGCCATGAATCATGCCCCAAACATGTGCCACTTTCAGGTCTCCTCACACTGCTGGTGTGTTCCATTTTTTGTCATAGGGTGCTGGCAGATTACGGGCCTCCCATAGCTGCTGCCAGGCCCCTAATCTGCCATGGGCCCCTATACCGCCTCCTCATGCTGCTGCCAGGTCCAGAGTCTCTCATGGGTCCCTGTACGGCCTCCCATTGCTGCTGTCTCCATCGCCACACTCTGCCATGTGCCACTTTCAGGTCTCCTCACACACTGCTGGTGTGTTCCATTTTTTGTCATAGGGTGCTGGCAGATTACGGGCCTCCCATAGCTGCTGCCAGGCCCCTAATCTGCCATGGGCCCCTGTACCGCCTCCTCATGCTGCTGCCAGGTCCAGAGTCTCTCATGGGTCCCTGTACGGCCTCCCATTGCTGCTGTCTCCATCGCCACACTCTGCCATGTGCCACTTTCAGGTCTCCTCACACACTGGTGTGTTCCATTTTTTGTCATAGGGTGCTGGCAGATTACGGGCCTCCCATAGCTGCTGCCAGGCCCCTAATCTGCCATGGGCCCCTATACCGCCTCCTCATGCTGCTGCCAGGTCCAGAGTCTCTCTCATGGGTCCCTGTCGGCCTCCCATTGCTGCTGTCTCCATCGCCACACTCTGCCATGTGCCACTTTCAGGTCCTCCTCACACTGCTGGTGTGTTCCATTTTTTGTCATAGGGTGCTGGCAGATTACGGGCCTCCCATAGCTGCTGCCAGGCCCCTAATCTGCCATGGGCCCCTATACCGCCTCCTCATGCTGCTGCCAGGTCCAGAGTCTCTCATGGGTCCCTGTACGGCCTCCCATTGCTGCTGTCTCCATCGCCACACTCTGCCATGTGCCACTTTCAGGTCTCCTCACACTGCTGGTGTGTTCCATTTTTTGTCATAGGGTGCTGGCAGATTACGGGCCTCCCATAGCTGCTGCCAGGCCCCTAATCTGCCATGGGCCCCTGTACCGCCTCCTCATGCTGCTGCCAGTCCCAGTCTCTCATGGGTCCCTGTACGGCCTCCCATTGCTGCTGTCTCCATCGCCACACTCTGCCATGTGCCACTTTCAGGTCTCCTCACACTGCTGGTGTGTTCCATTTTTTGTCATAGGGTGCTGGCAGATTACGGGCCTCCCATAGCTGTGCCAGGCCCCTAATCTGCCATGGGCCCCTATACCGCCTCCTCATGCTGCTGCCAGGTCCAGAGTCTCTCATGGGTCCCTGTACGGCCTCCCATTGCTGCTGTCTCCATCGCCACACTCTGCCATGTGCCACTTTCAGGTCTCCTCACACTGCTGGTGTGTTCCATTTTTTGTCATAGGGTGCTGGCAGATTACGGGCCTCCCATAGCTGCTGCCAGGCCCCTAATCTGCCATGGGCCCCTATACCGCCTCCTCATGCTGCTGCCAGGTCCAGAGTCTCTCATGGGTCCCTGTACGGCCTCCCATTGCTGCTGTCTCCATCGCCACACTCTGCCATGTGCCACTTTCAGGTCTCCTCACACTGCTGGTGTGTTCCATTTTTTTGTCATAGGGTGCTGGCAGATTACGGGCCTCCCATAGCTGCTGCCAGGCCCCTAATCTGCCATGGGCCCCTGTACCGCCTCCTCATGCTGCTGCCAGGTCCAGAGTCCAGTGTCTCTGCATGCCACACTCTGCCATGTGCCACTTTCAGGTCTCTCCCTCACACTGCTGGTGTGTTCCATTTTTTGTCATAGGGTGCTGGCAGATTACGGGCCTCCCATAGCTGCTGCCAGGCCCCTAATCTGCCATGGGCCCCTGTACCGCCTCCTCATGCTGCTGCCAGGTCCAGTCTCTCATGGGTCCCTGTACGGCCTCCCATTGCTGCTGTCTCCATCGCCACACTCTGCCATGTGCCACTTTCAGGTCTCCTCACACTGCTGGTGTGTTCCATTTTTTGTCATAGGGTGCTGGCAGATTACGGGCCTCCCATAGCTGCTGCCAGGCCCCTAATCTGCCATGGGCCCCTATACCGCCTCCTCATGCTGCTGCCAGGTCCAGAGTCTCTCATGGGTCCCTGTACGGCCTCCCATTGCTGCTGTCTCCATCGCCACACTCTGCCATGTGCCACTTTCAGGTCTCCTCACACACTGCTGGTGTGTTCCATTTTTTTGTCATAGGGTGCTGGCAGATTACGGGCCTCCCATAGCTGCTGCCAGGCCCCTAATCTGCCATGGGCCCCTATACCGCCTCCTCATGCTGCTGCCAGGTCCAGAGTCTCTCATGGGTCCCTGTACGGCCTCCCATTGCTGCTGTCTCCATCGCCACACTCTGCCATGTGCCACTTTCAGGTCTCCTCACACTGCTGGTGTGTTCCATTTTTTGTCATAGGGTGCTGGCAGATTACGGGCCTCCCATAGCTGCTGCCAGGCCCCTAATCTGCCATGGGCCCCTGTACCGCCTCCTCATGCTGCTGCCAGGTCCAGAGTCTCTCATGGGTCCCTGTACGGCCTCCCATTGCTGCTGTCTCCATCGCCACTCTGCCATGTGCCACTTTCAGGTCTCCTCACACTGCTGGTGTGTTCCATTTTTTGTCATAGGGTGCTGGCAGATTACGGGCCTCCCATAGCTGCTGCCAGGCCCCTAATCTGCCATGGGCCCCTGTACCGCCTCCTCATGCTGCTGCCAGGTCCACAGTGTCTCATGGGTCCCTGTACGGCCTCCCATTGCTGCTGTCTCCATCTCACACTCTGCCATGTGCCACTTTCAGGTCTCTCACACTGCTGGTGTGTTCCATTTTGTCATAGGGTGCTGGCAGATTACGGGCCTCCTATAGCTGCTGCTGCTGCCAGGCCCCTAATCTGCCATGGGCCCCTATACCGCCTCCTCATGCTGCTGCCAGGTCCAGAGTCTCTCATGGGTCCCTGTACGGCCTCCCATTGCTGCTGTCTCCATCGCCACACTCTGCCATGTGCCACTTTCAGGTCTCCTCACACTGCTGGTGTGTTCCATTTTTTGTCATAGGGTGCTGGCAGATTACGGGCCTCCCATAGCTGCTGCCAGGCCCCTAATCTGCCATGGGCCCCCCTATACCGCCTCCTCATGCTGCTGCCAGGTCCAGAGTCTCTCATGGGTCCCTGTACGGCCTCCCATTGCTGCTGTCTCCATCGCCACACTCTGCCATGTGCCACTTTCAGGTCTCCTCACACTGCTGGTGTGTTCCATTTTTTGTCATAGGGTGCTGGCAGATTACGGGCCTCCCATAGCTGCTGCCAGGCCCCTAATCTGCCATGGGCCCCTATACCGCCTCCTCATGCTGCTGCCAGGTCCAGAGTCTCTCATGGTCCCTGTACGGCCTCCCATTGCTGCTGTCTCCATCGCCACACTCTGCCATGTGCCACTTTCAGGTCTCCTCACACTGCTGGTGTGTTCCATTTTTTGTCATAGGGTGCTGGCAGATTACGGGCCTCCCCATAGCTGCTGCCAGGCCCCTAATCTGCCATGGGCCCCTGTACCGCCTCCTCATGCTGCTGTCCAGAGTCTCCATGGGTCCCTGTACGGCCTCCCATTGCTGCTGTCTCATCGCCACATGCCATGTGCCACTTTCAGGTCTCCTCACACTGCTGGTGTGTTCCATTTTTTGTCATAGGGTGCTGGCAGATTACGGGCCTCCCATAGCTGCTGCCAGGCCCCTAATCTGCCATGGGCCCCTATACCGCCTCCTCATGCTGCTGCCAGGTCCAGAGTCTCTCATGGGTCCCTGTACGGCCTCCCATTGCTGCTGTCTCCATCGCCACACTCTGCCATGTGCCACTTTCAGGTCTCCTCACACTGCTGTGTGTTCCATTTTTTGTCATAGGGTGCTGGCAATTACGGGCCTCCCATAGCTGCTGCCAGGCCCCTAATCTGCCATGGGCCCCTGTACCGCCTCCTCATGCTGCTGCCAGGTCCATGCTGCATGGGTCCCAGGCCTCCCATTGCTGCTGTCTCCATCATGCCATGTGCCACTTTCAGGTCTCCTCACACTGCTGGTGTGTTCCATTTTTTGTCATAGGGTGCTGGCAGATTACGGGCCTCCCATAGCTGCTGCCAGGCCCCTAATCTGCCATGGGCCCCTATACCGCCTCCTCATGCTGCTGCCAGGTCCAGAGTCTCTCATGGGTCCCTGTACGGCCTCCCATTGCTGCTGTCTCCATCGCCACACTCTGCCATGTGCCACTTTCAGGTCTCCTCACACTGCTGGTGTGTTCCATTTTTTGTCATAGGGTGCTGGCAGATTACGGGCCTCCCATTGCTGCTGCCAGGCCCGTAATCTGCCATGGGCCCCCGTACCGACTCCTCATGCTGTGACGTTGCAACAAGGTGGAATTCAACCCTACATATGTTAGACGCCTTTACGAACAGCGAAAGGCCATCACAGATTTCCTGATGTTACAAAAGCGGATAAAGGTACTCCCTGTGTAACTTAGATGTCAGCCATTGGCAGCTCATGCGTGACACCTGCGCTTGCTCAGGCCCTTTGAGGAGGCCACGCTATTCGTGAGTCGGCAGGACTATGGGATGAACGACGTCATTCCTCTGTTGCACGTCCTGGAACAAATGCTGTTAACAATGGCTGGTCAGGGTGCGGTAGACGTGGCGCACAGATCTCAACGCCACATGACCCCTGTGGGGGCAGGACAGGAAGAAGAGGAGGAAGTAGAGGAGGACATTGGTGTGCTCAGGAATTATTGAGTGAAATGGGTGGTTTTTCCACTCAGCGGACAGGAGTGGAGGAGCAGGAGCATCTGGTAGAGGAGGAGGAGGAGGAGACAGAGGACCCAACGCACCGTGGCAGTATGCTGTGGAGATGGAGGCAGGGAGTCCCTCGCATTCCTGGCACAAATGGCCCATAGCATGCTCGCTTGCTTGCGTAGCGACAGCCGAATAATAACCATCAGACAGAGGGATGACTTTTGGCTGTCCACCTTGTTGGACCCTCGCTAGGTCTCCTCTACCGTTCAAAAATGGTGGCCTTTTTCACACCTGCTGAGAGGGAGGCCAAAATAACGTACTATAAAAACCACCTATGTAGTCAGCTGGTCTCTGCCTTTCTGCGCCAACGTCCATCCTCAGACACTGTGGGCCCTGTGCGCTCGCGTTCCGCTGCCATGGCAGCAGGGGAGGGGTGGGGTGGTAGGTAGGAGCAGTGGCAGCTCCACCAGCAGCGGCTGCCTCAGTCTGCAGTCGATGATGAGTAGCTTTCTTCACCAGCGCAGTGAGAAAAACTACTAACCAGCCGCAGCAGCAGCAGCAGCATCAGGTGGACCTGGAGCAGGACCTCAAACAACAGGCTTAGGCCTACTTGGACAGCACCCTGCCAACCGAGGTAGACAATCCCCTTGACTACTGGGCAATGAAACTTGACCTTTGGCCCCAACTAGCTGAATTTGCCCTTGAAAGGCTGTCATGCCCGGCCAGTAGCGTGGCATCGGAGCGCGTGTTTAGTGCGGCAGGAGGTATTGTAACTCCCGCGGAGGACACGACTGTCCACCCAAAGTGTGGAGAGACTCACGTTTGTGAAAATGAATCAGGCGTGGATTAGTCTGGATTTCAACCACCAGTTCCTGACATAACTGACTAAATCCGCCATGAATCATGCCCCAAACATGTGCCACTTTCAGGTCTCCTCACACTGCTGGTGTGTTCCATTTTTTGTCATAGGGTGCTGGCAGATTACGGGCCTCCCATTGCTGCTGCCAGGCCCGTAATCTGCCATGGGCCCCTGTACCGCCTCCTCATGCTGCTGCCAGGTCCACAGTGTCTCATGGGTCCCTGTACGGCCTCCCATTGCTGCTGTCTCCATCGCCACACTCTGCCATGTGCCACTTTCAGGTCTCTCACACACTGCTGGTGTGTTCCATTTTTTGTCATAGGGTGCTGGCAGATTACGGGCCTCCCATAGCTGCTGCCAGCCCCTAATCTGCCATGGGCCCCTGTACCGCCTCCTCATGCTGCTGCCAGGTCCACAGTGTCTCATGCCATGTGCCACTTTTCAGGTCTCCTCACACTGCTGTTGTGTTCCATTTTTTGTCATAGGGTGCTGGCAGATTACGGGCCTCCCATTGCTGCTGCCAGGCCCGTAATCTGCCATGGGCCCCTGTACCGCCTCCTCATGCTGCTGCCAGGTCCACAGTGTCTCATGCCATGTGCCACTTTCAGGTCTCCTCACACACTGCTGGTGTGTTCCATTTTTTGTCATAGGGTGCTGGCAGATTACGGGCCTCCCATAGCTGCTGCCAGGCCCCTAATCTGCCATGGGCCCCACTATACCGCCTCCTCATGCTGCTGCCAGTCCAGAGTCTCTCATGGGTCCCTGTACGGCCTCCCCATTGCTGCTGTCTCCATCGCCACACTCTGCCATGTGCCACTTTCAGGTCTCCTCACACTGCTGGTGTGTTCCATTTTTTGTCATAGGGTGCTGGCAGATTACGGGCCTCCCATAGCTGCTGCCAGGCCCCTAATCTGCCATGGGCCCCTATACCACCTCCTCATGCTGCTGCCAGGTCCACAGTGTCTCATGGGTCCCTGAACGGCCTCCCATTGCTGCTGTCTCCATCGCCACACTCTGCCATGTGCCACTTTCAGGTCTCCTCACACTGCTGGTGTGTTACATTTTTTGTCATAGGGTGCTGGCAGATTACGGGCCTCCCATTGCTGCTGCCAGGCCCGTAATCTGCCATGGGCCCCAGTACCCGCCTCCTCATGCTGCTGCCAGGTCCACAGTCTCTCATGGGTCCCTGTACGGCCTCCCATTGCTGCTGTCTCCATCGCCACACTCTGCCATGTGCCACTTTCAGGTCTCCTCACACTGCTGGTGTGTTCCATTTTTTGCCATAGAGTGCTGGCAGATTACGGGCCTCCCATAGCTGCTGCCAGGCCCCTAATCTGCCATGGGCCCCTGTACCGCCTCCTCATGCTGCTGCCAGGTCCAGAGTCTCTCATGGGTCCCTGTACGGCCTCCCATTGCTGCTGTCTCCATCGCCACACTCTGCCATGTGCCACTTTCAGGTCTCCTCACACACTGCTGGTGTGTTCCATTTTTTGTCATAGGGTGCTGGCAGATTACGGGCCTCCCATTGCTGCTGCCAGGCCCGTAATCTGCCATGGGCCCCCGTACCGACTCCTCATGCTGCTGCCAGGCCCGTAATCTGTCATGGGCCCCTGTTGTCGCTTGTTGGCATATTCCGCTCGTTCAGATGCTCCTTCTCCTGCTACTCCTCTTCACGGATTCCGTCAGCAGTCTTTCTTGGAATCCGTTTCCAAGAGACAACAGTTTGCGAGCACGCACCGGACGGTGCAGAAGCTGAACGTCCTCCTGTCCAAGTTGCTGCTGCCAGGCTCGTAATCTGTCATGCGTCCCTGTACCGCCTCCTCATGCTGCTGCCAGGTCCAGAGTGTGTCATGGGCCCCCGTACCGACTCCTCATGCTGCTGCCAGGCCCGTAATCTGTCATGGGCCCCTGTACCGCCTCCTCATGCTGCTGTCAGGTCCAGAGTGTGTCATGGGTCCCTGTACGGCCTGCCATTGCTGCTGCCAGGCCCGTAATCTGCCATGGGCCCCCGTACCAACTCCTCATGCTGCTGCCAGGCCCGTAATCTGTCATGGGCCCCTGTACCGCCTCCTCATGCTGCTGCCAGGTCCAGAGTGTGTCATGGGTCCCTGTACGGCCTCCCATTGCTGCTGTCTCCATCGCCACACTCTGCCATGTGCCACTTTCAGGTCTCCTCACACTGCTGGTGGTTTTCCATTTTTGTCATAGGGTGCTGTATGGCCTCCCATTGCTGCTGCCTCCACCGCCACACTGTGGCTCCCACACTCTGGTTTTGGCCCCGTGACTGCCCAAATGAGTGAAGTGTGCGGTGATTCTAAGATCGACGGCACTCATCTGCATGTCATACTGACTGTCAGTATTATTTCTCTTCCCCAGCAGACTCCAAGGGCATTTAAATTAAAGGTACAGTGTTCTGCATTAATATAAAGGCTCTCTGAAGCCTAGAAACACCCTTTTATAAGTTAAATTCGCAGCGAATATATTCGACTCGAATCGAAAATTTTTTCACGAATTCGCCGAATCAGTCGAATCGAATTTTTGAATAATTCGCTCATCTCTACTTGTAATTGTTTCTTTATTCATTACCTGTTAATCTGTATTAAGAAGTTGTTAGTTAAGCCTACAACTAGAAGAGAAAGGTCTGTGTGTCACTCGAATCTAGAGGCACTGTGTAGGTCCCTGTGTAGGCTGGACATAAAGTGTACTGTGGAGAACGGACGTGACCAGATAACTGTGTCAGATTGACACTCTAAATTGGCTAGATCGCTACACTGACAGAAAAGGTGATGTTTGTTTCACCTCTGTTACCTGATAAGAGAATGTTATAGCAGAAAACTCCAAGAAAAGGATGAATTAGGAAACTCCAGAAATGTGTAGAGCTCAATGGGTACTGCTATTTGTTGTTTCCAGGAATTGAGGCCTTTTCTCTAAAGCCACCACTAGAAAAAAAAAAACAGAAAACCCTTAAGGAATGTAGACAAAGTTGAAGCACTGATCAATTGTGCATACCAAGATGCCAATATGGTCTCTGAAGTGGTTAGTCAAAGTTTTAGATATGCTATGTTGACAGGTTACAATTCTCCCACACTTCAGACCCTTCGGCTCAACCTTGAACAGGTCTCCCGCTACCACACAGTGGATTCTTTCAGGCAGATAAAATAACTGTGTTTTGTTACAGTGGAGCTGCTATATTTATACTGTAGACATTGGCCTTTACACTGTTTGCTGGTGTGTAATGAAGGAGATATGAACATCTGTTTAAAGGGCAGATTATAGCACTGAGGTGGGATAGAGTTTAGGAGGCAGGAGTGTGGCATCAAAGAATTGCCTTTGTGGCATAAAGTTTCAGAACTTTGAACAATGGGCCTGAAAGCTCCCAAATAAATAGAGGAGTACTATTCCTGTCTGCCATTTTGGCTTCTGTGATTACTTTGGGGAAGTTATTTGTAAATTTAGTCTGTTTTTGTACTGGAACAGACTTTTAGAGCAATGTAAAAAGTAGTAAAAAAGAATTGTACATTGTTAATGCTGACTTTGTCTGGGATTTACTGCTCTGCCAGTTTTCGATTTAGGGATTACTAGAGTCACCCTGCAGTCGAGAGGTCTGTGTACACAACAAATGTTCTTTACTTTTACTGATGAAAGTTACTCTAAGGAATATTTTATACACAGATTCTGAATTATTTTCTTAATACTGGTTCTTGGATTCCAATAAACTAATATACAGAGAAATAATTTCAGTTGTCATTTGCTGACTTGTCCCTGACGTGGGTATTTGCTAGAGAGGGTTTTGGACTGCTTGGGGATCTGGAGGAGGATCACAGTCAACCATGTGCCAATAAAACTGAAGATTTCTTTTCAGCTTATATACAGTCTAAATTATAAGAAAAATAAGAACTTTACAGAAAGATGACATTATTGTTCCAGCAGACTTATGTTTGGACATTTACACAAATGTTCCAAGGCAAACAACGCTGCCATTAAGAAAGCATTAGTAGAGCTAGAAGTGTATTCTGATTATAAAATTGTACAGAATGCATCACATTTCAGGGCCTAAACACGGCCCCTACATCAGGGCTTTTAAGGAAGAAGGCAGTGTATATGGACTTAGGAATGAATGGATTCTTTAATATAATTTATTTTCTATCTGGCACAAAAAACTCATCAGCAGCTGATTGTCAAAGAGGAAGATAGTTTCAAATCAGAAGCAGAGGTTGATATACTTCACTGTTGACATACCTCACTCCCAGTAGAGGTTTTGTAGATCACTTTTTTGTGCTAGTTATGGATAGAAGAGATACATACAAGAGCAGAAATCATCCATTTCTTCATCCACCATTTGGGAAATGTCCCTTAGGTCCATGAAAATGGGAAATCACCGTAGTAGGTAACTCCTTATCTGGTCCCCTTAGTGTAGGAGCATCAGTGTCAGACAGGTAGGAAGAAAAACAGACATATAAAAAAACAAAAGACATTGGGCATACCCCTAGTACATAGGAATACCAAAGAACAGCCATAATACATTAAACAAGAAAACCTTTAACACAAACAAGTGGAAAGCACTTGTTATCAGCCTCTTGTTGATGATATAGGCTGCCTGCTGTGGCAAGCAGACAAGCAGTGCTCCGGGTACTAGTTTCCACCCAACAAAGGGATTTCCGTTTCAAAGACGTGCCATGAATTGGAATGGTGTGGCATCCTTGCAGCCATAAAACAAGCTCCAGTATTCACTTCTCGGTCCAATGACAGGCAACTGTTTTGGGATCTACTCTTTCTTATGTCTCTGCTGTGTCCACGAGTCCTCTAAATTGGTTAAGTGCTAGGATAAGGATATGGTTTTATTTGACAATAATTTACCCAAGACAGAGTGGTCATACTTATGTAGGGATTTGTATAGTACCTGCCATTTTTACTATCTACCAAAAAGTCACAATGGTAAGAACAACCCACCTGGCAAACCCATCATTTCTAGCTTCAAAAGTCTAACTAGTGTTTTTTTTGTTTCCTTTGGTGGCATCAGGGCCTTTTTACATTAGAGATTTCACACATTTAATGAATACCTTATAAGAATATAAATAGGAGCAGCTCTTAATTACCATCTTTAAAAATCCCCTTCAAAGATAGTATAGGCAGTAAATATCACTTTACTCAGTTCAGGCCAATTCACACTGATTTATGATAAAATACAGTATATGGAAAGTGCATGTACATTTCCATCTATTTTAATGCACGCTGACATCTGTTGACAAACATTTTGATGTCTGTTGACATAATGTCCATTGACATGTAGTGATGGTCTGGATTAGAGATGAGCGAATGCGAACCGGAATTCGAGTCGAATTTCAGGAAATATTCGATTCGCGTCGAATCCGAAATTTTGCCTACTTCGGGTGCGCGAATCGAACATTTCCCGATCAGCCGGTAAAAGTGTCCCTGCAGTGAGCTCCGCTATTTCTGACAGTTCTCTGACAGAAGGAACACATGTTTAGCGGTTGAAACATTGTATCTATTAGTTTACATTTAGGATACAGATGTTTCAACCGCTGTACATGTGAAGAAGCTGTGAGAGAACTGTCAGAAATAGAGGAACTCTGCACATACACTTTTTGCCGGCTTGGAATTATTCTTCTTTTTTTCATCCTACTTCTTCTTCTTCTTCATCCTCATCCTCAGAAGAAGAGGATGAGGATGAGGATGAAGAAGAAGAAGAAGTAGGATGAAAAGAAGAATAATTCCAAGCCGGCAAAAAGTGTATGTGCAGAGTTCCTCTATTTCTGACAGTTCTCTCTCACAGCTTCTTCACATGTACGCGGTTGAAACATCTGTATCCTGAATGGAAACTAATAGATACAATTTGTATCTATTAGTTTCCATTTAGGATACAGATGTTTCAACCGCTGTACATGTGAAGAAGCTGTGAGAGAACTGTCAGAAATAGAGGAACTCTGCACATACACTTTTTGCCGGCTTGGAATTATTCTTCTTTTCATCCTACTTCTACTTCTTCTTCTTCTTCTTCTTCATCCTCATCCTAATTGTATCTATTAGTTTTTACAATGTTGAAACATTGTATCTATTTGTTTCCATAAATGGATCCATTTATGGAAACAAATAGATACAATGTTTCAACCGCTGTATGGAAGGACAGTCCCAGAACTGTCATTAATAGTCTATTTCTGACAGTTCTATGACATTCCCTCCATACAGCTGTTTTTGAAACAGCTGTATGGAGTGAATGTCCCAGAACTGTCATAAATAGTCTATTTCTGACAGTTCTGGGTCCATACAGCAGTTTCAACCGCTGTATGGAGGGAATGTCATAGAACTGTCAGAAATAGACTATTAATGACAGTTCTGGGACTGTCCTTCCATACAGCGGTTGAAACATTGTATCTATTTGTTTCCATAAATGGATCCATTTATGGAAACAAATAGATACAATGTTTCAACCGCTGTATGGAAGGACAGTCCCAGAACTGTCATAAATAGTCTATTTTTGACAGTTCTGGGACATTCACTCCATACAGCTGTTTCAACCGCTGTATGGAGGGAATGTCATAGAACTGTCAGAAATAGACTATTAATGACAGTTCTGGGACTGTCCTTCCTTCCATACAGCGGTTGAAACATTGTATCTATTTGTTTCCATAAATGGATCCATTTATGGAAACAAATAGATACAATTCTCCTTTCAAACCGCTGTATGGAAGGAATGTCCCAGAAACTGTCATAAATAGTCTATTTCTGACAGTTCTATGACATTCCCTCCATACAGCGGTTTTTGTTGAAACCGCTGTATGGAGTGAATGTCCCAGAACTGTCAGAAATAGACAGAAACTGTCACAGAACTGTCCTTCTTCTCATCCTTCTCCTTCTTCTCATCCTTCTTCTCATCTCCTTCTTCTCATCCTTCTCCTTCTTCTCATCCTTCTCTCCTTCTCATCCTTCTCCTTCTTCTCATCCTTCTCTCATCCTTCTCCTTCTTCTCATCCTTCTTCTCCTTCCTTCTCCTCTCTTCTCTTCTCCTTCTCCTCCTTCTCTTCCTTCTTCTCCTTCTTCTCATCCTTCTCCTTCTTCTCATCCTTCTCCTTCTCCTTCTTCTCATCCTTCTCCTTTTCCTTCTTCTCATCCTTCTCCTTCTTCATCCTCTCCTTCTCTTCTTCTTCTCATCCTTCTCCTTCTTCTCATCCTTCTCCTTCTTCTCATCCTTCTTCTCCTTCTCCTTCTCTCATCCTTCTCCTTCTCCATCTTCTCTCTTCTTCATCCTTCTCTTCTTCTCTTCTTTCATCCTTCTCCTTCTCATCCTTCTCCTTCTTCTCATCCTTCTCCTTCTCCTTCTTCTCATCCTTCTCCTTCTCCTTCTCCTTCTTCTCATCCTTTCTTCTTCTTCTCATCCTCTCTTCTCCTTCTTCTCTCATCCTTCCTTCTTCTCATCCTTCTCCTTCTCCTTCTTCTCATCCTTCTCCTTCTCTTCATCCTTCTCCTTCTCATCCTTCTTCCTTCTCCTTCCTTCTTCTCATCCTTCTCCTCTCTTCTTCTCTTCTCCTTCTCCTTCTTCTCATCCTTCTCCTCATCCTCTCCTTCTTCTCATCCTTCTCCTTCTCCTCCTTCTCATCCTTCTCCTTCTTCCTTCTTCTCATCCTTCTTCTCTTCTTCTCATCCTTCTCCTTCTTCTCATCCTTCTCCTTCTTCTCATCCTTCTCCTTCTCCTTCTTCTCATCCTTCTCCTTCTTCTCATCCTTCTCCTTCTTCTCTCTTCTTCTCCTTCTCTCTTCCTTCCTTCTCCTTCTTCTTCTTCCTTTCCTTCTCTTCTTCTCATCCTTCTCCTTCTTCTTCTCATCCTTCTCCTTCTCTCTCCTCTCCTTCTCCTTCTTCTCATCCTTCTCTTCTTCTCTTCTTCTCATCCTTCTCCTTCTTCTCATCCTTCTCCTTCTCCTTCTCCTTCTCCTTCCTCATCTCCAAGGGCATTTAAATTAAAGGTACAGTGTTCTGCACTAATTTAAAGGCTCTCTGAAGCCTAGAAACCCTTTTTTATAAGTCATCTTCGTAGCGAAGAAATTCGCATCGAATCGAATTTCACACTGGAACTCAATTGTTTATATCTGACCGGCAAATATCAGATTGTGGCTAGTGCTCAGCAGCTGCGGACAGGTCAGCAGGCATCAGGTTTTTTTTTCTCATTTCAGTAAGTCGGCATTGTCATGACACAGTGATTGACAATGGATTACAATGATGGAACCAATTTTTTTTTTAATAAAGGACTTGTCAAAAACTTTTTTTGTTTTTTTTTGCTCAATATAGGATTTTTTCAAAAGACTGCTCTTTCTTTTTTTTTTTCACTAAATGTAATCCTTCAGTGAATGAGTACACATTCATAAGGGGGAAGGCAGCATCAGAGTGCCCCCTCATTTAAATGGGTGTTCTGATACTTATGAGCTCCACTGCCCACAGACCCCCACAACCACTGGGCAAGAGTTGTGAAGAAGAGGCCCTTGCCCCTATCGGCATGGGGACAATGTCCCTATGCCGAGGGCATGTGGTCTGGTAAGCCGCAGGGAGAGGAGGGTGCTTGTTCTCCTCCCCCCCTTCCTCCCCTGTGCTCGGATCAAAGATCTGGTAGGAATTTAGGGGGGACACCACGCTTTTTTCCCTCCCATTTTTGGGAGGTGAAGTTCCCAGTAAAAGTCCTACCATTCCTAAAGGGCCTGGTACGACTTTTAGAGGAACCCCACACACTTTTTTTTTTAAGCTTTTACTGTGGGGATTGGGAAGACCCCCCAAATAATGTCATTAAAAAAAAAAGTCAGTCCTGCTGCAGCAGGTTCTATACATTGTACAGATGTGCAACTATGCAGGTAGTTTAAGCCCCCCCCCCCCCGGCATGATATTTCAATGAATTTTTTTTTTTTTTTTTTTTTTCTTTAAGCAATACAAAATGACTGCCCCTTTACAAAAAGTACTTTTTGCATTTTTTTTTCACTGATTCATGTCCCTCAGGGCAGTACTCGAGTTCCCATACCCCTTTTATGGCCAATAACTTGCAGATAAGCCTTCAAAATGGGCACTTTTGAATTTACAAGTTTGAGTCCCATTGATTTGCATTAAGTTCAAAGTTCGTGGTCAAACATTCACTAGGTTCAAATGTTCAACCACGAACCGAACACGAGGGTGTTTGGCCCATCACTATTGACATGCATGTGCAGCGTTATGGTGTGAATAGGACACATTGGACATTATTGTTTTTCAGATGTACTTCCGATCTGCGTTTACCAGCTGAGCCAAAATGCAGATCAATGCAGTGGTGTGAATTGGCCCTTCATAAACCATGCATCTGAGTATGTAATATACGGTCTTACATAAGTGTAATTTCAGTTATCATGGACAGAAAGGTTTTAAGGATAGTATGGGCAGAGAATATTGCTTTTTTCAGCTCAAGAACTGCTCATATGAGTATGTGATATACTGTACTGTCTCACATGTCTCTGTAATGTCAGCTATGTAAGCCATACCATTCAATCTCTCAGTTGCCAATTCTGGGAGCTTGGAATGCACATCTAAAACCGCTCCCCAAATAGAATATTAAAAAAATACAGAAGTCCTAAAATTATTTGAAATTTAAATGATTTCTTCAGAATCGTTTCAATCAAAAAGGCTCCAGAAGTGATGTAACCAGGAAACATTCTGGTTACAATCTATACTGTTAATACTATGTTCCCTTTTGGCCTGAAATAGAATTTAGATGCTGATACTGTATTATAAGTTCTTTTAGAATGCTTTAGATAAGTGCATTTATAGTCTATTTTTAAAAATACATCTTTATAGTTAGTATGGTATTTCCTTTGTGCACAAATTTCTTCCATGCTTTTAAGAATAGAATTTTATTGCAATGATTTTACCCAGCCTTTCTCAACCTTTGAAGAACTCTTAAAGAATTAAGTTTTATTTCCTCCTCTTCTGGGGCCCCCCAATAGTGCTTCTGATTTATCTCCCCCGTTGAGTGCCCCCATAGCAAGCCTGCATGCAGAAGGTTTTTTAGTTTAATGCATATAATGCAAATGGAGTCTATTAAATCTATTTAAAAAGAAATGTACTTTTTTTTATATATGGTTTAGGTAGGACCATGAAAGTAAAGGTGCTTATCTGACTGAATGTCTATTTCTGTGACTCTAATTGGGGTGTAGTCATAAAGCATTATAGATACATCAAAACAAACTTTACTAAAATCTATTGCAATCCCCTTGCATTTAAATATATTATTGCTACCATAAGGTATGATATGTTGTTTAGCACTAAATATTACAAGACATAAAATCCATTTCTTGTGTATATCATGTAACATTGGTAAAAAGGAGTACATAACCAAAATCATTTATTTTTTCAGTGTTGACATGTTTCATAGCAGAGTATAAAGAATTTTACAGGTGCTATAAATTTCTGCTGTTCAGCCTTGAAATCTAATTTTTGCTCTTCAAGGTGCAGGAAAATAAAGTGACTCACACAGGCACCCAGTGTGATGCTAGCTTAACTTGTGCTGTGTTTTGTTACGCTTGCAATGCTGCAATTACTCTAATCAAGAGCCTTGTGCATTCACTGACATCATACAATTTTAGAAAGTTTCGTTGAGATGTAGTTATTTTCTTTCATCAGAATTAAAACCTAAAAGAAGTTAAGGTCACATCAACCTCTGAAGTCTTTTGAAAGGTTATTTTTTTTAAGCTGATACTAAGTATACTGCCCAACAGAGTGTGGGCATGAAGAATAGCTCTGAAGAGTGTATTTACAGCCTTCCAGTGACCATATGTACAAAGAACCCATACATTCCCCCGTTTCCTTATCCCATATATGTGCCCTAATGATCAGTGTACATGTCCCCTCCGTGGAAAGCCGATTACCGGCTCTCCTCTCCTCTCCTCTCAAGCTGTCAGAGTGACAGCTCGAGAGGAGAGAAATGCTGATAACCGGCATTTCCATGTTTACATGTGATCAGCTGTGATTGGACACAGCTGATCACATAACCGAGCCGATATCTTCGGCGGCTCTTTCCGTGATCCGCTGTGTCCGAGGGACACAGCAGACCAACGATTGCCGTGCGCTCCCTGAGCCGCGCATGCACGGTGAGAATGGAAGGACATCATATGACGTCCTATCAGAACGAGAGAACCACCTTGCGCCCGCCATTGTACTATATGGCGGGCGGAAGGTGGTTAAGGACCTTCTATGGCCCTGTCCAGCTCTCCTAGAGTAACTGCCTGTCTCCTGGAATCTCCTCCATGCTCTTGAAACTGTGCTGGGAGATACCTTATGGCAATGGCACGTATTGATGTGCCATCCTGGAGGGGTTGGACTGCCTGTGCAAGCTCTGTAGGGTTCAGGTATTGCCTCATGCTACCAGTAGTGTCACTGACCCTAGCCAAATGCAAAACTAGTGAAAAAGAGAAAAGATGAGTAGGGAAAAAAATGTCAGTGGCTGCCACCTGTAAAACCATTCCTGTTTTCGGAGCCGTCTTATTGTTGCCCATCTAGTGCATCTGTTGTTAATTTAACACCAAAGCAGCTGAAACTGATTAACAATCTCTCTGCTACTTAACTGACCAGATCAACATCCCAGGAGTTTAAATGACTTGATGCTATACTCTGATTAAAAATTTTTTTGAGCAGTGTATGTTATTTTTTTACTAAAACCCTAAGCAAATTAGTCTTAGGGTTTTAGTAAAGCAAACATATGTGTGGCTATTTGATTTGCACATGACATCAGCCTAGGAAACCTTACAATAAAAAAAAATATTTTAATAAAATGTATTCCTATTTAACCCCTTATAAACCATATTCAGCCCTAATTAAAATGTCATGAAACATAACTAAAAACTGTCAGTACATTATGTATTACATGCGGTTCATACTCAGTAACTATGGGAAACTGTTTGCATTTTGCAAAAAAACCTGGTTGATCCTGCTTTTCACTCCCTCCTTGTCTGTGTCCCAGCTGCAAGCTGTGTTTGTGTAGAGCAACTGTTGACCTCTACTGATCATGCAACAGTTTCAGTTCCCTTCTAAGGTGATTCATTTCCTCTTTTTTCTTATCTGTTCAGCCCACATGACTATAGAGTCACATATGTGTATACACTTCAAGTAAATGGGAGTCCTCTCCCTCCCTCCTCCTCTATGCCTACTAAACAACTAAACAAAATGGAGATGGGATATTACATATTAATTGATGGAGGCATCACCTCCCTGTAATTCTAAGCACAAACAAAAACACAGGCTGGAGGAGCATGAAACAGGCTGTGATTGACAGCCCACACCATATTTTTGCACAAGAATAATACAAATTTGAGTTCAGATATATACAGTATTTGTATGTTGAATTAAAACATATATTTATATTAATTGTGTGCTTTTCCTTTGTATTCTGAAGGCTGTTTTTTAACATGTGACCAGCAGCAGAGGGCTAAAAGCTCCACCTACTGATTTTTTTCCTGCAGACAGGCTGGGAAGGAATTGGGTCACATGCCAGCTGTATATTGATTATTGAAAATGGTACTTAGATTTTTTTTTATTAAAATATATACAGTGGTATCATCCCAGTGCATAAAGTGAAGGGATAAAGTAACTCCTCCTCCCTCCTTTTTAACTCTTATGCTTGCTTTTCTGCTGAATTTTTTTTTATTTTAACATTAATGTTTGATTTATTTTATTCTAATTGTTTTATATACTATTTATTTAAGTATTGCTTAAAAAGATGAATATTTAATTTTTTTTTCATTTGCAAATAACTTTACCATACTTTGTACCAAAAACATAATTTTAGTGCACTTTAAAACAGGACAAATTATAGACTAAATTGTATACCCTTAAAAACTACTGGTAAAAGTAGAAATAAACACATTTTAATTTTTTCCTCTATTTTTGTCTATGGATTACAGTTAAAATTAAATATAAATATAAATTGTTTAATAATGTACAATAGATTTGAAGGGCAATATTGTCAAAAGAAAGCCTAGTTTGTCCCCCAGTAAATTATGTATGTTTTACTTTGTTATCCTAAGCAATGAAAAAGTTGATGTTGAACAAACACGACCATGGTGGAAATGTAAAAATGTGTTCGGGTCCAAAAGGGGTACACAGGTGCAATAGCTGCAGTTGTTAAAAAAACCCCCCAAAAAACACAAACATTATATATATATATATATATATATATATATATATATATATATATATAATATACTGTGGAAAAATTAAAAACTAAAATAATATGGTTGCATAAGTGTGCACACCTTTAAACTAATACTTTGTTGAAGCACCTTTTGACTTTATTACAGCACTCAGTCTTTTTTGGGTATGAGTCTATCAGCATGGCACATCTTGACTTGGCAATATTTGCCCACTCTTCCTTGCAAAAACACTCCAAATCTATCAGATTGTGAGGACATCTCCTGTGCACAGCCCTCTTCAGATCACCCCACAGATCTTCAATCAGATTCAGGTCTGGGCTCTGGCTGGGCCATTCCAAAACTTTCATCTTTTTCTGGTGAAGCCATTCCTTTGTTGATTTGGATGTATGCTTTGGGTCGTTGTCATGCTAAAAGATGAAGTTCCTCTTCATGGTCAGCTTTCTAGCAGAAGCCTGAAGGTTATGAGCCATTATTGACTGGTATTTGGAACTGTTCATAATTCTCTCTACCTTGACTAAAGCCCCAGTTCCAGCTGAAGAAAAACAGCCCCAAAGCATGATGCTGCAACCACCATGCCTCACTGTGGGTATGGTGTGCTTTTGGTGATGTGCAGTTTTGTTTTTGTGCTAAACATATCTTTTGGAATTATGGCCAAAAAGTTCAACCTTGGTTTCCTGGGCTTGGATGTTTTTCTTCGCAAGAAAAGGCTTCCGTCTTGCCACTCTATCCCATAGCCCAGACATATGAAGAATACGGGAGGTTATTGCCACATATACCACACAGCCAGTACTTGCTAGATATTCCTGCAGCTCCTTTAACGTTGCTGTAGGCCTCTTGGCAGCCTCCTAGACCAGTTTTCTTCTTGTCTTTTCATCAATTTTTAAGGGACATCCAGTTCTTGGTAATATCACTGTTGCACAACATTTTCTCCACTTGATAATGACTGACTTCACTGTGTTCCATGGTATATCTAATGCCTTGAAAATTCTTTTGTACTATTCTCCTGACTGATACCTTTTAACAATGAAATACCTCTCATGCTTTGGAAGCTCTCTGCAGACCATGGCTTTTGCTGTAGGATGTGACTAAGGGAATGACCTACTAGAACAGCTGAACTTTATTTGGGGTTAATCAGAGGCACTTTAAATGATGGCAGATGTGTACTGACTCCTATTTAACATGATTTTGAATGTGATTGCTTAATTCATAACACAGCTACATCCCCAGTTATAAGAGGGTGTGCACATTTATGCAACCACATTGTTTTAGTTTTTTATGTTTACTTCCCCCCCTAAAAGATTTCAGTTTGTTTTTCAATTGAGTTGTACAGTTTATAGGTCACATTAAAGGTGGAAAAAGTTCTGAAATTATTCATCTTTGTCTCTTTTTTTACGTCACAGAAACCTGACATTTTAACAGGGGTGTGTAGACTTTTTATATCCACTGTATATATATATATTCCTAATCTGAACTTCTGAAGCCTTCTTGAAGCCACTTTTCTGTATTAATTAATTAATTAATTAATTATTTTTTTGATAGTGCTTTTTTCCCTCGAATTCAAATCACTTTCTCTATTGTTTGAGCAGATGGTAAGAGTCATCTTGAGTACACCAGCATGGCTTTGGAGTGTGCTATTAAACCCAAGAACATGGAGGTAACTCATGGCAGCACAGGGAGAACATGTAAACTTCATGCAGATACTGTCCTGATCAAGTCTCAAACCAAGGACCTCAATGCTGCAAGGCACAGGTACTAAGGTACTAAGCATGTTCTGTCTATATTCAAGATATTTTTATATTTTAATATGTGCCAAGGTCTATTTCCTTGGCAATTGCTGCCTAATGTATCAAAAACCCAGGCAGTGCAGCGATTGAAACCTCCACATCACAGGTAAAAGTGACCTCCACCCAGTACGGCAAATCACCAAATGAGTTGACCTCCCTATTGAATAGAAGTCAATAGGCACAGAATGGGAAGAGGCCGGAGTCAAGCAGATGAGGTTCAGATATTTTAATATAAGTTTTAAACCAATAAAAACAGCAGGTATCAATATAAGACTCATTCAAGATTAATCCAAGATATACATATTTTTCACAAAAAAATTAAATTGCAAAAATTAATGAATCTTGGGTGACAGTTATGTGAGTATGGGGTGAAAAGATTGATACAGAGACCCCTAAATCCTAAAGAAGCATCAAGTTTGTTTGCTCTTATGTTTTTCCATTAAGCAGTTGAGAGGGGAAATATAGGCAAAAAAAACTCCAAAAGAGTTGCAGCAAAATACTGTCTATTTTGTTGACAGAGTCTACTGTGTTGACAGTAGTGGGGATGGAAGAAGCAGAAGAAATCAGACTAGAAAATGGATTTATGTTTTAGATTTTTGTGGCAATTGAGCCTTCTTTGTTTGAATTAGATCAAATGAAAGGAATAGCTAAAAGCCTTTTAATGCTGCTTTGGTACTGCTAAATATTCCAGGTTGTTGGTTTTATTTGCCTTACCCAAAAAATCTGAAATGTTTAAAACATCTGTGTACTGCATAATAGCCATTAAAAATGTAGTTATTAATCTGTTAATTTACAGATAATTAAATATAAGAATATAATGACAGCCTGGCATCAAATCTAAGATATATAAGTAATGAAAAGGTGCAGGAGGTTCTTTTGATTGAGCACTTGTCCCAAAGCCACCTGTATTATATTTTTACATTAGATGAAATTGCTGGGTTTTTTATTTGCACCTATATTTGCTAAACAGATAAAATGAATTTTCTGACTGCTAATTACCAAACACCTGCCTGCTTTTCTAATGAGATCTGTGTTTTTTTAACTGTCTGTTCATTTCTTGCTCTTCAGTTCTAAATTTTTGATTGCTTTTGATTCCTTTGAGTGCTTTCTAAACAATCTTACAACTAAATGTGACGGCCTCTTTAACAAACACGCTTCCATCTGCATTTCAGATATGAAAACAAACCTTACAATCTGTTTGCAAATGTTGAGCCTTCAGAAGGGATCATTACAAACTGATATTTTGGAAAATATCTTGTTTGCACACAAGCTGCTGTTTTTCTACCAAGATTGGCATTTGTTCAAAGAAGATTTTAATGTGCAGAAATCCAAAACTGACCTGATTTTACAGTATGCCAAACATAACATTTGAGAATATTTCTGTTTTTAACTCAAGAGGAAGATCTGGATGATCTAGGGCTGCATTTAGTACAGCTAGTTCCTTCATGTAATACATGACATTTGTTATTTTTATCAGTACTTCTCCTTAACTTTAAATTGACAGTAATAAATGTTTAGGCTAGCTTGAATTGCTGCCTGCCTCATTGTTTTTGTCGCACCTTAACGTAAACCATTGGTGTGAACTGACCCAAAAGAAAACAAGGCTTTTTGCCTTGTCTGTGCATTGAGATTGCATTGACCAATGCAGCCCGGTGCATGTGGTGTGAATGAACCCTAAAGGGTTTGTGAAGGTAAAATATAAAACCTATAAATAGCCACTGCTAACTTCTCATATCTGTTTGCAGCTCAGTTACTTACCTCCTCCTACCTCTTTTTCCTGATTTGAGTGGGCGAAAGTATTAACCTTGGAGAAAGTCATGTTTAGTTGACGAAACGTGTCAGTGGTGGGGCCAGGTGACATCGCGCACAGCTGGAAACTGGAAGCAAGCTGTTTTCAAATATACTAATGCTGAGGATTCATCTTATGGGGGCACAACATGTATTAAAGGAGTGAATATTCTTTGTGTACTAGATTTAGTGCACATTACTTATGTTTCAGAAGCTATATTAATAAAAGTAGAAAGGTCTTTGGAGCATACTTCATTTTGAGAGCTGTTTTATTTGTTTGAGTAACTATTGTTGAAGGAGGGATTAACTGCATACGGATGAGTGAAGATTGGTACATATGGTGAAAACAAGGTTACCAGCCCTAATTAAAGGGCAAGGCACAAATAGACCTTACTTCATAGTGGGTCAAGCACATACAGTGCATCCAGAAAGTATTCACAGCGTTTGCCACATTTTGTTATGTTACAGCCTTATTCCAAAATGGATTAAATTCATTTTTTCCTCAACATTCTACAAACAATACCCCATACTGACAACATAAAAGAAGTTAGTTTTGAAATCTTTGCAATTTATTAAAAAAAAAAAAAAAAATGTATTTAAGTATTCACAGCCTTTGCTCAATATTTTGTTGAAGCACCTTTAGCACCAATTATAGTCTCAAGTTGTTTTGAGTATGATGCTACAAGCTTGGCACACCTATTTTTGGGCAATTTCTCCCATTCTTCTTTGCAGTGCCTCTCAAGCTCCATCAGGTTGGATGAGGAGCGTCGGTGCACAGCCGTTTTTAGATATCTCCAGAGATGTACAATCAGGTTCAAGTCTGGACTCTGGCTGGGCCACTCCAGGTCATTCATAAAGTTGGCCCGTAGCCACTCCTTTGTTATGTGGGCTGTGTGCTTAGGGCCATTGTCCTGTTGAAAGATGATCCGTCGCCCCAGTCTAAGGTCCAGAGTGCTCTGGAACAGGTTTTCATCAAGGATGTTTCTATACATAGCTGCATTCATCTTTCATTAAATCCTGACTAGTCTCCCGGTTCCTGTCACTGAAAAACATCCCCACAGCATGATACTGCCACTACCATGCTTCACTGTAGGGATAACATTGGCCAGGTGGTGAGCAGTACCTGGTTTCCTCCAGACATGACGCTTGGCATTCAGGCCATAAGTTCAATCTGTTTCATCAGACCAGAGAATTTTGTTTCTCATGGTCTGAGAGTCCCTCAGGTGCCTTTTGGCAAACTCTAGGCAGGCTGCCATTTGCCTTTTAATGAGGTGTGGCTTCCATCTGGCCACTCTATCATACAGGCCTGATTGGTGGAGTGCTGCAGAGATTGTTGTTCTTCTTGAAGGTTCTCCTCTCTCCACAGAGAAACGCTGGATCTCTTTCAGAGTGACCATCGGGTGCTTGGTTACCCCCCTAGCTAATGCCATTTTCCCTTGATTGCTCATTTTGGCCAGGCGGCCTGCTCTAGGAAGATTTCTGGTGGTTCTAAATTTCTTCCATTTATGGATGATGGGGGCCAGTGTGCTCATTGCTGCAGAAATTTTTCTGTACCCTTCCCTAGATCTGTGCCTTGATACAATCCTGTCTTGGAGGTCTACGGACAATTCCCATGACTTCATGGCTTGGTTTGTGCCCTGGCATGCACTGTTAACTGTGGGACCTTATATAGACAGGTTTATGCATTTCCGAATTATGGAAAGTTCAAACAACCAAATTTCCCACAGATGGACTCCAATCAAGTTGTAGAAACATCTCAAGGATGATCAGTGGGAACAGGATGCACCAGAGCTCAATTTTGAGTGTCATGGCAAAGGCTGTGAATACTTATGTACATGTGGTTTTTTCGCTTTTTATTTTTAATAAATTGCAAAGATTTCAAAGCAAACTTCTTTCCCATTGTCATTATGGGGTATTGTTTGTAGAATGTTGAGGGAAAAAATGAATTTAATCCATTTTGGAATAAGGCTGTAACATAACAAAATGTGGCAAAAGTTAAGCGCTGTGAATACTTTCTGGATGCACTGTAGGTTAACAGTTTGTTTGGATGGTGGCAGAGCACTTCACTGGTTGTGAATACAGTAACAATTTAACACATATATGAATTTGAAGGAGAAGGACTTTGTTGCAATATAAGTCGTGATTAATATGCTGAAGACACATTTTGGTGACATATAGACATTGATTTATTTAATTTGTGCGTGGAAATTTAAAATCATGATTTTTTTGTGCATATATGAATGCAGATAAGAAGATACACATTTATTAATTGGTTAATTAACACCCTCAGAGGAAGTTATAATAATGGAATGCGTCAGTGAGTGACCATATGTGACGTCAGCACATTCACCGGATGTGATGTTGCCTCTCTCCTACCGGGAAGTGGAACAGTGGGTTGTGCACAGAAGTGTGGTGAGATGCTAGCGGTTCATTTAATCCGGAGTTCATTGCTCCACTACATTTGTACATTGTATTTATCTAGATGTGAGTATTTGTCAGGGCTCCCGGGTATGACCAGAGGTGTGTGACTGACGCAGGGAAACGCAGACTTCAGATATGTTATAAACAATGTAATTTATTAACACTAACCATACAAACATAAACGCAGTGCAATACTAAAACATAACACAGTGCAAACAAACCAACCAACCACCCACAGATAACAGTACATACAATGCAAGCGTCGTCAGGCAGGCCGGGTCAATATCAGTCGGGCAGGTAGGTACAGGGGGAGCAAGCGGAGAATGGTCGGGGTCACAGGCCAGGTTCAGCAGGTAGCGGGCAGCGTGGTACAGAGGGTCAGGCAGAGGAGAATGGTCAGACAAGCCAGGGATCAGAGCAGGGTCAGCAGAGAATCAGACAGGAACAGAGAGCAGGAACAGGATACAGGGCCCAAGAGAGACACAACACCAAGGCAGAGTCTGCAGGTCTGAATGTCCCTTAAATACACCAGTATAATTAGTTCCAGGTGTTTGACTGGCTGCAAGGTTGAGTCTCTGATTGCTGGGAGCACCCGCTGGCCAGCCCTGGTACTGCAGCTCATAAGGCAGCTGAGTCCCACTATTGCTGGCCAGTCCATTCCTGACAGTATTACTATATGGGAGTTATTGGCAATAAAATCTTTAAACGGAATTATGCTATGTGGTGCGTTTGTGCTTTATATGTATGCACTAGATCTATTGGATCTTTCTGAGCAGGTGTGATTGTGGGTCCAAGAAGAGGATATTTTATTGTGCCTATTTTATACCATGCTCTGGTGAGTGTTTAATCTGATGGGGTGATTGTCACCTAAAGAGCACGTAGGTGCTGGAGTGCATCTTTGAGCTACAAAGACTTTCCCTATAAGAGATCTATATGGTGGACTTGACTCTTATGTCACTCTGCTACACCTTGATGGAAGATTTTTTTCATTTAACATTCTTTTTTTTATGTTTTATTATTTATGCTTGTTTCTATGGAGTGAAGCGCTGTTTTTATGAGGTTTGTTTTTTGTTCATAATTTTATTTAATTTATTAATTGGTTTGTTGATTAATGATATGTATATACATTTGGTTGATGCAGTAACACATGACAGTGATCTAGCACCAACACTTAATGTTTTTTTTTTTTATATATATTGGTAGCACAGAGGAAATTTTGCATTTGTTTAAAAACTTTACACGGACAGCATACAATAAGCACCCAAGCACATTGCTCTGGCAGGCAGGATAGACAGGGCAGCGTTCTGCAATTTTTTATTGTACATGAGAATCAATTACTCCTAGTCAGTAGCATGATGTCACCTTAGGCATCCCTATTGCCCTAGGCCAGTGGTGGCGAACCTACGGCATGCGTGCTGCAGTTGGCACGCAGAGCCCTCTCTGTCAGCACGGCAGCTACATTGTCACAGCATCACCCCAGCAGCTGAGCATCGGATAGCAGTGCACATAGTTGCCATGCACATGCTTGGAAAGGAGTAGCAGCGCCAGGCGATGACGTCATGAACCACGACTCAGTAGCCGCGACTCTTTCAAGCTTTTGCATAGCCAGTCAGTGTGCTGCCAAGGATATATATATTGGACTGGCTGTGAGTTTTAATACATTTGTTTTTAGAAACACAAGATTTTACTTGTGCTGGTGGTCAGTGGAACTATGCCCCCTCTTGTGCTGGTGGCCAGTGGAACTTTGCCCCTAGTGCTGGTGGCCAATGAAACTTTGCCCCCTTGTGCTGGTGGTCAGTGGAACTTTGCCCCTTGTGCTGGTGGTCAGTAGAACTTTGCCCCCTTGTGCCGGTGGTCAGTGGAATTTTGCCCCCTTATGCTGGTGATCAGTGGAACTTTGCCCCCTTGTGCTGGTGGTCAGTGGAACTTTGCCCCCTTGTGCTGGTGGTCAGTAGAACTTTGCCCCCTTGTGCCAGTGGTCAGTGGAATTTTGCCCCCTTATGCCGGTGATCAGTGGAACTTTGCCCCCTTGTTCTGGTGGTCAGTGGAACTTTGCCCCCTTGTGCCGGTGGTCAGTGGAATTTTGCCCCCATATGCTGGTGGTCAGTGGAACTTTGCCCCCTTGTTCAGGTGGTCAGTGGAACTTTGCCCCCTTGCGCTGGTGGTCAGTGGAACTTTGCCCCCTTGCGCTGGTGGTCAGTGGAACTTTGCCCCCTTGTGCTGGTAGCCAGTGGAACTTTGCCACCTTGCGCTGGTGGTCAGTGGAACATTGCCCCCTTGAACTGGTGGTCAGTGGAACTTTGCCCCCTTGTGCTGGTAGCCAGTGGAACTTTGCCACCTTGCGCTGGTGGTCAGTGAAACATTGCCCCCTTGCGCTGTTGGTTAGTAGAACATTGCCCCCTTGCACTGATGGTCAGTGGCACATTGCCCCCTTGCACTGGTGGTCAGTAGAACATTGCCCCCTTGCACTGGTGGTCAACAAATTCAGGTTTAATTGCAGTACTGGCACTTTGCAATAAATAAGTGGGTTTTGGGTTGCAGTTTGGGCACTCGGTCTCTAAAAGGTTTGCCATCACTGCCCTAGGCCATGGCCTATGCTGGTTGTGCAGAAATCTGACTCTGGCCACATTTACGTTTACTTTTGTTCTATATAGTACTTCTTGAATTTCTTTAGTCACCCATGCTATAGACCAGCGTTTTTCAACCACTGTGCCGCGGCACACTAGTGTGCCGTGAGATATTGTCTGGTGTGCCGTGGGAAAAATTGCAATTTCATCCGTAACATGTGGCCTCGGCTCACAAATAGACCAATCATTAGAACAGCAATAGGCAAACTACGGCCCGTGGGCCGTATACGGCCCGGCGGACCTTTTAATCCGGCCCGCGGAGCGTGATACTGTCAGGATGATCTGTCCCCCTTGACGTATCTGCGCATGTGCCGGAGATCGCCGATCGGCTGCTAATGCCTGAAACTGGCACATGCGCAGATACGTCGAGGGGGACAGATCCTCATAGGAGACAGATTTTCATGCTACACCGGAACGGCGAGAGGAACGCGCGGAGCAAAGGTAAGTGAATTGACACGGGGGGGCTTGGGGACTTAATATGGGGGATGAATTTATATGGGGGATGAATTACTATGGGGGATGAATTACTATGGGGGATGAATTACTATATGGGGGATGAATTACTATATGGGGGATGAATTACTATGGGGGATGAATTACTATAGGGGGGATGAATTACTATGGGGGATGAATTACTATATGGGGGATGAATTACTATGGGGGATGAATTACTATATGGGGGATGAATTACTATAGGGGGGATGAATTACTATGGGGGATGAATTACTATATGGGGGATGAATTACTATATGGGGGATGAATTACTATAGGGGGGATGAATTACTATATGGGGGGTGAATTACTATGGGGGATGAATTACTATGGGGGATTAATTACTATATGAGGGATGAATTACTATGGGGGATGAATTACTATATGGGGGATGAAATACTATGGGGGATGAATTACTATAAGGGAGAATTACTGTGGGGGATGAATTACTATATGGGGGATGAATTACTATGGGGGATGAATTACTATATGGGGGATTAATTACTATGCTTACTATGGGGGAATATTACTATACTTACTATGGATGACACATACACATCATTCATCTACTCTTGGTCCGGCCCCCGGGTCTAAAATAATTTCTTTGTGTTTGATTCCTATTCAAGAGAATTACTTTATATATAGTCAAAATAGGCACAGAGGTAAATTTTTTTAACATTTTCTAATGGTGGTGTGCCTCGTGATTTTTTTCATGAAAAAAGTGTGCCTTTGCACAAAAAAGGTTGAAAAACACTGCTATAGACAGTATGCTGGAGAAAAGGTATTTCAATGTTCCCCACATATGTTTTGAAATAGTTTCCCTTCTGAAAAAAACAGTTCAATTAGACAACAAATGAGCAGAACTTGGTAATAAATGCTTTGTTTGTTATATTTTGTTCACACACATGAAAGTTCCTCTATTACATGTGAGGGATGGGTCACATTCCACTATTCATTTAAATGTTCTTAACTCTGGTCATCCCTGTCTCATGGGATCAAGCAACACTATTTATAACTTTTGCCATTTCAAACCTGTTCCAACAACATGATTTACACTCCACTTTTTTATTTTATATATTTCAGCCTTGCTTTCACATAAATGAAATGACATGTAGACCTTTTCAGTAACACAATACGGGAAGTAATATGAGCAATTTGATTCAGTGGCTATGTCAGCAAATTCATGTCAGCATTTTCCTGAACGTTATGATGGAGGCACCTCCGAGCAGTGAGTGGCAATACTGCGCCGTCCTATTTCTCGATGCATTTGGTTGGAAACTCAGGCAGAAATAAAGTGTGTCAGCAAGGTACGAAATAGATCAGCAGAGAATTTAGCAGATGCAATTGCCTTTTTTGGAGGCTGCGACATTTACTTAGAACAGGCAATTTAAAACCCAATGGAACTGAAAGACAGATGCTGAGGGATTCACTTGACCTGTGAAACACAATTTCCAATAGGCATAACTCACCGGCACAGGTGCTAGAGCTCTCAGTCCATTTGTAATAAAGAATCAAAGCTCACATTGACCTTTTATTCTTACTACCAGAGCACAGTGATTATAGCATGCTAATAAAATAAAGTTTTTTTCCCACTTATTCCTAATTGTGCTGTTTAACATTACATATGGCTTTATTTAGCTTGGATTAGCCTTCTTAATATAGGAGTTACAACCTTCAAAGGTGCAATCAAGCCTTAAAAGTCAGAAGGGGTGCAGAAAAGCATAGGGTTACCATCATAGCAGCCCTCATTGTTGCTATTAAGCTTTTTCTGCCTCTTAGAGCTTAAAGTACTGTAGCTCTTACCCCGGCAGGTGCTGCTTGGTATGATTAGTCCTCTGTTTCCTGCCAGAACTCTGTAAACTGATTCATCCATTCTGACACACCTGGTTATAACAGTGTGCTGTGAGGACCTATGTTAGCTCAGGTATTAGACTGCTACCCACAACTCTTGAAAATAAACACCAGACTACACCAGACTAATAGACTGTAGATAAAGTAAGTACAGTATAGTGTATAGCATCACACCAGCATTGATGAACAGGAAAAGATTCCATTAAACGTCACTAAAGTATCTGACATGAATACTAGGCTAGGATATTGCAGTTAACCTGGACCACAATAATACTGAGCCAAGTGAGCCAGATAAACACAGCATTAATAAAAAGTATACAGTGCATTTTATATATATACCCCTAGACGTAGGTATATGTAGGCTTTCCTGAGTGGGGTACTCTTTGGGCAGTGTTTCTATAGTACTTGGTCCCAAATTTGCAGATACCATTGGGGCCCGTCTGTATGGTGGTGCACCTATTACAAAACAAACACAACTGAATCTACTCACAGTCCTGATACACCGCAAACCATGTCCTCGACACTTAGCAGTCTGCTGTCCTCAGGACAGTTGGCAACTCAATTCTCATGATCAGGACCTTTAGGCTCAGCTCTGGCTCTTTGATCTTTGATAGGTCGTTTTGGGGTTACGAGAGACACACACACGCAACAGGTTGGTATTGCTCTAGTCCCCAGCAGCAAGAAACTCTAGTGCCTCAGTCTCAGCGCACAGCACCCGGCTCACAGCTCTCTCCAACTCTGGTCCCTGCACACCAGCCCTTCTCAGGAAAACAGGTCTGTACAGCTCTGCCTCCTCTCTGAAAAGGCCCACATTTCTCTTTGAAAGCCTGGGAAGAACTCCTCTCCTATGTTTGCAATGCTTTGCAAGAGCTGTAGTTCACAGTTCCATTCATCTCCATAGTACAGCGCCCCTAGCAAACTACATATCCTAGTGTTTATTAAGACATCCTTCAGGAAGCAGGGAAGACAAATGCTGCATCAACAAGTCCCCCTTCCCCTCTGGGCATGAATTCCATCTGCAGACACTCTGGGCAGCAAGCGGGGAAGGGACTGCAAGCACAGAGACCTGTCATGGGAGCTATATGAGTGTGTTGCTCGCTTCTCAAAATACTAGAGTCCTGATTCTGTCTGGATTCAATACTATTCACACAGAATAGAGACAGAAAAGGATGACATATTTATTACTATACATGTTCCAGGATAGCAATTAAAAGCAATGAAGCAAAATCATGAATATAGTGTTCTGAATGGGCAGTCATCTGTGGCAGTCTAATTTGCTTATGACAAGTTTCCTTCAACCAGGAAGAATCTGTGATACTGTGTAAACCAAAATGATTGTCTGCAGCTTATAAGGAATGAAGTCTCATACCTTTGTATCACTTTATAATACTATATTTGCATGCTATATTTGTGACTAATCTTTATTTGGAAATGCCTTAAAATACCTTTCTTGGTCAGTATAAATGTTGTTTCTGCCCTCTCACAACAGTGCTTTATGCTGGAAGTGCTTGGTATCATCCACACTCCTCATTACAAATACTCTCACACAAGTATGTGTTGCAGAGAATAGTTACAGTGGTTGTAAACCCTTAAATATACTCAGTGAAGTGACTAGCCTTATATGATACACAGAGATAAAACAAATCCTCCTACACAACTTGTACTCTTTTATCCTCAGTATTTTCTTCTCTACAGCCATTCAAAGTACCAAATTTACACAGCTTGTCTGAGTTTTCAGAAAGCAGGGGGCAGAGAGCTGAAGTTACACTCTGCAGAACTCAATGAGGGGAACTCTGAGAGTGGATTGGACACTGCCTTCACACAGCATAAAGGAACAGAACTGAGGCTGTCGATCACAAAGAGTGTGCTGACTGTCCCTCCCCTGTCCCCTTTTTTCTTTTGGTGTTAGGAAAATCTTTCAGAAGTGACTTCTTTTTCGTATTGCAGAGGATGATGGCTGCAGACAGAAATGACACATTGTACTTTGGAGTGAGACATGCACAAACTATAGAGGGATATGCTTTGTTCATATTTCATGTCAGATGTTTACAGCCACTTTACGACCCAACAGTTTCTTTTTCTTTTTTTTGGAGGTTTGTTTTTTCCTTTACTTACTGTCTCATTGACATAACAGGGAGTAATAGGAAGTTTCTCCAAAATGAGGGGAAATTCTAAACTAGTTGCCAGCAGAATAGTTTTACACATTGGAATAAACATATATAGCAATGAGAAGCACAAACTAGAAGCATGTATTCACCTAGTGTACTAAAAGACTATAATTACTAGACTAGACTTGCTCCAGTAAAGCAACACATTGCACTCACTGGTAGGTAGCACCTTGGGGTGGCTACTATAAGGCCATGGCATTACAGAGGATTTTGAATTGGCACCACCACATTAAGGATAAACTTTTGAATCTTCTGGAGAAGTGCTTGGCCGGATGTAACTTGTCCCATGCTCCATGGCTACCCTGCTGTTTCTGCCTCTCCCATCGCCACCCATGCCCTGACTCTTTGGGATGTACTAAATAGACATGGCCAATTGTCACCTCCAGTCTCCCCTCTTCCCCACTAGGGGGTTTCCCCTAGTTTTAACTGGGATAGCAGCTTTCCTTCTTCAGGACAGGGATGGCAGACAGCGTGATGCAATGTGGCAGATTTGTGCAGGAATGGGGATTGCGTCCCATGGATGAACTAAGGGACTATTGTGGGAGTTTTCCTATGGTTAGTTGGCTCTACAGACAGCTTATTTTGTTCATAGCTGTTCCCCTTGAATTCACTCTCCTTCCTCCATGACGCAGTTTGAGAAACTCTGCATTGGAAGCACCCGGTCCGTCACTCCCTCTTGATGCTGTACAGGCTGCTCCAGTCAGATGATCCGGTTGGGAAACCATTATTTATATGAGAATGGGAGAGAGACCTGCAGCAACTCTTCTCTGACACACAGTTTGACCACCTATACCACTTGACTCATACCAGCTTGGTTGATACAAAAATGCAATAAAATGGGTTCAAACGGCCCACTCACTGGTATCGAGTCCCTTCCAAACTTGCCAAGTTTTACCCCACTATGTCTGGCCTCTGTTGGCAAGATTGTGGCTGCCATGGTACCTACCTCCATATCTGGTAGGAATGCCTCAAGCTGCATCCCTTTTGGCAAGTCATTGGAGCCCAAATCAAAATGATTCTTGATTATGACGTTCCTGACTACCCTCTGCAATTCTTGCTCCATGTGCTCTCCATTCCTCTTAGCCACTATAAGAAAAGTGTTCTTCCACATCTTCTGAATGCAGCACACCGCTTGATCCCAATGTATTGGAATAAACCCCAGGTCTCTACTTGTGCTGAGTGGATTAAACTGGTTAACACAATAATGGAGGCAGAGGAATGGATGACCACATAAAAAGACCACTATAGCAAGTTTTACTTCATTAAGGCTACATGGATTCCCTACACTTCTGGGAATTTTGGGACATTGCAATGTCCTCCTTCAGGGCCTTCCTGATACTAAAGGGTAGGAGTTTTGGGTCCTCCAAAAGTCACTCGCTCTCAGAGCACTTTTATGTGAGCCCCTGACTACTTGAAGCCATATGCCACTTGAACCTAAACCCTAGTGTGTCAGCGTTTGAGTCGGACCTGTGAGCTAGCCCCTGTGATAGATCCCTTACCTACCAGAATGGTTGACGGAAGTTTTGGGTTTTCCCTTTCCCTTTTATTATTTTTATTATTGTTTTTTGTTTGTATTGTCATGCCTACACATTATAGCACATGGTTCTTAGCCACAAGGAGATTCTTGTTTTTTCACCTATATGGAAGTCAGTGTTAGCCATGCTGCTTGATACAGCTGTAATTCAAACCCCTATGCATGTTTTTCCTTGTTCTTGCGTCTTTGTTTTTGTATATGAAAACCTTTGTTTGAAAATAAAGATTACATAAAAAAAGCAGTGTTGGTAGACATTAAACATATAGAATGTTGCCAATGGACAGAGAAAATAGCAGAAAGAGAAAGCTACAGATAAATAAATAATGGAGTTACATTCTTATGTTTTCATTGTGCAGCCAGCAACGGGTCTGAGGTCTGTGTACTGATGCTTTATATGCTTGCAAAGGCCACCTTATACACCCTTCTCCTGCCCCCGCCCTCCCCCCCATTCAGGTAGAAACACACCCTTTCAAATATCTTATGACTTTGCCACTTTCAGTCAACGGGTGGCGGTCAAGACACTGATCAGTTTAGGATACCATTTGGTATAAAAGACAGATAGTCCCAGCTATGCTTACATTCTTTGAAGTCAACTCCCACAGGAAGATTTATTACAATACTTCCTAGGAGGTATTAGAAATGACAATGAGTCCAGGGCTTACTTTTTCACATCAGCCAGGTGTCCATTCTAACATAAACCTCTTCAGGAACCCTTCCAGGGGGGGTTTATGGTGCCAAAACAGATGGTAAACTGCCTATTCAAAGAACTGCAGGTAATGTCCAACTAGTGCTTTTTGAGAATACAAAAGTTCATAAATAATGGTGTCTTATCATTCATAATGTCCTTGGAAGTAAAAACTATTGTAGGCCCATATTTCCACATCAATCAGTATGCTCATGTCTGGTTTTTGATAGCTACAGTGGTGGATCACCCTGCACTATTAGGAGCAGCTACATTAAAGTGGAACTTCAGTCAGAAAATTAAGTGCAGCTAGATCACTTCATGCTAGCCCCTTTTACAGGTATAGCTATGTAACATGTTAAAAATAAGTGTCTATACTGTTTAAATCCAGTAATGCACTGCCTCACACTGCTCTGCACATTCTCAGTTGCTCTCTGTTTTTTGGCACTGTGCCTAAAATCATAGCCAGTATCTGTAGACAGCCTAAAGATTTACTGCTGCTCAGGAGGTCTGGGCTTCAGCAAAATGGTGGCCTCCAGCAAGAAGCATTAGTGGTGGCAATTTACAGCACAGGGTAATTTTGGTAGTATAATTATTAATGTGGGATGTATGTTGTTTCTTTCGAAAGAACATTATTTTTTATCAAGTTGTTATTGGTAAATTTGCACTTTAGTCGCTTCCTGTCCGTAATACAAGGGGCCAATAACAGCACCTGTACTATGTGACCAGCTCCAGTCAATCACAGATCACCAGGGGCGGACTGACCATTTGGAAACTCGGGCACTGCCCGAGGGCCCGGGGTCAGTAGGGGGCCCCATGAGATGCTCCTGGTACCTTTTTCATAGGCTTTTTTGAGTTTGGGCAAGGACACAGGGGCCCCATGATCCCCTATTGCCCGGGGGCCCATGAGTTGTCAGTCCGCCCCTGCAGATCACTATCTTGAGCTGTCCTAAACCTAACTCATGACAGTTCATGAATGAGTTAGGTTCATGACAGCAAGCTTTGCATTGCAGGAGAAATGATCTTTTATTTCTCCTGCAAAGTAAAGTGTAAAAAAAACAAAAAACAATCCCTGATCATCCCCCCAGAGTAGAACAATATTGCTATGGTAACATTGTACTATTTTGATAAAAGTATTTTAAAAAAATGATGTTTAAAGAAAACCGTATTGAGAATTAAGAAAAACATTTTTTTAAGGGTTTTTAACTACTTGACGACCGTTTACCTGTATTTTGTGAGTGAGCAGCGGCTCTGGGCAAAGCGACGTAATCTTACGGCGCTTTCTATTTCAGGGTACCCCCCGCTGCCCAGCTCGTTGGTCCAGTGAGGGAAGAGAGAACACGGCACTGAGTAAAAGCACTACATTTTACACACATGGTAGATCGCCCTATTAACCCTTTAATCTCCCTGTCACCCAGCCAGTTCCATTAGTACAGTGTCAATATATAGAATTTTTCACGGATCACTGTATACCTGCCACTATCGACATCAGATAGTGTCAGGGTCAGTTAGTGCCCCTCTCAGCCAGGGTCAGCTAGGGTTAGATTGCCTGCACACTATCACACTCATGCTATAGGTCACTGATCACCGCCATTACTAGTATAGTGTTTGTACGGATTAGCGTTTAGCCCCTCCGCTGTTTATCATGGAAGATTTGTACCAATTGATTGTGGGCCAAAGTAATCTATACGCACAACAATACATCGCCGGCCACCCAAATTCAGCTCTTGCCTGACAATTTGCATGGAAACCTATCACGTTTTCTGAATTTAAAACTTTTTTAGGTCTAACCTTCAACATAGGCACTACAAACAAGAATGAATTGCGGTCATATTGGTTCACAGACCTGATTCATCATATGCCTGTGTTCTCTGCTGTTTCATATATGCCCAACATGGATCAGCAATGTACTGGTACGTCGCTGGACTTTGAGTGGGTATACCAGCATGATGCCTGCAGCTACAGGCATCATCCTGGTATTCATTTTTTCAGCTGGTGGTCGGCTTACATGTAACAGCAATCCTAGTGGCCAATTTGCTGCTTGATAGTTTTTACAAGCAGTGGGAAGGGACAACCCCCCTCCTGCCGCCTTTCACAGTTTTCTTGGGCTGTCCTGTCCCACAGGAGAATCCAAGAATGCAGCTGGAAGTTCCGCTGTTTGACCATAGAGCTGATCAGAGTCCAGAATGGCTCCAATCATCTCTATGGTCTAAGAGACCGGAGCTACGAGCATTTCATCATTTCCGTTTTGCGGACTTTAACAGCGCCATTTTTAAATTGAGAAAGTATCTGATCACACTGATCTTGGTGTGATCAGAGGCTTTAAGGGCAGAGGAGATACCTAGAGTCTAATACAACCCAGATTTCTCAGAAAAGAGTACCTGTCACTGCCTATTGCTATTACAGGAGATATTTACATTGCCCGTGATAACAATATAACAATAAAAGTGCTCAAAAAAAAAGAAAGGGACAGTGAAAAAAAAATAAAATCAAAATTTAAGAAAAAAAAAAATCACCCCTGCCCCTCCCCTCTTCTTGTGCTCGTGTGCAAAGGCGCAAAAGCGTTGGACCCCGGACGGTATGTAAACAGAGATTGTACCATGCATGTGAGGTATCACCATGAATGTCAGATCGAGGTCAGTAATTATAGCACTAGTTCTCCTGTGTAAATATAAATTGGTGATCTGTAGAGGCTTTTCAAGCATTGCCTATCAATATTAAAAAATGTATGTACTTTGTAGCCATTTCATGGTTATGCGCAATTTTAAAGCATGTCATGTATGGTATTGAAATTCTGAAAAGTGTATTTTTCTCAAAATATTTGCGTTTGAAAAATCACTGTGCAAATACTGTGATGGGAAAAAATGTCAACACCCACGGTTTTTTTCTCTAGGGCCTCTGCTTTAAAAAAATATATAATGTTGGGGGGTTCGTAGTAATTTTCTTGCAAAAAAAAAATGTTTTTTTCATGTGAACAGAAAGTGTCAGAAAAGGCTTGGTCTTCAAGAGTGGATGATGTGTGGCATAAGCTTCTAATGTTTTCCCTGAAATGCCAAGATAGTAGAAGCAACTCCTCCAAATGACCCTTTCTGGAAAGTAGACACACCAAGGTATTTGCTAAGAGGCATGGTGAGTATTTTGCAGATCCGATTTGTTGCCACATGTTTTTGGAAAACAAAGAAAGAAAACGAAAATATATTTTTTCTTTTTTTTTTTTCAAAACCCTGTGACAAAAATTATACCTATAAACTACTTACCATGCCTCTTATCAAATTCTTTGGGGTGTCTACTTCCCAAAAAAGGGGTAATTTGAGGGGGGGGTTGTACTGTTCTGGCATTTTAGGGTCTCTGAAACTGTGGTAGGTAGTGAGGATGTGACATGAAGAAATATGCCCTCTGAAAGCCTGTAGGTGGTCATTGAATTTTGGCACCTGCATGTAGTCAGGCTGCCAAAAAGACTCTCACATGCGGTATCCCCATACTCGGGAGAAGTAGCAGACTGTGTTTTGAGGTGTTATTCCACATATATGGCATGCATTAGTGCAATATACCCATCACAAGTTAGCTTGCAGCCTCTGGTGTGTTTACTCTTACCTCCATGCTGCTCTTGATTCCTTCACATGTGTGTTGTTCTGTGCTCACCTATGGGCGTTGTCTGCTATTCCCTGGGTTTCATGTCCTTTCCTTCCATCACTTCCTGTCCCACCTCCTTGTCTGCCTGTCTATTTAAGATGTGCTCAGACTGGGCCACATGGCCTGAGTAACGGTTGTTGTTGGAGCTCCCCTGTGTTCCACTGAGTATCCGTTAGTATATCTGTGTACTGACCCCGGCTTCATCCCTGACATCGCTCCTGTATTGTCTGCCCGTGAACTGACCCTGGCTTTGTTCCTGACATTGCTAGTTTTCCGCCTGTCCTGACCTTGGCTTTCCAACTGGATCTCCTGTGTCTAATCAAGGGGTACCCTGCTCCTGCCAGCAGCCTCTTCTACATCAGCTGGGTGTACCTGGGGGCCATAACCTGGTTCCAGCCTGCTCCAAGTTCACCCGAACCATCAGGGGCCCCGGTGAGCAAGCAGGCTGGGGCTTAGACTCCGCGCCCTGGGGAACCCTAAGCTGTGGTTTGATAGAGCTCACTATCATAGACGTGACACAATATATCATTTAAGCGACAACTTTGTGTACAAAAAAAACTAAATTGTCATTTTCAAAAAATTTGTAGCAAAAATTAAAATGTTCCATGGACTCAACATGCCTCTCTGCAAAATATTTGGGGAGTCTACTTTCCAAAAAGGGGTCATTTGGGGGGGAGGGGTGTACTGTGCTGGCATTTTAGCACCTTTAGCATGTGATAGGCAGTCAGAAAATAAAAGATGTGTAAATTCAAATATACTACAGTATATATATACCATAGTTTGTAGACATTATAATTTTCACACAAACCAAATAATATACATGTATTGGGATATCTTTTACCAAGGACATGTAGCAGAATACATTTTGGTCTAAATTTATGACTAACTTTTGTTTATTGGATATTTTTTATAACCAAAGTAAAAATATAGTTTTTTCAAATTTTTGGTGTTTTTTTGTTTATAGTGCAAAAAGTAAAAACCACAGAGGTGATCAAATACCACCAAAAGAAAGCTCGATTTGTGTGAAAAAAGGACATCAATTTTGTTTGGATACAGCATTTACCAGTTGAAATAGCGCAGTGCCAAACAGAAAAAAATGGTCTGTTCATGAAAGGGGGGGGGGGAGTAAATCTTTTGGAGGTCAAGTGGTTAAAGTGTTATCAAACCCAGGACCTTGAATTCACTGTATTCGGTCTCCCACAGTACACACAACATGGACATGTAATTCTTTTAGTAAATATAAACTGCTAAATACCTTTTCTCATCAGCAGTGAAAGTCTTGTGAATTCTATCAGTGTTCAGCAGAGAGCTGGTTAAAGCTTGTAGGAGGAAATTTCTCTCTGCTCTAGGAGGATGTAGAACCCCTGACCTCTGTCTGGGCAGTGCTGATTGGCCCTGTGCTGATCACATGCAATCTCCCAAGAAAAAAAAAAAACACTCTCGCAATACCCACCAAACTGAACATGTGCAGAGTGACTCCACACGATATATCTTATCAGGATGAAAGAGGACGACACTGGAAGAAGGGGAGGAGCAGAGAAGTCAGGATCACACAGCCTTTTTACACAATGTATAGGATTAACCACTTACAGTTGTGTTCAAAATAATAGCAGTGTGTTGAAAAAAGCGAATAAAGCTCAAAATCCTTCTAATAGCTTTTATTTCCATACACACAAATGCATTGGGAACACTACACATTCTATTCCAAATCAAAACATGAAGAAAAATATATCAAATTTGTGTTGTTCCTCTAAAAAAATTGAAGAAAAGTGAATATTAGACTGTTCAAAAAAATAGCAGTGTTTGTATTCTTCTTTACAAACTCAAACATTCACTATATAAACTGAAAAATGTTTGAAGATTTTGCTTTCCTTTGAATCACTTAATGAATATATAGTTGTATAAGCACTGTTTCTGAGAACTGCTGTACATCTGTGTTGCATGGAGTCAACCAACTTCTGGCACCTGTGAACAGGTATTCCAGCCCAGGATGATTGGACTACATTCCACAGTTCTTCTCTATTTCTTGGTTTTGCCTCAGAAACTGCATTTTTGATGTCACCCCACAAGTTTTCTATTGGATTAAGATCCGGGGATTGGACTGGCCACTCCATAACGTCAATCTTGTTGGTCTGGAACCAAGATGTTGCACGTTTACTTGTGTGTTTGGGGTCGTTGTCTTGTTGGAACACCCATTTCAAGGGCATTTCCTCTTCAACATGAGAAACATCCCCATATCATGATGCTTGCGCAGCCATGCTTCACTGTCTTCACAGTGTACTGTGGCTTGAATTCAGTGTTTGGGGGTCGTCTGACAAACTGTCTCCGGCCACTAGACCCAAAAAGAACAATCTTACTTTCATCAGTCCACAAAATGTTGCGCCATTTCTCTTTAGGCCAGTCAATGTGCTCTTTGGCAAATTGTAACCTCTTCAGCACATGTCTTTTTTTCAACAGTGGGACTTTGCGGGGGCTTCTTGCAGATAGCTTGGCTTCACATAGGCGTCTTCTAATTGTAACAGTACTCACAGGTAATTTTAGACCTTCTTTGATCTTCCTGGAGCTGATTGTTGGCTGAGTCCTTGCCATTTTGGCTATTCTTCTATCCATTCGAATGGTAGTTTTTCGCTTTCTTTCACGTCTTTCAGGTTTTGGTTGCCATTTTAAAGCATTTGCGATCATTTTAGCTGAGCAGCCTATCATTTTCTGCATTTCTTTATATGTTTTCCCCTCTCCAATCAACTTTTTAATCAAGGTACGCTGTTCTTCTGAACAATGTCTGGAACGACCCATTTTCCTCAGAATTTCACAGAGAAATGTACTGTAACCAGCATGTACAACATTTGCTGCCTTCCTTCCTTAAATAAGGGCAATAATTGCCACCTGTTTTTCAAAGAATGAATGACCTCACTAATAGAACTCCACACTGCTATTATTTTGAACATGCCCCTTTCAATTAGTGATTCAACTACACAGAATCAGCAGCATGCATGTCATGACTGTTGGGTCTGTTGGATTTCTATTACCCTACTACACCTGCTAGTAAATTATTTGCCATGTAGAAATATCATTTCTACCAAAAACAGTGATTGATCAGGTTAGTCATGTCTGACTGCTATTATTTTGAACACAACTGTAGGTTCCAAAGTGAGTATAGCAAGCATGCTTTACTGCATATACAGACTAAATTTACTGTTGTGGTTTAGTAAAACTGAAAGTGCTTATTACTGATACCCTTCCCTGTCACATGGGATTGCTTTGTCTCATAATTTGCACAAAAGTAAGGAATAATAGAGAAAATAACCTAACATTGTAGGCTAAGAACATTCAGCCAGCTTAGGGTAATACCATGTGGGAGACCTCAGCATGGTGTACAGTCTATGCAGATTCACAACCAAATGAATAGTTGTTTGGCCTAACAAACCTCCAGATGCAGCAGAAACTGAAACATTTACAAGCAGTATTACTACTTACTTTAGAAGTAAGGGGGCCCTTAGATATCACCCTCCCCTCCTCACATTCATTTGGCGGAAGGCAACAAGTAGAAACTAACATTATTACACACATATTACAAACATTACAGCTATTATATTTGTGTGAATAATGAGCCATTTGCAAAGGAAATATTTTTATAAATAGACCTGAGAGAAAATAAAGACAGCCATTGATGAAGCGACTTTCTTTCCTGCAACCACGAGTTGCCACAACAGTCAGTGTTGATGGGAGATTCCCTCCCATAGAGCTATTGTGTTCTCCCGGTGGGAGGAGGGGTTGGGGGAGTCATTTCCTCCGGGAGAACACAGTGATTACTGCTAGTGGCTAAAATAGGTGCTGGCAATTATCACATGTAAAATCCGACAGGCTGGTTGTACCAAAGTTGATTGATCAATCAACTTGGGGACATTCAACATACCCACCATACACGGTTCAAATCTCGGCTGGTCCCTGCTGAACCGACCGAGATTCAAACCATCCATGGCCGGCTTTACAGTGAGAGAGAGGAGGTTAGCTTTGTACATTTGAATTAACCTCTTATTATAAACTAGAGCTCAAAGTAAGAGCTTACGAAAGAAAAATCAGTCAAATGAAATGTTTTAACCATTATGTTCCATTAGGTTGCACATTGTAGGTTATTCTCATAATTCTCAAATGTGACACAGTTACAATGAATAGTTTTGCAGGCAATGAATAAGCACTAACCTCCAAAGCTGAAATATGGTCTCTAGATGATTTGGATGTGAACGAGTCAGACCAGCTTGGTTCGTACTATTCTCATTTGCCATTTAAGGTCCAATATAACATCCTGCAGTATATTCCATTCTCACAGGGGTACTTTAAAGCATAAGTGTGCCCAGAGCCCTGCAGATCAGTTTTTTGTCTCTCACCACCTTTAATATTTCAAATGTTATATTTACATTTCATACAAATTATACCTAATGAGAGTATCTGTCACTTTCATATTCCTGGAAGACAGCTTTATTGGGATTCATAAAAATGTTAGTCGTGAGTTCTTACCTGCTGTTTGTGATTTCCAGGGGTAGTTCCAGATCTTCGATAGATTTATCTCTAGAATAAGAAAAAAACATTTTTTTTTTTTTCAAATTCCTTTTGTTTTGCAATGTAGCAATTCAATCCTCACCAAGCTATTTAGGTTATCATGGAGATTTATCTGAATTTTAAGAATGGTAAAAAAAACTACACTCAAGTTTGATAACAAAGCAAAAACTTGAAATATAACTTTTTTTAAGTTTTGGAAAGAGTGGAGATGGATTAGAAGACCTGTCTGGTTTTTATTACTTTCTGTGATCCCATTAAGGAGATTCATCCTCTCTATCTGTCCTGTTTTCCATTATCGTTGAAAGTGAAAGTAAAACAAAATCCCAAATTTTGGGTTGTCCCCAGAAAGTAATAGAGGGTAAATCTCTTCCAATGGGGACACTAGTTCTGCTGTGTAGGGATTACCTTTCACTTCCTGTGTGGCTATGGGACAGGAAGTGAAGGGAAATGGGCCACAAAATGCAAAAAAAAAAACCTGACAGGGGTTATAGCCCTCCCTCACTCCAAAATGAAAAAAAAATTGTGCCTATAGCTTACGTTAATGGTGTAGGTTTTGAAATGTACTTAGAAGACAAAAGTTACAGAGTATGGGCTGGTTTACACTTGCTTTGATCTCTGAAGAGCAATGCACATTTGAACCACTGTTGAGAAAGCATTTGACAGGTAAAGAACAGGCATTGTATCACATAGCCGTGTGCACAGTTGGGGGGAGATTTCAGTGCAGCCCCCTTCACTTGAATAGCTCGCCTTTGGTAGTTCGTCATTCCTACCAAATGTGACAGTGAGTATAATTTCTCCTTTGCAGTACACTTTGTGTACTCTGCTGGCCGCTGCCTTCCCAGCTAAAGGGAGAGCAGATGAACAATTGTGTAAGTGTAAATCCTCATGCACAATTGACATTTTGATAAAGCTGCTGCATAAAAAAACCTTAAAAACATGAGTATTTCAGCTTTTTTTTGCGCTTTTGCACTAGCGTTTAGCGGCATTTTGCAGCGTATAGCGGCATTTTCCCACATTTGTGGTTTTTAGTGGTTTTCTTTACAAAAAAAAAATTGAAGGGGGGTAAAAAAAACGGTTTGCAGTGTTTCACCACGTTTTGCCACATTTTTCAGAGTTTGAGCATATTTACAGCAAAAAAACTGCTCTAGAAACCCGTTAATTCTGAGTTTTTTTTCCAGCCATAAAACGTTGATTACAGTCTGTGTGTGCATGGACACACAGGATAACATGCTGGGGGGTTTACTAGCTGTAGAAAAAAACATCAAAAGCCAAAAACAGCCGCTGTAAAAACGTCAGGTGTGCATGAGGGCTTAGGCTCCGTTCACATACTGTATATGCATTTTGCGTTTGATGCTTGCTGTTTGCAGTTTGTTTTGCATTTTTCTACACGCGTTTTGATGCATTTTTACCGTGTTTTGCATTTTGTTCTGCTTTTTTTAATTTGAAAGTGGAATTTTTTTTTGCTGGGCAGAATAAAAATGCAAAACACAAAACGCAGCAAAAACATGGCAAAAAAGCAGCAGAACGCACTACCATGCATTTCAACAGATTTTCATTGAACTCTATTGTAGCAAAAACGCTGCTTTTTGCTTTTAAAAAAGTACCTGACCCTGTCCAAAAACACAGGAGCTCAAAAAAGCAAAGATATGAACATGTCCCATAGGAAACCATGTTAATGGACTGTAGTGCGTTTCTGCAGAAAGCACTAAAAAATGCATAGGTGTAAACTGAGCCTAAAGGAGCCTTAGAAGTAAAGCATGGAATACATAGAAGACAAAGAAAAGATTGTTAAACATAACAAACGTATCAGGGACCCAATCTCTTGACCAAACCCAGAGACTTTTAAGTGCCAATCCTCCTACCATGATGAACTTCTCAAACACAAACACAAACATTGTACATAATAACACTATCAGTAAACATTTGTACACACAACATGTAATTATACCAGAGGCATTCATTTCTGTTATTTTTACAACACTTTTTTTCAGTTTTGACCGTGACCCCACCTCTCAAATACCTTGCTGTAAAACATGGAGACCAACTGTCTAGACTAGAGATCACAATCCAAATATTTTTTAACCACAAATCCCCACATTCTAAGCTCCTACATACTCCAAATCTGAAAATAATAAAAATCCTATATATTGGAGATGTTTTGCAAAACAAATTTGATCACGTGTATTAACGGTGATTAAAACTGAATTCATACATAGTGTGGTGACAGACGTAACATAACATTGTAAAATCTCTGTCACTGTAAGGACACACTGAACACAATTGTTTCCTATGTGTCTCATTCACACTGCAATGCAATCTACAGCTGTAAAAAAGAGCAGACATGCTGCATTTTATCGCAGCACACCGTGCCGAATCGCAAGGCAATGTACAGCACCGCAGCACATTATTCTCCTGTACATTGCTATGAATGAAGTGTATGTTTTGTACACTTCACATAAAGTTTGTACAAAACAAAAAAGTGAGCCGCGCGATGCTCTGATTCACGCACCACACTGCTCGCAACTGCAGCCGGCAACAGACAGCTGCTTGATTAGTAAAATGCTCTGGCAGCTGTCCATTGCTGTGCAAAATGAGCCTTGGGCTCCATGTACAGGGGACGTTTGGAAAACACTTCTGAACAATGGAAACTGACTACTGGAAAACATAGGTTAAAAAATGTCTGTTTAGCCACGTTTGCATACTGTGTTTATGCGCGTTTATGAGCATCTGCGTTTAGAAGCGTTTTTTATAGATACCCTCAGGAGACCTTCCAAAATGCCCAGAATGCACTGAAAAACAGTAAAAAAATTAACTATTTCAGACATTTTGTGAGAAATAGAGAGAGCAGAAGCAGAGAGAGTAGTATTTGTTGAGATTAGCTGTCTTTTTTTTTTGTGGTGTTTGGATGTATTCCAGCTCCTTTCTGTGCAGAAATTATTGCAGCAGTATCTAACATATTTTCTTTCATGCAAAACCTCAAAGTATGGTGTATCAGGTCCATTTGAGTATCGGAAAAACGTTTTGTATGCATTTTTCATGATGAAAAAAGGCTCTGAACAGAATATGGAAATGGAAGAGTTAAAACTATTTTCCAAATGCTTATAAACGTGGTTAGCCGTGTTTACACGCGTTTACAAGCATTTGACGTTTGAAACGCTGATAAAATCTACTCCTGAACGCAAGTTTTGTATGTTAAAAAAAATACTGTAAACTCAACTGCCTGTAAATGACTGTAAACGACTTAGTGTACATGGACACATAGGAAAACAATAGGGAGAGTTCAGGGGCTGCTGAAAAAAAAAAAACGCATTAAAAGCTCCTAAATGTGAGTTTATCAGCTGCAGTGTACATGGAGCCTTAGCGTTACCCTTTGCTGCATTGCTTTATATAACACTTTTTCAAGATTGTGAAAAAATCTTATGTGATGAAACACATTGGAGCAGCATAGGGTACCACCAACTGGCTGCTAAAACTGGCATAAACTAAAACAAGTCTGTAATTATCAATACATCATTAAAGTGGAACTTTAGTCAGAAAAGGGTAACTCCACTTTCGTGGGAAAGAAACAAATAGATAAATAAATAAAATAAAGAAATAAAAATAATACAGCATATACAATTGCTCACAAGTCATACTGTAATTGAATGTTATTAAAATTTACATTTGCTTTTCAATCTGCCAAAGGACCAAAAGTGAGGGAGCGGGAATCTGTGAAAACAGGTACTCACCCCCCCCCCCCAAAAAAAAAATCTAAAGGAGGCGATGGAGAGAAAGAGCAGAACTTCCCCATTCTGCGTGAAGTTCCACTTTAACTCAGAAAAGTCCCTTCTATTGCTTTCAGTCTCCTCCAATCTTAAAATTCTTTTTTTCTGCTGTGATTTGACATCCTATAAAGCTCGTCATACATGGAATAGAAAATTGTTTGAAAAAAATGTTTGTTGTTTATAAAGCTCTGTCGAATGCCTGTGTGACCTGTTCCACACTTTCGACATATTATCGATCGTTAATCTCATAAATGGTACATTTTTTGTCAATCGATCACACAATTCTGGGGTAACTTTTTCACATTCACATGTGTTTTAAATTTTTTTGCACTGTTCACGATCGATTCCACTACTAATGTTTAGAAATCGTTAAATTACGCAACAAAATTGCGACATGACAGATCATTCTTTTGGCATTTCGATATTTGAACTGAGCCCACTAACATCTCGAAAGTCGAATGATCAAGCTTATTGAATGTTTTTTTGTAGAATGATTTTCTGTCCATGTATGGCCAGCTTTAGAGGGTGGCTACATTTATTCTGCATGTAGGTACGCAGCCACTCTCTCTTGCTTGCTTCGGAGGTGGACTAGGGACCATGACCTATGGATTTGTAGTGTGGATAGAGCAGTGTACATGACCACAACTAACGTGCACTGCTTGCAGGGGCGGACTGACCATTTGGAAACTCGGGCACTGCCCGAGGGCCCGGTGTCAGTAGGGGGCCCCATGAGATGCCCCTGGTACCTTTTTCATAAGATTTTTTGAGTTTGGGCAAGGACACAGTGGCCCCATGATCCCCTATTGCCCGGGGGCCCCATGAGTTGTCAGTCCGCCCCTGACTGCTTGTCACAAACAAATGAAAGTGAGAAGATAAAGGAGAGGTTCGGAAGCTCTTGGAGGATATAACGAGGAGGAATAAAAACACAGTAAGAAACAATTTAATGAAAAATACATTACAGGGCTATTAGGTTGTGAATGTATATGGATCATTCTTGGAGAAAAAGACATTGTTTAATGCCACTTCAAATACTTGTTAAAGCATAAAAGGTGGTATCACTATCCTGACTCCCTGCTCCAGCAGGATCCAGTGCTAACTTCTCCCCAAAGCTTCATTCTGTAGGTGATCATCCTCTACAGTGCAGGGCTATTAACTTGGAATTATACATGGTGGAGGCAGGAGTGTGACTGCAGCCAGGAGCAGCGTATGCAGGAGGCTGAAGTGTACTGGTCTCATGGATTTAGTGAATCTGCTGTACTGAGGAGGAGGTAAATAATGCATTCTTCTGCAACATCCCAGACCTAACCAAACTGTATCCCTTGCAGTGTGGAGGGCCCCAATGCACTGGTCATTTTTTTGTGCCCAAGGTTGGGCTTTAATTATCTGTGAATGGTGAAATTCACACATTTTACGAATATTCCCCATAACATTTAGAATATGGACTCTTTTTCACTTCACATAGGGGTATTGTATTTTAAATACCGGTATATAAGATTATTTTATTCATGTGTAATATACTATCTTGCATTAGATTTATGTTACCTTATAATTCAGTGAATGAGAGATCGCTGGTTGTTTTTTTCACATGTACACGTCTCATTTTTTTACCTACTGAGCCACTGTGGGTGAAACATAGTATCAAAGGGAAAGACCTCTGTGATATGGGTGGCT
>CATNWA010020143.1:0-87650 GCA_951230385.1 Staurois parvus
ACAATTCTGTCTGTCCCTGAGAATGAATTCTGTGGCCCTAAGAATTCTCTGGCACTCAGTAACAATTCTGTCTGTCCCTGAGTAACAATTCTCTGGCACTCAGTAACAATTCTGTCTGTCCCTGAGTAAAAATTCTGTGGCCCTAATAACGTTTCTGTGGCCCTAAGTAACAATTCTCTGGCACTGAGTAACAATTCTGTCTGTCCCTGAGTATGAATTCTGTGGCCCTAACTAGCGTTTCTTTGTCCCTAAATAACGATTCTGTGGCCCTCATTAACAAGTCTGTGTCCCTGAGTAATGGTTCTCTGTCCCTAAGTAACTTCTCTCTGTCCCCAATTCTCGTTTCTGTGGCCCTAACTCTGTCCCTGTCCCTAGTACAGAGCGGTCTGCCTCTGTTCAATGACTGCAGGCAAATGAAGATTTCCAAAATGGCCGCTATATATACCTCGACCATTACACAGTGCTGGCTGGCTGGCTGCTGATTGGCTGATGCGATCACATGTCGTTGAGGAATGCATTATGGGGCAGCGCGCCTTGTCTGCGCGCCTTCCCCGACATCCCCGCTCCGTCGCCGCACATGTCAGCCGCCATTTTCGGAAAAATTTCGATTCGCGCGTCCGAATTAGGCTGTTTTTCGGATTCGGCACGAATCGAAATTTTTCCGATATTCGACTCGAATTCCACTTCGGATACTTCGATTCGCTCATCTCTAAAGAAAAAAAATAAAATAAAAATATATATTAGGCTGAACGTGGGGGGATGATTAATATTAACTATTGTCAAAACAATTTATGTCCACCTCCTACATTAAGGCTGTTAGGGTGCAAAGTGTGAAGTTCATGTATCCTCTTTGTTTCGAGTTGGAAGACAGCTCTCCTTTTGTGGGTTCCTCTCCTCCAATGAGGTGTCCCTAGATCAATTCCAATAAATTTCAGTGATGTAGGATCTTTATTATGGGTACATCTGTAATGGTCTGACAGAGTGTTCTTTTATAACCACGTTTAATATTATTTACATGTTCACGTAATCTATCCCGTAATTGTCTAGTAGTTCGTTCTATGTACTGTAATTTACAAGGACATTCAAGTAGGTATGCCACATACCTATTACAGGTGATAAACTTGTCAATATTATAGGATCTGACAGTTTTCTGTGAATTAAATGTAGTCTTTTTGTATTTCCTACTGTTATTACAATTATTTATTATATGGGTAAAAACCTTTTAAGGTCGGAAAAGAGATGTTTTTTGGTGGATTAATTACATTGGGAGCTAGGTGGTGTCGTAAGGCCGTGGCCTTTCTGGAAGATAATCTCTGGCTTATCCGGCAACACCTTAGAAAGGATCGTATCAGTTTTGAGTACTCCCCAGTTTTTATTAATGATCCGGTTAATGGCCTTATGTTGGGTAGAAAATGTGGTCATAAATGGACAAATTTGAGTGCATTTACATTTTTCTTTATTTTTTAAGTATATCATCCCTGTTGGTTCTGGCTACCATATTAATAGTTTCATTTAAGTTATATTCATTATACCCTTTTTTCAAGGAACCTTTGTGTGAGGGTTTGGGCTTGAGTATGATAGGTGTCAAGATCTGTACAATTTTTTCTTATTCTTTAAAAACTGTTCTCCTAGGTATGTTTGCCAACCATACTGGATGGTGACAACTCCCTATTGGGATGAAGCTATTCCGATCAGTTTTCTTAAAATATGACTTAGTGACAATTTTCCCATTGTGGTTAATAAGAGTAAGATCCAAAAAATTGATCTCCTGAGTGCTATATGTGTAGAGAGGTCAATATTCAAATTATTGGCATTTAGGGTGTTAAAGAAGTTAATTAGTGCCTGTTCCTCTCCGTTCCATAGAAGAAAAACATCATCTATGTATCTCTTATAAAAAATTTAGTTCTGGCCACTCTCTAGCATAAATTAAAAATTCTTCCCAGTGTGCCATAAATAAATTAGAGAGGCTGGGGGCAAATTTATCCCCCATAGCTACGCATTTAATCTGTAAATAATATTTCTGGTCGAACCAGAAATAGTTCTTACTCATGGCAAAGTCTAATAGCTGTAAAATAAAATTGATCTCTGATAGAGGTAAAGTGCTGAGTGTGGTTAAATAAAATTCAGCTGCTTCCATTCCGTCTCTGTGGGCAATGTTGCTATAAAGGGAAGCAACATCTGCCGTAACTAGGAATGTGTTGGGAGTTGTAGTAATATTTTTAATATCATTCAAAATATGTTTAGTGTCATGTAAGAATGCTGGAGTTTGTACCACCAGTGGTTGCAAAAAATAATCAATGTATTCTCCCACCTTTTGAACAGAGAAAACCTATACCACTTACTATAGATCTTCCAGATGGTTTAACCAGATCTTTGTGAATTTTGGGTAAAATATATAATACCGGTAATTTAGGAGCAGAAGGGCATAAGAATTTCTTTTCCTTTTTTATTGATCACTCCATCTTTAAATCCATTTTTGATAATATCCTTTAAAGTGCGTTTTATATGTTAAAATGGGATCTTTGGGTGAAAGTGCATAGGTAGTGGCGTCATTAAGTATATTATATACTTCTCCTATGTAGTTTGGTTTATTTAGTATGACTAAGCCTCCTTTATCTGCAGGCCTAATCACTAGGTCCTTTCTTTCCAGTGATTCTATTGTCTTAGTTGATTGTGTGCGAGGGGGTTGTTTTATAGTTAAATTGTCCAAATCCTAAAGAACCAGTTCTTTAAATAAATTAACATAGGAGCATGCCTGTGGAGGTGGATTATAAGTAGAAGCATTCCTTAAATTGGAAAAAGGGGAAGTATTTACATTATTCTGTTCAATAGGGCTAGTGCAGAAGTACCTTTTTAAAGATAATTGTCTAGAAAATTTGTGGATGTCAATATACATCTGAAACTTATTAAGTTTCTTATTTGGAGCAAATTTCAGTCCTTTATCTAAAAGTTGTAATTCCTGTTGCGTAAGTTCAGTATTAAAGTAAATTAAAAATGTCTTTCCCGGCTACATCCTTCTTTTCTTCCAAGCGTCTGTTAACCCTTTTTCCCCTGTGGATTTGCTTCTTTTGAGAACCCTCCCCCTCTCTAAAAAAAACGGACCTGGGTATCTTTATTTGTATATTGATTATTTGGATGTGGTAGGGGGTGTTTCAGGGTAATCCATTGTGGTCTAGTTTGTGGTTGGTAGTAAGTTCTAGTAGTATTTCTCGGTGAGGCCTGTGGACCAAAAGTTCCAGGGGTCTTTTTTCTAATGAAATTCTGGAGGTAATTGGGACGTGGTCTGTATTGATAATCTTGTGTATGCTCTTTCCTAGAGGAAACGCGTAAGTAGGAGCCAATTACGCCATGACGTCACGCCGCCAGAGCATCGTGGAGCTCCAGCAGCCATTTTTAGTTGTGGACGGTCAGTCCTGACTTAATTGTTTTTACCATTTGATGCATCGTTTATTTGTTAACCCCCCAATAAATATTTATATACTCTACTACACTATGGGCATATCTCTGTCTTGAACTCCCTGGAGGAGTATTAAATTTCAGACGCCCTGAGTAACCCAGCATCCAGTATCCAGAGAGGGAGCCTCCTATACACCCTGAGAGCTGCACCCATCCATCCCTTAAGGTGAGCTCTGGCTGTCCTTGTATCACCACTTAAAGCCCCAGGATCTATCCACCCTCAGAGGGAAGTTTCTCCAATACCTGGCTTACACTGATGATTCCTTGATGACATCTGGATATTTATTTATATGCGCATTTACACTGCACGTCCGGTGAGTGTGCAATCCTTCCGCAATTATTGCACAAGCACTGACTTACCAAGAAAACTGGCACTTTAGGAGCACTGAAAGTCACCTTTTGAACTGTCAACCATTTATACTTATTTATGTCATTTTATGCTCATTTATGAACTTTTTACCTTCATAATAGGATTTATGGTCTTAATAAATTTAGTGCTGCACTCTCCTTTTTATACTGTTTGATTGAGTTTTTTTTTTGATTACCTTTTGTGCACAGCTGCTGTTTTTCCCCCCATTTAGTGCACTCACATACCCTTACCATTCCCATAGACACACTCCTAAACCTTGTGGACAGCATTCCCAGAAGAGTTGAAGCTGTTATAGCTGCAAAGGGCGGGCCAACTCAATATTGAACCCTATGGACTAAGACTGGGATGCCATTAAAGTTCATGTGTGTGGAAAGGCAGGCGGCCCAATACTTTTAGCAATATAGTGTAAGTGTAAATGATGGATAACAAAGTTATAATTAAATTGACAAAGAAAGGCAGTCAGAGTTATTGTTATGTAAGTACATTTAATTGGTATGTTTTTATCTTGTTAAGCATGACAGGTTCTCTTTAACTCACAAAACAGTAAGGCTTATACAATAGTGAATTATAAATAGAACACTATAGAAAACTGTACACACACTGGAAAAAACAATACATAAAGAGATTGATGGTAGTCAGCTTACCCGCTTTTTTTCAAATGTCCATCTTCTAATCACAAATAATAGCATAATAATAATTGTTCACTTCAATACCAGACACTTTCATTCCCTACCTGTCCAGGTAAATTTTCAGCTTTAAGCACTGTTGCAATCTGACGATTGTGCAGTAATGCTACAATGCACCCATATGAAATTTTTTATCATATTCCCCCCCACAAATAGAGCTTTCTGTTGGTGGTATTTGATCACCACTGGGATTTTTATGCTAAGCAAACAAAAAGACTGAAGATTTTGAAAAAAAAGTTTTTCCTAATTTCTGTTATAAAATTTAGCACATAAGTAATTTTTTCTCCTTCACTGATGTGTGCTGATGAGGCTGCACTGATGGGCACGGAAGAGGCAGCACTGCTAAGGCTGCCTGATAATCAGGGACCTTTTACAAATCTCGTCACAATCGCCAGTTACCGGCGACAGCGTGAAAACGTGAGGAAAAGACTGCCGATAACCGACACATTTATTTACAATGTAATCAGCTGTGATTGGACACAACTGATTACATAGTAAAGGACAGCTGTGATTGGTTCTTTACTGCAATCTGTGATCAGCTGTGTTTGATTACAGAGCACTCCAGATGCCCTCCCATAACTGGATGACTGCGCTGTAGCCATCTTTTAGCTATAGCGTGGTCAAGAACTGGTTATACTGCATGCTTCCTTGGAATGCTGAAAAGGTGACTTCTATCTACTAATCTGAATTAAAATCTTTTGAAATCCTCTTTTTAGACCTGACATAACTTCTCGATTTCTAAGACTGTATATAACTGGATTTAGGAAAGGTATTAACATAGTATATACGAGAGCAATCATTTTGTCATATTCCATAGTTTGAGTGTTTTTGGGGCTAGAATACATAGCGAATGCCGTGCCACAGTAAAGTGTCACCACAGTTATGTGTGAAGAGCACGTCGAGAATGCCTTCCTTCGTCCTGTGTTAGTCTTTAACTTCATGATTGTAATTATGATATTGATGTACATGATAACAACAGTCCCCAGGCTAAACATAATGGTAAAACCACTAACATAAGAATTTATAGTAACTGTGAGAGTTATGTCTCCGCAAGATAGGCTTAACAAAGGAGCCACATCACAGAAGTAATGATTAACAAAATATTTTCCACAAAACAGTACCTGTGATATTAGTGCTGTGGGAATTATTGCTTCTGAGAACCCCAGGATCCAGCACATTGAGGATAAGCATTTACATACTCTCCCAGTCATGATGGTGGTATATCTCAGTGGTTTGCAAATGGCCGCAAATCGATCAATGGACATGATGGCCAACAAATAAACCTCAGCAATGCCCAAACTGCAGAACATGTAGAGCTGAGCAAAGCACCAGTAGAAAGATATTCTCTTGTTTTTGGTTACCAACATGACTAGAAGCTTTGGTGTTGTAGTGGACACATACCATATCTCCAATAAAGACAGATTAGTGATAAAGAAATACATTGGAGTATGAAGGTTAACATTAAAATACACAACCAAGGTGATTAATACATTTCCAGTGATGGTCAGAATGTAGATGATAAAAGTGACAGCGAACATTGCAAAGTTGTAACTCTCTAGATTGACAAATCCCACAAATATGAAGTCATTAAAATTAGACTGGTTTCCCATGACAAATTGGATTTATGTAGACAAAAAATGAATCTTGTGGAGGCACTTTTTATATATTAACATTTTTATTAAAAGATGGTGAAACAATGGCACAGTAAAAAAAGGGACACAGTAGACATCCAAGCATGATCAGGAAATTTGTGTTTATAACACAGATTGCATTTAGAGTCAGTTATAATGTAGGCTCGTAAATTGCACATTCATTTATAAAGGTTTTATTCCTCTAAGAAGTAGGTGGAGCAAACTTCTACCAAAATCCAGTCTCTCTATGGTCCGCCTTGTATCATTTAGGAGTCTACAATAGAAAGAGATGGAAAGAGGGTTCTTGAAGCACTTTATCTGTCAGTCATATGTAGAGGAAGATGTCTAAAATACATAAAAAGATGATATTTAAAAAACATACATTTTAAAGGATGAGTTCATGTAACATGTTCACGCTCCTGCAGTGGCTTAGAGATCTCAGACCTCTGTGTGACAGCAGTGTGGGGAGAAGTTCCCCGTAACATCTGTTACTTTTTTAAAAGAACTTGGCTTGGTGGGGAACCTCGTCCACACGACCCCATCATTCATTCACAGAATTCTGTGAATAAATCAACTACAGTGTGGTTGTAGTTCTACACAGTGCTATACTGTGGTGACTTATATTTCGTTGTGAATTCCCCCCATTTACAGAGATCCATGAACCTAGCTGTAATTTTTAGGGCTTTTTTTTTTCTACATTAGCAGCAAGCAACCCTACCATCCTTGCAACCGTTTTGTGTTGGTTAGTCTTTTAAGATATATAGTATATACAGTGTACACAATACGAAAATATCCGCTTATCCACTTGCAGGCAGAGGCTGCTGATAACAGGGGTACCTTCAGCAGCAGAAACATTGAACAAGGTCCACAGTTTTTGGTCACAGTTTTGAAATTACATGGCTCTGCATATTTGTCAGTGCTGGAGGCATGGGCGTATCCACTGCGAGGCAAACAAGGCGTTTGCCTAGGGCGGCAATTTTTAGGGGGGTGGACCCCCCCGTAAGTAGGGACCTGTTGAGCAGTGGCGGACTGAGCCATGCAGGGCCGCCATGAGAGGGATACCACCAGTTCTCCTGTAGGTGGCCCAGACAGCAGGAGCATCAGTGTGGTTGGGGAGGGCAGTTGCAAAACGATGCATCTCTCCCTCTAGCAGCTGAAAGCCGGTTTGAGGTTTCTCCCACTGGCTTTCTGCTGCTGGAGGGGGAGACAGACCTGGCTGGATGGAGGGGTGCTCCTGAGTGTCCACACTCCACTGAGCACCTTCCCCCACCTGCACTCAGATCCAGGACCATGGGACAGCCTGGAGCAGGGAGAGGAGAAGTGACTGAGAAGGTGAGCTGTGTTGTGTTCTCTGGGCTCTTACTCCTCTCGTCTATCCAGCACATGAAACTGATAGATCGTCCCCCCTCCCACATTTCCTGCTGGCCACAGATCAGCAGCCCTTGGAGGAGGGGGGGGGGTAATCCATACTGTGTGTGTATACAGTCCCATACAATCTATCAGTGATCATGTATCATGTGCTGGATGGACAATAGGAGGGAGAGCCCAGAGAACACAACACAGCTCATCTCCTCCCGGCTCTTTCCTTTCCACTTTTTCTAGGAAGTGTAATGTGGATTTTGGGAAAGGGGGGTACTTGCTAGGGGGAATATGTGCTAGTAGGGGAGAGAAAAAGGGAGAGAAGGGAAAGAGGGAGAGGAGGAAGAGAGGGGGAAGAGAGAGAATCATATATACACACATTCATTGAACTCTCGCTCTCTCATTGGGGCGCACAACATTTTTGTGTTGCCTAGGGCAGTGTAAAATCTAAATACACCACTGGCTGGAGGAGTGGAGCAGGAACATGTTGCTGTATGTATCTAGAAAAATAATGTTGTGGACCATCTGCACAAACTAAATGTGTACATCCTTTTCTATAATTTGTGCGTACACCAAATATAATATTATAGTGACTTCTAGCTGCTGCTAAACACCAACTTGTGTTCCCAGAAATGAAGCAAAATGTAACTCATAAGAGTGTAGCGCTGCTGTAAACAATGCAAGCCAAACATATATATAAAAAAAGGTGAAAGTCACAATAAAAACCCCTCACATCTATACTTCTGGAGGAAAAGAAATTGAATCTCCAAACACGGAAAGGTGAGAGCTGTGAAAATGTGGAATAGAAACAAAGAAAACACAGTGCCTCCTAAGTGTCTTCTGTGAAGGTATTTAATAGAAAGATAATAGTAACTCACATCTTAGAATTTAATAACAGGCTCATGGGTAAGAGGGTGAGACATCTGTAGCCAGATGTTGTGTGTCTGATCCAGAGAGGAGATCGATTGAGTCCGCCAGCAGGTGGCGCTGTGCATGTGCAACATGGATGGTAAGCCTGGTGGAATTTCCAAGGTGTCTGCCAGCAGATGGTGCTGTGCATATGCAGCATAGATGGCGAAGCCTGGCAGAGTCTCCAAGATGTCCGGGATCAGCACATCTGGCGTCATCAAAATGCGATGCGTTTCTGAGCATGTGCAGGACAAGATGAGTCCAGGCGCTCTCTTTCATCAGGCAGGGAGGAGCTGAGGGTGAAGGAGCCTTTTGTAGAGCAAGGGGCGGATGATGGACAGGGCCAGGGGCAGGGAAATGAGGAGGATACTGTCACATAGCACCAGACAAGCTGTCTGTGAACAGGAAGATTAATGACACTGGTGGAGGGATAATATACTTACATAAACATATCATAAAACGTGGGTTTAACATAAAAGCAAGATCAGCACAATATATAAAAGGAATTAAATAGTGAATATTGTTAAAATTATGAGACACTTAGAGGTAATGTTAGAAAGCATGGCATTAGGGGAAAAAAAAGAAACAAAATCTGAAGAAATTAAGAAAAGAAATCAGAAAAAAATTGGAAAAAAATAGAAAACAAAAATTACATTTTATTTATTTATATATATATATATATATATATATATATATATATATATATATTATATTATTAGTGCATATATACCCATACAAAAAGGGCAGAATGGACGATTGGTAGAGGATAACCCTGCGTAGAAAAATAGTTTTGGCATAGGTTCCTAGCATGGAAAGGAAATTAGGGGATGTCAAAAGGGGCAAAGGGTGATAAATGAATTGCATAATTTTATGGTAGCCACAGCAATGCAATGGATATGTGTCAACCATACGTAGATAAGAGGGCATGCTGTAACGGAGGTGCTTGCGTACATTGGTTAGGGCAAAGGACAGGTTAATTTAGTATGTAGTGATAGTGCAGTGATGACACATGCATATATGATTGTGTCAAAAAAACAGGCTAATTAGGTCTGTGATGATAGTGTGGCAATGACGACCAGCATAAACGAAAGTGGTGTAAACGCATGTCTAACCGTCAGAACCCAGGGGGGGAGAATGAACAATAGAGAAGATGACTCACATGGGTTATTGCAGACGGTGGTTATAATATGGTGGCAATTTCCAACTCCTCATTGAGGCCAGTGGGGGATAGGGTGTCAAGGGCATGTATCCAAAATGTATCCCTATGGCAGAGTTAATGGAAGTGCTCCACCTCAGGGAGACCAACGGGCATTACCTCGACCATCCAAACCCGAATTCCCACCGTGGATTTGTTATGGGTATCCAAAAAATGGCGGCGGACACTGTGCTCATCCTTTCCACCTTCAATTAGGCGACTGTATTCTCCAAACCTGCAACGCAGGGTACGTGTGGTATGTCCCACGTACAAGAGACCACAGGGACAACTAAGGCAGTAGACAACAAATGTGGATGAGCAATTGCAGAATTCAGTAAACTTGTACTATTTCCCTTTTTGTGTATAAAGTCCTTTTGGCCATGTTGGATAAATTGACATGTTTTACAGCGAGCTTTACGACATTGGAACATGCCTATGATGGGGGTGGAGAATAGGGAAGGTACATGCTGGGGCTGAACAGATTTTAACTTTCTGGGGGCTGCTTTGTTCTTTAGATGGGGGCTTTTTTGTAAGTGATGATGGGTTTGGGGGAAATAACATCTCTTAAATGGAGATCTTGTAGCAAACTGTTCCAATGTTTTCTGAAAACGTTTCTCATTTTTGGTGTCTCCCATGGAATCTGGTGGTGAATCTGACTGTATGGTGGGGTTCTCAGTAGATCTATTAGTATTGGGTTTAACAGACAGGAAGCATATGCTTCATTTACCAATTTGTTAGGATACCCTTTTTCAGAAAATGTTTTCTTGGGGGTAACACTGGGTTATTTGTAATCTGTTAATTTGGTGCAGTTATGGCGGAGGCAACAGAATTGACTTTTTGGAATATTGTTTATCCAGGTGGGGTAATGACAACTCTGATAATGAAGATAGGCGTTTCCTGAGGTGGGTTTGGTGTAGTTTTTGGTAATGATCTGACCATTGTTGGGACTAAGTTCTAGGTCTAAAAATGAAAGATGGTCTTGGTTTCTTACGTACAGTTGTGACCAAAATTATTCAACCCCCAATGCTGTAAAGGGGTTTAGGGACTATAGTGTACATTTGGAATTGTATTCAGAATCAAATCCTACAAGGACGTTGTAACTACCCAAATGCAACTAAAATGACATCAATTGTTTATGTAATACAGTAGTAAATGGTTCTTATGTGTTTTCTTCATTGCCACAATTATTCAACCCCTTAAAGACTACCACTCTGAAGAACAGAGGTTCATACAGGTGCTTTCCATCAGGTATTGAAAACACCTGTGGATGTCACCGAGCAGCAATCAAGCATAATAAGCACCAATTAGGCAGCTTTAAAATGACTGTGATACTCAGCTCCTTCTAGACATTTACTGGTGTGGTTACAAACATGGTGAAGGCAAGAGAATGGTCCAGGAAGACAAGAGAAGAGGTGATTTCTCTTCACAGGAAGGGCAATGGCTATAAGAAGATTGCAAAGATGTTAAACATACCAAGAGACACCTTAGGAAGCATCATTCGCAAATTCAAGGCAAAGGGCACTGTTGAAACGCTACCTGGTCGTGGCAGAAAGAAGATGCTGACTTCGACTGCTGTGCGCTACCTGAAGCGTAGAGTGGAGAGAAGTCCCCGTGTGACTGCTGAGGAACTGAGAAAAGATTTGTCAGATGTGGGTACAGAAGTTTCAGCCCAGACAATAAGACGCACACTGCGTAATGAAGGCCTCCGTGCCAGAACTCCCAGGCGTACCCCCTTGCTGTCTCCAAAGAATAAGAAGAGTCGACTGCAGTATGCCAAAAGCCATGTGGACAAACCACAAAAGTTGTGGGATAGTGTTCTGTGGACTGATGAAACAAAATTAGAACTGTTTGGGCCCATGGATCAACGCTATGTTTGGAGGAGGAAGAACAAGGCCTATGATGAAAAGAACACCTTGCCTACTGTGAAGCATGGTGGAGGGTCAATCATGCTTTGGGGCTGTTTTGCTTCTGCAGGTACAGGGAAGCTTCAGCGTGTGCAAGGTACCATGAATTCTCTTCAGTACCAGGAGATATTGGATGGAAACGTGATGCAGTCCGTCACACACCTGAGGCTTGGGAGACGTTGGACCTTTCAACAGGACAATGATCCCAAGCATACCTCCAAGTCCACTAGAGCATGGTTGCAGAGGAAAGGCTGGAACATTTTGGAGTGGCCATCGCAGTCACCAGACTTAAATCCGATTGAGAACCTCTGGTGGGACTTAAAGAAAGCAGTTGCAGTGCGCAAGCCTAAGAATGTGACTGAACTGGAGGCCTTTGCCCATGAAGAATGGGCGAAGATACCCGTAGATCGCTGCAAGACACTTGTGTCAAGCTATGCTTCACGTTTAAAAGCTGTTATAACTGTAAAAGGATGCTGTACTAAGTACTAAGATTGAATGTCACTTGGGGGTTGAATAAAACTGATAATGCTGTGAGCACAGAAAAGACATTTGTGGTTATTTCATTATAACTGTTATGTTATATTTGTCTGACCTACAAGTGCCTCTTTAATGTAAATGTAAGCAAGATGACTGAATGATCAAAAGCAATGTCAAACTGGCCAAAACACTCAATTTCAGTGGGGGTTGAATAATTTTGGTCACAACTGTATGTAAATTGTAGACTAAAGGGTTTTTGTTGCAATGCGTGACAAATTCATCAATAAGGGACAGGGACCATCCCGGATGATAATGTCATCTATGTATCTGACGTAAAAGGTAAGATGTGCCGCAAATGGGTTGTTTTGCCAAATGTTCAGATGTTCCCAATAACCCATGGCTAAGTTGGCATAGGAAGGTGCAAAATTGGCACCCATAGCAGTCCCTTGTAGTTGAAGAAAGAAGTTATCATCAAAACTAAAATAATTGTGTGTCAGGCAGAATTGGGTTGCCTCTAATATGAAATCTGCTTGTTTAGAGTTAATAAAGGGGTCATCTGATAGAAAATGTTTTAGTGTTATGAGTCCCAATTGATGGGGGATTGATGTGTAGAGTGAGTTGACGTCTAAAAAGACCAAATAATCTGTAGAAGTCCAACTGTATAATGTGAGTAATTGTATGAGGTGGGTTCCATCTCTGATATATGACTGCAAGCTCTGGGCTAATGGTTGTAGAAAAAATCTACATATTGGGAGAAACCGCTCGCGATGCTGTCAGGCAACTATTGGTCTACCTGGTGGGTTGGTGAGGCTTTTGTGTATTTTGGGGAGGTGGTAAAAATATGGGGTCTTGTAAAAGGTTTTGTATAAAAAGGAAGCTTCTAACTTGGTGATAACACCCAGAGAGTGCAGAGTCAACTAATAATTTTGCTACTAGTTGTTGAAATTCTGGAAAGAAGTCTTTTTTTGAGTTTGACATATGTGGAGGGATCAGAAAGTAATCGGTAGACTACAGTTGAATATTGGGTTCGATCCTGAATGACTATGCCTCCACCCTTGTCAGTGGACTTGATGATGATAATGTTGGTATTGTCCATGAGATTGAGTGCTGTTTTTTGGGGGTTTTGAGATTATTAGGTAGGAAGGTTTTATTGTTGCATAGTTTAACTAAATCAGAGTACACAACTTTGTAAAAGATCTCTATGAAGTGACCTTTGGAGTGGGAAGGGAAAAAGAGTGATTTGGGTCTTAGGTTGGTGTGTTTGATGGGCGGAGAGGTGGCTAGATGTTGGCTAAGTAGCTCCTAATTCACCAGTGTCATTACTCTTCCTGTTCACAGACAGCTTGTCTGGTGCTCTGTGACAGTATCCTCCTCCTTTCCCCACCCCTGGCCCTGTCCATCATCTGCCCCTTGCTCTACAAAAGGCTCCTTCACGCCCAGCTCCTCCCTGCCTGATGAAAGAGAGCACCTGGACTCATCTTGTCCTGCACATGCTCAGAAACGCATCACATTTTGATGACGTCAGACGCTACATGTGCTGATCACGGACATCTTGGAGACTCTGCCAGGCTTCATCATCTAGGCCGCACATGCACAGCACCACCTGCTGGCGGACTCAATCGATCTCCTCTCTGGATCAGACACACAACATCTGGCTATAGACATCTCACCCATGACCCTGTGTTTTAATTCTAAGATTTGAGTTACTACTTATCTTTTTATTAAATACCTTCACAATACACACTTAGAGGCACTGTGTTTCTTTGTTTTCCTTCTGCAGAGTTATGCTTCGCTCCAACGCAGCTTGCCTTTACTGCCTACTGGACTACCTTTACCCCTGCCGATTTGGAACTCATCCAACATACATGGACTGCCACACCATGCACCTGTTATCCCTTTTTGAAAATGTGGAATAGACTCCCTCAAGAGTTGGTTCTGGCCTGCTTAGTGGATTGCTTTAAAAAAAGGTCTGGATTATTTCTTAGATACACAGAATATAACTGGATACTAACATTTATAGGTAAAGTTGATCCAGGGAATATCCGATTGCCTCTCGTGGGATCAGGAAGGAATTTATTTCCCAGCAGGAGCAAATTTGATCATGCTTTTGCTGGGTTTTTTTTTGCCTTCCTCTGGATCAACTGTGGGTATAGCATCATAACTTTTTTTTAAGGTTGCACTGGATGGACTTTTTGTCTTTTTTCAGCCAGACTAACTATGTAAATATTAATTATAGAATACATTACCTTTTCCCTTCATGCATATAAAACCAAACTCAATACCAAATAAAACAAAGTTTTATAAATCAGTCCTTTAGGAATAATTCTTGTGCATATTAATACCACACTGTTGTGAATCATATAAATAAAACTGTGCTTCAAAACACCTTGTGCTTCCTCCAGGCTCACAGAACTCTCACCTCCCATACATACAAATCAGCATGTATGATCAAATCCTCCATCACTCCACTTCCACCTCTGCCCACAGGGGTCTTCCTTGGAACATCAATTCACATCTCTCAGAGATATATGAGGTATTGTTCCTTTAAGCATATATATTTCATACGGCCGAGATTTGGGCTCTCAACAAAGTAAGCACAAAGAGAGAGATCCCATAGTGTAGTAATAACTTAAAGCCAGCACATGTATTAAAGAATTGCACTTCGAAAATGTAATCTGTTGGAACCATGTATGAGAATTGGATACATGACTTACTTGTGCATCACTTCCGGTCCGCAATGTCACTGCTCATGCCTATGTGTTATGCTATGATCATAGCATAATGTCAAACTATTTGTTTAGCTTTGTACATTTTTTAGAATGGGGTGCCCCAAGATTGTGCAGAATTGTAAAGGGTGCCTTGACTTAAAAAAGGTTAAGAAACATTGATTTATGGAATGCACATTTCTAAGCATAACTAAAGTCCCTTTTATGATAGTAACTGGAATTGGATCTTGTTTAGACTATGTGATGCACAAACCCCATAATGGAAATAAAATACTTCATTTGCCTTCTCTGACTGAGTCAAATCCTCTATTTACTAGTACTTCACATGCTCCCCCTCCCAGACACTGCAGATCACAGTGGGAGGGTTCAGCAAACAGGGCAGAGCTGTCAATCCATATAGCAATGGACTGGATCAGAAGACTAGATGTGGCCAAGCTACACGCTTGTGAAAATCAGCACTATAAACTTTGCCAACTATCTGTCTGAATTCAGCACTGTTGTCAGATCACCAATTAGATGCACAGATGCACATGTGCGTTTGTAAAATACTGTAGCTGAGAAAATTGCACTGCAGCATATGCATATAATTTTTTTAAATGTGAGACCATAGTTTTAGTTTATTGTCCTCAAAACATTGATAAGCTGAAACTATTCTAAACTATTCTACATAGAGGATAGCAAAAATTGTAGACAATCTGCTTTAATTTTTATTAAAAGTTGCTGGTATCATATGACATTGTTCCTCTTGGACAGTCCCCATATTTTCCAAACTATCCTGAAGAATGTGTTGAAGGCAGTGAGAATCACAAGAAAGTGTCCTGACAATTATTCCAGAAATGCTGATAACTATGTTTTTGTGTGCTACAATCCCTAAATAGTACCAGGGTATCTGAAATTTAAACTCAGACTGCATGCTAATTTACAGACCATACGATAACAAAGATGAAATTGCGATAGGTAACTATAACAGATTGCATTTCCTACACTCCTAGCGGTAATGATTGTCCCCGGGCCAACATCTAGAATATTGGCAATAACAAGTAATCACTGAACCTGTCCAAGAAGAAAATGTATTATTATCACTGTAAGCAACTAGAATAACTGAAAAGTCTAAAACTCTTAGACGTTGACTGATATGTTTGGAACCCCTAGAAGTTGATGTAACTTTGGAACCCCTGTTGTGTACTATTAGTAGAATATTTTTGCGTTGCCCCCTATATTTAGCATTTTATTTTATTTCCCTTTTGTGCTGTCTTACTATGCATGCCCTTGTGTTCCCATCCATCATTTAACTTATTTTTCTAAGTTTGATTTTTTTTTTTTTAGCAGTATAAAGTTCTCATGTTCAGTGTACCTACCTTATCTAATCCCCTATAATGACAAAGTATAACAATAGTGTGCAGTAATAGTATTTATAGCATACAGAAGGTACCGTTAGATGTCTGTCAAACAACTGGAAGAATGGTAAATGTATTGCTTGGTATCTCATGGGATATCCATATCAGGTAATTATAAACAATTTAATGAATCCACTGAGTCTTGTTACAATGTTTTTAATGTGTTGGATATTTATTAGTAGAACTTACTGTACATGTACAATTGTAAATACAGTATATGAGAATGGCTTATTTTAAATCAATTATGTATCAGCCATTTGATAGTAAAGCTGTTCTTTAAAGGACATTTTTATTTAATACAGAAAAATGGGAAAAATGCAAATGGGGACACTTATTCTTGTTACCAGTAGTAGGTTTACCCTTGCTTTGGTGAGATCTGGTCTTCTCTCCTGCTTTTGTCTCTGAGACTGAATCTTTGTCTGCTTATCAATGTTTTCACTCTTGATTAAAACAACATACACTCAAGATTGACCCATTTTTCACATAGAATTCCTTGAAAAAACGTTTTGTGAATCTTGGGTGAAAACATTAAAAACAGACCGCTTAAAAGATTATGCACTTATCTGCAGAGCTCTTACATGAAGTCTAGATCTGCTGCTTGGACCTCCAAAAATGCAAATCCTACTTTCCTCCTCCCTCCATTACACAGTAATTGAACCTAGGCAGATACCAAGTACTAGGCTTCTGAACTGAACAAGCACTGATTGTGGGGCATGGATGAATGGTTACACATGCCCATAAAAAAAATGTACCAGGATTTTCACCAGGGTTGCAGTGACCTTTAGGAAAAAGATGCCTGCTTTGCAACAGCATCACTGTTTAAGCATTGACATACAGCACTGTACTGGTCATTGCTTAATGTTTGAAAATTAGTTATATTTTTACTTATTCTGTTGTGTATTATATAATACACATTAAAAAAAAAATACAGAGGACCTTAATGCAGCTTGCAACTCAGTTTAATTCCAGTCTGCATAGAGGATGGATACCAATCCTTTTACAATAGAGAGACCAATGTATTTGGCCAATACTGCATGCTCTTACGCTCCAACAGCGCAACAATGGCAGCAATTATGATCAATTTTACACTAGCGAAAAAGTTGAAAGGTTCACATGGACAGAACAATATACAAAACAAAACAAAGGACCTCCAGTACACTTTTAAGTTAGCAGCCAAAAAATAACTACTATTTTGTTGCATCTATTTTTATACCCCTGAAGCCACACTGTCAGTCTAATTGTAGTTCTTGGTCTTGATCCCATTATTCTTACATAAAAAGTCCCAGCACTTTGGAAATCTGATCATTGAATTAAGAATCCAGAGATGAGCTCGGGCTGTCTTCGACCTCATCTCTAGCTGAATGCTGACTTGCTTTTGGCCAGAGATGTGTACAAAGAACATACCAAGCTCCAGTTGTATAGACTGGCACTGTTAGTTTAACTTCTATAGTTGGGAAGATACTGGAGAGTTTAATAAAACACTACATAGATGAGTTCTTGCTGGAACAAATATTTTAAGCAACAGACAGCATGGATTCATGACAGACAGAAGTTGTCAAACAAATCTGATTTCTTTTTATGAGGAGGTGAGCAAAACCTTGGACAGAGGGGTGGCGGTGGACGTGGTATACTTGGATTTTGCAAAAGCATTTGACACAGTTCCCCACACATGGCTAATGTGTAAGGTAAAGTCTACGGGCTTGGAAAAATCTGTATGTAAATGGATAGAAAACTGGCTAAAAGATCGCATTCAGAGAGTAGTGGTTAATGATTCATACTCTGAATGGTCTAGGGTTGTCAGTGGTATACCCTAGACCCTGGTGTTCAGTGTTGGGACCCTAACTTTTTAATATTTTTAAAATGATATAGGGTCTGGGATTATAAATCCCATTTCAGTCTTTGCAGATGACACCAAGCTGTGCAGTGGAAAACTGTCCTTACAGGATGTCTCCAACTTACAAGCCGACCTCAATGCACTGTTTAATTGGGCAATTATGAGGCAAATGAGATTTAATGTTGATAAATGTAAGGTTATGCACTTGGGGGCTAATAATATGCATGCATCATACATACTAGGGGGAGTACAACTGGGGGAATCAATGGTGGAGAAGGATCTGGGAGTTCTGGTAGATCACAAGCTTAATAATGGCATGCAATGCCAAGCTGCGAGCAAAATCCTCTCTTGTATTAAGAGGTATAGACTCCAGAGAGAGAGATATCATATTACCCCGGTACAAATCATTAGTAACACCTCATCTGGAATATGCAGTTCAAATTTGGGCACCAATTCACAAAAAAACATTGGGGAACTGGAGAAAGTACAGAGAAGGGCAACCAAACTGATAAGAGGCATGAAGGCGCTCCGCTATGAGGAAAGATTAGAGGAACTGAATTCATTCTCTCTTGAAAAGAGGAGATTAAGGGGGATATGATCAACATGTATAAATTCATCAGTGGTTCATATAGTGAACTCGGTGTAGAGTTATCCACCCTGAGGTCATCAGAGGACAAGGGGGCACTCTTTATGTCTGGCGGAAAATAAATTTAATCTCCAAATACGGAAAGGTTTCTTCACAGTAAGAGCTGTGAAAATGTGGAATAGACTTCCTCAAGAGTTGGTTTTGGCCAGCACAGTGGATTGCTTTAAAAAAGGCCTAGATTCTTTCTTGGATACACAGAATTTAACTGGTTACTAACATTTTATAGGTAAAGTTGATCCAGGGAGTATCTAATTGCCTCTTGGGGGATCAAGAAGGACTTTGTTTCCTTTCAGGAGCAAATTGGAGAATGCTTTGCTGGGGTTTTTTTGCCTTTCTTTGAATCGACTGTGGGTGTAGGATTAAAACTTTTTTTTTTTTTTTTATGGTTGACCTGGATGGACTTTTTGTCTTTTTTTCAGCTGGACTAACTATGTAACTATGTTCTTCTTAAATATGTTTGCAATTTACTCCAAGGGAACTGATTAAATATGCAAGCATTTTGGTATTGTACCAGTTAATGACACTCATACTGTATGTAGGCAGGTGTCAATGTGTTGTGTTGTTCTGCTTTTTACTACAGTATTATTGTGTTTTTGTTTTAGAGGTTAAAGGTGTGCTGTGGTGTTTCTTTTCCTGCTTTCTTCACTTCCAATTTGAGAAGGGATATATGCAGGAAAAGGTCAGGTTTCAGGGTCTTCTGAGAAAATAGGAGAGTGGCAATACATATGGAGATGTAGTCTCTACACGAAGATTGGGGTCCCTCCATAGAGGGACCCTGATATGGGTTGGAGGGCTGAGTATTATTTATTTTATGGGAACCAAGTACAACCAAAAAGGTACAAACGCCAGAGCCACAGCACATGAGAAAGAGGAGGATGCATAATGTCATATTTATGGATGCTGCACCATCTGCACTACTCTGTGTTTTGATAGAAACAACTGAGGACTGTAGGGAACTAAGTGTAAACCTTCATGTTAACTTTGTGAGTCAGGATGCATGTAATATAAGGGGAAGGTAGAGCAGCCAGCTCAAGAGAGCGAGTGGTGTTGGCTGGGTGACAGAGGCCTGCTGTGGAACAGAACTATCCTAGGGACTAGGCCTGGAATGAGGCCTTGTGATATACCTGAATGTACCTGCAATGGCTCCTCTCCTCTCCTTCAGGCTGAAGAAGGCAAGATCTAAAGTTTGTGAATAGCTGATGGAAGAAATCACTCAATGCTGTATCCCTTAAAATTTCTCTCTGTAGTCAGTCCCAGAATGAGAGGTCAACAGCAGGTGAAAGGACGTAATCCTTCCATCCTTCCATGTGGGGCCAAGTGAAGTGATATGACCTCCAGACATCCAGGGTGCAAACCCCCATGTTACAAAGGCAGCAAGGCTAACACATACACAATTGAATGAAAAATAACATTGCACCTAACTTGTTTACAGAAATGGCAGTCCAGGCAAGTCCTTAGCAGGGTCTAGACCTGCAGTCTTCTCACACTGCAGGCTGCTGAGTTTTGATAGTCATGATGATATTTCTCCCATTGCAGAGTCCCTTTTCATCACACGTTGTTTGGTTTTATATTATTAAAAGCCAAAACTCCATCAGTGCAATTTGACTCCCAAACTTTTGAGACAGTCCAGTTGCTTAGTCTAACACTGTGCTACATGGTCAGCTAGCTGTTTATTTTGTATTTCTCTAATAGATCAATTATAATCTAACCACATTGATCTTCATATCAAAATTTGTTTGTGGATGAACTCTGCAACCACCAACCCCAGATGTGTCCCTTCTCCCATCCCCACTGCTACACAGGTAACATTTACTTTAGGTGCTAGAGGGTTCCATCCACACGGTGAGAAACCACTTACTTTCTTGCTGCTGCTGTGAGATTTAATGGGTTAATACTCCAGTGTGTCCAAAGCTAGGTTAGTAAAGTTTGTCATAAAGCTTGACAGATATATATACTGACAGATATTTGCTGGAGCTGGGAAAAATTCAGAAGATATGGCACATTTTGACACAAATGCCAAAGAAACATGTGAGGTCAGCAGAGTCATTTATTGTGAATTACGAGGAGTGTTCAAGTCAAAATGGGACTTTTAATTTTACAGGTATAAAAAGGGATGTTAGCGTGGCAGTACTACATGAAGTAGTAATTGGCAAGTGTGTCCTATTACTGATAGGCGATGTCGTGGGCCAGTCCAGAGACCATTAATCAAGATGGCAGACAACAGTGTTAGTGCATGCATGGAACAGCATTTGGTGATGAAGTTTCTTGTGAATGAAGGTGTAAAACCCATAGATATCTGCAGGAGACTTCAAGCACAGTACGGCAATGAGACGCTCAGTCGCAGTAAGAAATTTGAATGGTGTAAACATTTCAAAGATGGCCACACTCCATCAGTGACGATCTTGGCCATGGTGGTTCCAAGACCACAGCAGTCTATCCTGTGAACATTCAGTGCAAAGAAAGCTTGATCCTGGATAATTGACACATTACCTGTCGTGAAGTTGCACAAAAGACAAATCTTTCTGTGGGAACGGTGAACGCAAATGGTGAGCTACTTTGACTAATCAGCTCAATAATATATTAAACGTCTGGACTACCCCACTGAGAGGAAGCTGTTATATTTTTTTTGCAGCATTTAACCAGTTCACACCCTACCTGGTCAAAAGAGCTGCAGGATGGGGAACTACTATCATGACCATTGAAACTCAGCAACCTACTGTGATGTCTGCAGGTTTGGCCCTCTTGCCAAGAAGGGTGGAACCTGAAAGTGAGACTCAAGAAGTACTCAGTTGTTCCTGATCATTGAATAAAATTGATTGTAAACCTATACATTTTTTAATAAAAAAAAATAAATATTGGTTTTGTACAGAGCAGCCCCAATCCTCCTATTTTCAGGTCCCCTGCTGGTGCTCCTGGCTCCTCACTCCCTGATGAGTGCTCACCATCGTATGTGAATAGCTTATGCTGCTGTCTCTGAGCCTATGAGGAGGGAGAGAGCCAAGAGAGACGCTGCTCTCGAGTATAGCGCTGAGATCGGGCTCAGGAAAGTATAAGTGGAAGGCTGCAAGTAATTTTGCATGCAAATTCTCTGTGCAGAGAATTTTTACCTTCATGCAGAGAATGTCTTGAGGTAAAAACCTTCAGTCTTTAGATCCACTTTGAGTCCAAACATCAAGCACTACAAAAAAAAATGCTCAGATTCTTGATGCTGCTTCAAGAATCTAAATTGGCTAAATGAGGCAGTGGTTTTAAGGGGTTTGTTTCCTTATGTGTAAAGCTACTCCATGTTCATTTCAAATACACATATTAAAAACCCAGATAGGGATCCCTTCTTAGGGTGGTGGTCCGGAATGCAGCCTGCGTGCATTCCGGACCACCCTAAGAAGGGATCCCTGACTGTTATCGACAGTATATGATACAACGCGCTATACCTAAGTGCTTCTGGTGAGTGCGCATTCCTTACATTCATTAGCACACCCACCTGAGGATTCATTCACTGGGATTGTGCTTCATTACCTGGAGATTATCCTGAATATTATTGGGAAGATTTTAAAGAGATTTTAATGACAATTTATGTTTCAAAACGCATCAGGGGTGCATGTGCGTTTTTTATGTAAGGGGTCATATTCCCATGTGTTTCTTAGGCATCTTAAGAAAACACGCATTTATCATTTTATTGCCTGATTTGAATACTTTAAACTGTTTTTTTTTTTTTTTAACGCTGCACTTATTCTGAGAGATTATATAATTTTGACTTTGTTCTATCCAGAAAACTCTCTTCCTGCAGTACAAGATACTTTGTCAAAGTTTGGGAGAATTTCCTGCTATAAAGTGAATACAGCTAAATTCTACACTATTCCTGTAGGTATCCCTAAATGCAAAGAATCAAGCAAGATATTCCCATATAACTATTGAAAAAATTGTTATTACTTTCGGACACTAGGGGGGAACTGACTGTCACTGACATCCCCAGTGACACTAATACAGTGATCAGTGCTAATAAAAAGCACTGGCACTATACTAATGACACTGAATAGGAAGGGGTTAACATCTGGGGCGATCAAAGGGTTAACTGTGTGCTGTTTTACACTGTGCTGTGTGTTACAGTGTAAGCACACTGCTTTGTATTGCTTGTATGCAGAGCAATACAAAGCAGCATGCTGTAGCTGACAGGACAGAGATCTGTATTGTTTACATATAGACCTCTGCCCCGTCAGTGGTACTAGGCTATCTTTGGGTGCGACCAGAGATCGAGAGCTGAAGCCGCCGATGGCAGTCCGGGTAGGGCTGTCCCCTACTTGGAAATGCAAAATCATGTGTATATATATGTACTTTTGTGCAGCCATGCCACCCTATAGCAGTATTTCTGCTGTAGGGCGGCGGGCAAGCAGTTAAAGTATGCTACAAGCATGTACGTATTTGGCATTTTGCCCAGTAGAATAAGGACTGGTCAGAGAGGGATCACTTTTGTGCAGTTGGCCAACTTCAACATGTATTCCCATATATATGAGCCAAGAATAAATTGCAAACATTTTTAATGAAATGGTCATGGGTTGCTAAATTCCTACAGATGGCAAACATGATTGTAAACCCCCACCTTGTAAAACAACCCATTAAGTTTAAAATAGAAATGAAAGGTAAAACATTTGTGTACAGATAAAAAAAAATACATACAGTAGTATATAAAAAAACGTTATAGACCTGCATATCTTCATACTTCAGTAAATTGCAATATTAGCCAAAGGCATATATATATACAGTTGCAAGAAAAAGTATGTGAACCCCTTGGGATTATGTGGAGTTTTGCATGAATTGGGCATAAAATGTGCTCTCAACGTCATCTAAGTCACAACAATAGAAGAACACAGTCTGCTGAACATAATACTACACAAACATTAGATGTTGTCATGGTTTAATTGCACATAACATGTAAACATTCACAGTGCAGGGAGGAAAAAGTATGTGAGGCCCTAGCTTAATGACTTCTCCCAGAGCTAATTGGAGCCAGGAGTGAGCCAACCTTGACTCCAATCAGTGTGATGATATTGGATGTGTTGCTGACAGCTGTCCTGCCCTTAAAAAACACACACCTGTTTTGGGTTTACTGGTTTTAAGAAGCACTGTCTGATGTGAAACATGCCTCGCAGAAAAGAGCTCTCAGAAGACCTACGATCAAGAATTGTTGACTTGCATGAAGCTGGAAAGGGTTACAAAAGTATCTCCAAAAGCCTTGATGTTCATGTGTCCACAATAAGACAGACTGTCTACAAATGGAGAAAGTTTAACACTGTTGCTACTCTCCCTAGGCGTGGTCGTCCTGTAAAATGACTGCAAGAGCACAGCGCAGAATGCTGCATGAGGTAAAGAAGAATCCCAGAGTGTCAGCTAAAGACCTACAGAAATCTCTGGCACATGCTAACATTTTTGTTGACACATCTACAATAAGGAAAACATTAAACAAGAATGGAGTACATGGGAGGACACCACAGGGGAAGCCATTGCTGTCCAAAAAGAATATTGCAGCACGTTTGAAGTTTGCAAAAGAGCACCTGGATGTTCCACAGCACTACTGGCAAAATATACTGTGGACAGATGAAACCAAGATTGAGTTCTTTGGGAAGAACACACAACACTATGTGTGGAGAAAAAAAGGCACAGAACACCAACATCAAAACCTCCTCCCCACTGTAAAACATGGCGGAGGGAGCATCATGGTTTGGGGATGCTTTGCTGCCTCAGGGCCTGGACGGATTGTTGTCATTGATGGGAAAATGAATTCCAGAGTTTATCAAGACATTTTGCAGGAAAACGTACGACCATCTGTCCGCCAACTGAAGCTCCGCAGAGGATGGGTGATGCAACAGGACAATGACCCAAAGCATACAAGTAATTCAACAAAACAATGGATGCAACAGCACAGAATACGCCTTCTGGAGTGGCCCAGTCAGAGTCCTGACCTCAACCCGATTGAAATGCTGTGGCATGACCTTAAGAGAGCGATTCACACCAGACATCCCAAGAATATTACTACATTGAAACAGTTTTGTGAAGAGGAGTGGTCCAAAATTACTCCAGATCGTTGTGCAGGTCTGATCTGCAACTACAGGAAACGTTTGGTTGAGGTTATTGCTGCCAAAGGAGAGTCAACCAGTTATTAAGTCCAAAGGTTCACATACTTTTTCCTCCCTGCACTGTGAATGTTTACATGTTATGTGCAATTAAACCATGGCAACATCTAATGTTTGTGTAGTATTATGTTCAGCAGACTGTGTTCTTCTATTGTTGTGACTTAAATGACGTTCAGAGCACATTTTATGTCCAATTCATGCAAAACTCCACGTAATCCCAAGGGGTTCACATACTTTTTCTTGCAACTGTATAATATAGAATCCAGACTATATGAGAGGAGGTGATAAAGTAAATTTCCCAATAGGAGAATGATCCCAAGCTCCCCAAATGGAGTGGAAAATACCCGAATGCTCATCCACTAAGTCTGTAAGATATTCCATTTCCATTATTTCAGAGATCGCTCCTATGAAATGGTCTTGTGATGGAGTGTCTACTGACTTCCAAAAATGTGGCAGCACCCTTCTAGCAGCTGTCAAAATATGTAGTCCCAACCGTTTAGATGGTAAACCCAGAAGATAATGAAGTGGGTCTAGGGGAAGTGCAACATTAAGTACTTGTTCCAATACCCTTTTGAACCATAACCAATATCCTACAATCCGCAGGTAGAACCAAAGATATGTGACAGTGTACCTACTCCAGCATCTATCAGATAAGCTTGGGCTAATTGCATGGAGTACTACGGAGATCTGTGTGGTCAGTCTTTAATAGGAAAGCAGAGGGACTGGCAGGAACAGCAGGGATTTCACACAAAGGAAGCAATACAAAGAGAACAGGATACTTTTTTATACAAATACTATACAGGGTACAGCAAGCACATATCAGGAATATGAAATGTTGGGTTTTAAAGAATTCTGACACTACAGAAGGTGGTCAGAGATTCTTTAGAAGATGGTCAAAGATATTCTACAAGGGGATGGTCAGAGACTGCAGAAATGTTACAGGAGATGGTCAGAGATTCCAGACTTATTCATTCAGATGATACAAGGCTTGCTTGCCTGCTATAAGGACCTTAGTTGGCATCGGGACCCTGGAAGAGTAACAGATGTGCCTCTCAGGTATTCAGGACCCCAAAACTACTATAAGTGAAAAAGGTGGTTAAAAAAAAATCTCCATTTGCAGCATAGCTGCAAAATATAATTGACAATGAAAGGCAGCCAAAGTTATTGTTATGCAAGTACATTTAATTGGCATGTTTATCTTTAACTTCCAAAACAGTAAAACATATGCAATTGTGCATTATAAATAGAACACACTTCAGAAAACTATACACACATCGGAAAAAAAAAAACAATACATAAAGAGATTGTTGGTAGTCAACTTGCCTAGCTTTTTTCAAATGTCCTTTATTTTTATTATTTTGTTATTAATTGCAATTAGAAAAAAATCAATTATCCACTTCAAAACTGGGCACTTTCACATCCTTCCTGCCCAGAACAATTTTCAGCTTTAACCACTGTTGCACTTTGACAATTGCGCAGTCATGCAACACTGTACTCCTGAATTTTTTTATCAATTTTTTTTCACACTAATACATTTTTTTCTTTTGGAGGTATTTGATCACCACTGGAGGATTGTTTTTGCTAAACAAATGAAAAAAAAAAAACTGAAAATTTTGAGAAAAAATTTTTTTTTTCTGTTATATAGATTTTACAAATAAGTATTTTGACTCCTTCACTGATGTGCGCTGATAGGGTATGATGAGGCTGCACTGCTGAGGCAGCTCAATAGGAGGCACTGATGGGTTCTGATGAGGCGGCACCAGGGGAGGCGGCACTGCCCGAGGGCCCATAGGGGGCCCCATGAGATGCCCCTGGTACCTTTTTTCATAGGCTGATGGGCAAGGCAGGGGCACTGATCCCCCATGAGTTGTCACTGATGATTAAGGCATTGAGGCACTGATCACACTGATAAACAGTACCCTGATTATCAGAGCAGTGCAAACATCCCCTGTCACAATCGCTGATTACCGGATTTTCTCTCTTCGAGTAGTGACAGCGTGAGGAAAGGACTGCCAATAACCGGCAAGTCTATTTACAATGTGATTAGCTGTGATTGGACGCAACTGATCACATGGTAAAGGGCCACTGTAATTGACACAGCTTGATCACACAGATTGCGGTAAAGGCCCAAAGAACACAGCTGATCACAGGGTGCATTAGATGGAATGCACTGGGGGGCGGATCTGGGGAAGCATATAGATGCCCTCCTAGAACTGGATGACCGTGCTGTAGCCATCTATTAGGTATAGCGTGGTCAAGAACTGGTTATACTGCATGTTTCCTTGGAATGCTGAAAAGGTGACTCTATCATCTACTAATCTGAATTAAAAATCTTTTGAAATCCTCTTTTTAGACCTGACATAACTTCTCGATTTCTAAGACTGTATATAACTGGATTTAGGAAAGGTATTAACATAGTATATATGAGAGCAATCATTTTGTCATATTCCATAGTTTGAGTGTTTTTGGGGCTAGCATACATAGCGAATGCCGTGCCACAGTAAAGTGTCACCACAGTTATGTGTGAAGAGCACGTCGAGAATGCCTTCCTTCGTCCTGTGTTAGTCTTTAACTTCATGATTGCAATTATGATATTGATGTACATGATAACAACAGTTCCCAGGTTAAAGATAAGAAGTAAAACCACTACCATAACTATTTATAGTAACTGTGAGAGTTATGTCACCACAAGATAGGCTTAACAAAGGAGCCACATCACAGAAGTAATGATTAACAAAATATTTTCCACAAAACAGTACATGTGATATTAGTGCTGTGGGAATTATTGCCTCTGAGAACCCCAGGATCCAGCACATTGAGGATAAGCATTTACATACTCTCCCAGTCATGATGGTGGTATATCTCAGTGGTTTGCAAATGGCCGCAAATCGATCAATGGACATGATGGCCAACAAATACATCTCAGCAATGCCCAAACTGCAGAACATGTAGAGTTGAGCAAAGCACCAGTAGAAAGATATTCTCTTGTTTTTGGTTACCAACATGACTAGAAGCTTTGGTGTTGTAGTGGACACGTACCATATCTCCAATAAAGACAGATTAGTGATAAAGAAATACATTGGAGTATGAAGGTTAACATTAAAATACACAACCAAGGTGATTAATACATTTCCAGTGATGGTCAGAATGTAGATGATAAAAGTGACAGCGAACATTGCAAAGCTGTAACTCTCAAGATTGACAAATCCCACAAATATAAAGTCATTAATATTAGACTGGTTTCCCATGACAAATTGGATTTTTGTAGACCAGAAATGCATCTTGTGGAGGCACTGTTTCTATAATAACATTTTTATTTAAAAAGATGGTGAAACAATGGAGCAAAGGACACAGAAGACATCCAAGAATGATCGCCAAATTTTGTGTTTATAACATGGATGCATTTAGAGTCAGTTATAATGTAGACTTGTAAATTGCACATAATTTACAAAGGTTTTCTCCGGTGGAGCAAACTACCAAAATCCAGTCTCTCTATTATTATTATTAATATTATTTATATATGACCCTCCTTGTATCCTTCTGGAATCTACAATAGAAAGAGAAGGAAAGAGGGTTCTTGAAGCACTTTATATATCAGTCAAATTTTGAGACAAATGTCTAAAATACATAAAAAGTTGGTATTTACAAAACAAACATTTTAAAGGATAAGTTCATGTAACATGTTCCTGCAGCAACTTGGTGATCCGAGCCCTCTTTGTGACAGCGGTGAGGGGAGAAGTTCCCTATACCACCTGTCACTTTTTGAAAAGAGCTCAGCCATGCGGGGACTCTATCCACATGGCCCCATCATTCATTCACAGAGTTCTGTGAATAAATCAACTACAGCGCGTTTCAGTGTGTGTTAAGTGGATTGCAGTGTGGTGAGCTACATCCTGTTGTGTATTCCCCTCAGTTTCAGAGATCCATAAACTTAACTTTTCTTCTTAGGATTCTTTTTTTCTACATTAGCAGCAAGCAACCCTCCCATCCTTCAAACTGTTTTGTTTTGGTTGATGAGGATATATATATAAAATGACACAGTGAGGCAAGCGCATGCTGAAATGCACAGTCCGCAGAAGTCGCCAACTGTCTGGAGAGTCAATAGCTAAAGCCCTCCAAATTTCATGTGGCCTTCAGATTAGCACAACAACAGTGCATAGAGAGCTTCATGGAATGGGTTTCCATGGCCAGGCAGCTGCATCTAAGCCTTATATCACCAAGTGCAATACAAAGCGTCGGATGCAGTGGTGTAAAGCAGACCATCACTGGACTCTAGAGCAGTGGAGACGATTACGGTGTGGGGTTGTTTTTCAGGGGTTGGACTTGGCTCCTTAGGTCCAGAACTCTTAAAGGGTAAGTTCACGTTTGGGAGCATGTTACATGTTCCACCCATTTTAGGGTGGAACATGTAACATGTTCCCATGGATGCACCCATCACCCCCCTCCCTCTGACAGTAGGAAGTTTCCCCATACTATATGTTTTATTTGTAAACAGTGCGGCTGTGCGGTGCTCCACCCACACGGCTGCATCACTCATTCACAGAGTTCTGTGAATGAGTGCCTACAAGTCTTGGCAGTCTTAGTGGCTGTGTGCTTTTAGTTTTCAGTGAACTACCACGGCACTGTGAAGAGCGTTGGTAGTTCATTGAAGCTACATCCTGTATGACAAGCAGATATTCTGACAGGTTTGTAGGAGGACCTGCATGGCATCAGCAATCTACCGATCGCTGGTTCAATGCTTTTCAGGCTCCTGCAGACAAAAACAATAAATGCACAATTTTTTACCTGCAAAAATATGTGCAGTTATTTTTGTCAAAAAGGTGAACTTATCCTTTAAGGCATCAGCTTTGCAAGACATTTGGACAATTTCATGCTCCCAGTTTGATGGCCCCTTCCTGTTTACAACATGACTGCTCACCACTGCACAAAGCATGATCCATAAAGACATGAATGAGCAAGTTTGGGGTGGAGGTACTTGACTGGCCTGCACAGAGTCCTGACCTCAATCAAATAGAACACCTTTGGGATGAATTAGAGCGGAGACTGTGAGCCAGGCCTTCTCATCCGACATCAGTGCCTGACCTCACAAATGCACTTCTGGAAGAATGGTCAAACATTCCCATAGACACACTCCTAAACCTTGTGGACAGCCTTCCCAGAAGAGTTGAAGCTGTTCTAGCTGCAAAAGATATAGTCACTGGCCACTTTATTAGGTACACCTTGTTAGGTTGGACCCTCTTTTGCTTTCAGAACTGCCTTAATTCTTCATGGCACAGATTCAACAAGGTGTTGAAAACATAACTCAGAGATTTTGGTCCATATTGACATGAAAACATTATGCAGTTGCTGCATATTTGTTGGCTGCACATCCATGAACCGTTGATACAAGGCAGAATGGATCCATGCTTTCATGTTTAGGCCAAATTCTGACCCTACCATCTGACTGTTGCAGCTGAAATCTAGACTTGCCATACCAGGCATTGTTTTTCCAATCTCCTATTCTCCAATTTTGATGAGCCTGTGCCAATTGTAGCCTCCGTTTCCTGTTCTTAGCTGACAGGAGTGGCAATCTGTGTGGTCTTCTATTGATGTAGCCCATCTGCTTCACGGTTCCACATGTGTGTGTTCAGAGATAGTATTCTGCATACCTTGGTTGTAAGGAGTGGTTATTTGAGTTACTGTTGCCTTTCTATCATCTCAAACCAGTCTGCCAATTCTACTCTGACATCAACAAGTCATGTTCGTTCCAAAATAAGAGAAAATATCTAGTTAGCAGCAGTTTTGTGACCTTTCTCTGTAAGCCCTAAAGATGGGTGTGCATGAAAATCCCAGTAGATCAGCAGTTTTTGAAATACTCAGACCAGCCCGTCTGGCACCAACAACCATGCCTTGTTCAAAGTCACTTAAATCTTCTTTTTTCCCCATTCTGATGCTCAGTTTGAACTTAAGCAAGTCGTCTTCACCACGTCTAGATGCCTAAATGCATTGAGTTGTTGCAATGTGATTTGGCTGATTAGCAATTTGTGTTACTAAGCAACTGAACAGGTGTACCTAATAAAGTGGCCAGTGAGTGTATATCTATTGTATGCAATATCGGCATGTCCACTTGCAGAGGCTGCTGATAACAGGGGTAGTTTCGTCAGCAGAAACATTGAACAAGGTCCACAGTTTGGACCTAGTTTGGAGAATACAAGACTCTTGCATGTTTGTCAGTGCTGGGGGAACTTAACAGGAAAGTGCTGCTGTATGTATCTAGAGAAATAATGTTGTGACCCGCCTGTGCTACCACCATGTAAAACAAATGTGGATATCCTTATCTATAATTTGTGCGTGCACCAAATATAACATTATAGTGAATTCTAGCTGCTGCTGAACACCAACTTGTGTTCCCACAAATTAAGCAAAATGTAAATCATAAAAGAGTGTAGCACTGCTGTAAACAATGCAAACCAAACATATATATAAAAAAGGTAAAAGTGACCATAAAAACCCCTCACATCTATACATCTAATATAGAATACATCATCTTTTTCTCTTTATGCATATAAAACTGAAAGGATACCAAATAAAACAAAGTTCATAAATCAGTCTTTTAGGAATAATTCTTGAAATAAGTAGTACTCCTATTAATCCATGTGCATATTAATACCATACCTTTTGTGAATCATATAAATAAAACTGTGCTTCCGAACACCTTGTGCTCCCTCCAGGCTCCCAGAACTCTCCCCTCCAATAAACTGTATATAAATTGGCATGCATGATCAAATCCTCCAGCACTCCACTTCTGTTTCCATCCTCAGGAGTCTCCCTTGGAACACCAATTCATATTTCCCAGAGATATATGAGCTACTGTGCCTTTAAGTTTTTTATATATATATATATATATATATATATATATATATATATTTCATTCATATGGTTGAGATTTGGGCTCTCAAGAACAAACAGAGATCCCATAGTGTAGTAATAAATTAAAGCCAGCAAATGTATTAAATAATTGCACTTACAAAAAGTAATATTAAAAATCCCATAAAAACCATGTTTGAGAATTGGATACCAGACTTCTGTCACTTCTGGTCCTCGTTGCCACTGCTCACTCATTACGTGTTATGCCACGATCACTGCATAATGTTAAACTATTTGTTTAGCTTTGTATACTTTAGAATGGGGTGCCCTGAGATTGTGCAGAATTGTAAAGGGTGTCTGGACTCAAAAAAGGTTAAGAAATCCTGATTTATAGAATACACATTTCTAAGCATAACTAAAATCCATTTTTATGATAGTATGTGATGCACAAGTCTCATAAAGAAATTAGTAAAATCCTCAATTACTAGTATTTCACGTTTCCCCTTCAAGACACTGCAGATCCCAGTGGGAGGGTTTAACAACTGTCAATCCATATAGCTATGGACTTTATCAGGAGGCTAGATGTGGCCAAGATACACGCTTGTGAATCAACTTTGCCAACTGTGTCTGAATTCAGCACTGTTGTCAGATCATCATTGAACAGTGTGGCTATAGGTATAGGATTATTTTTTTTTTAATGGTTGAACTGGATGGACTTTTGTCTTTTTTCAGCCAGACTAACTATGTAACTATCATAAGGGGCTGCATTAGGTGGACCTCACTAGCAAGATCAATGTGAATTTGGAAAATATTGCAGAGACTATGAGAAAACTGTATGGGTGCACACATAGTTGAGTCCTGCAGCATATGCATATGTATTTTTATTTAAATGTGAGACCATAGTTTTACTTTATTGTACTCAAAACATTGATATGCTGAAACTATTCTACATAGAGGATAGCAAACATCTGAGACTATCTTCTTTAATTTTTATTAAAAGATGCTGGTATCATATGACATTGTTCCTTTTTCTCTTGGACAGTCCCCATATTTTCCAAACTATCCTAAAGAATACCTTGCAGGCAGTGAGATTCACAAGAAAGTATCCTGACAGTTATCATAATTTGTGCAACAATTATGTATTGTGTGATACAATCCCCATATAGTACCAGGGTATCTGAAACATAAACTCAAACTGCATGCTAATTTATGGACAATACGATAACAAAGATGAAGTCACAATAGGTAACTATAACAAATTGCATTTCCTACACTCCTAGCTGTATAGATTGGCTTCAGCCAACATGTAGAATATTGGCAATAACAAATAATCACTATGCTGAAGTTGTCCAAAAAGAAAATTTATTATCAGTATAAGCAACTAGTATAACTGACAAGTCTAAAACCCTTAGAAGTTGACAGATATGTTTGGAATCTCTAGAAGTTGATGTAACTTTGGAACCCTTGTTGTGTACTATTAGTAGAATATTTTTGTTGATCCCAATATTTACTTTATTTCCATTTGTGCTGTCTTACTATGCATGCCCTTGTGTTCCCATCCATCCTTTAAATTATTTTTCTAAGTTTGATTTTTTTTTTTTTAGCAGTATAAAGTTCTCATGTTCAGTGTACCTACCTTATCTAATTCCTTGTAATGGCAAAGTATAACAATAGTATGCAGTAATAGTATTTATAGCATACAGAAGGTACTGTTAGATGTCTGTCAAACAACTGGAAGAATGGTAAATTGTTTATTGCTTGGTATCTCATGGGATATCCATATCAGGTAATTATAAACAATTTAATGAATTCACTGAGTCTTGTTAAAAAGTATTTAATATGTTGGATATTTATTAGAACTTACTGTATATGCACAATTGTACATACAGTATAATAGTGGCTTATTTTAAATCAAATATGTATCAGCCACTTGATAGCAAAGCTGTTCTTTAAATGGGGACACTTGTTCTTTGTTACCAGTAGTAGGTTTACCCTTGCTTTGGTGAAATCTGGACTTTCGTCCTTCTTTGTCTCTGAGACTGAATCTAAGTCTGCTTATCAATATTTTCACTATTGATTAACACAACGTACACTCAAGATTGATCCATTTTTCGCATAGAATTCCTTGCAAAAAAAGTTTTGTGAATCTTGGGTGAAAACATTAATAAACAGACCCCTTAAAAGACTATGCACTTAGCTGCAGAGCTCTTACATGAAGTCTAGATCTGTTGTTTGGACCTCCAAAAATGCAAATCCTACTTTCCTCCTCCCTCCATTAGACAGTACTTGAACCTAGGCAGATGCAAATAACTGGGCTTCCTGAACAGACACCAAGCACTGATTGTGGGGCATGGATGAATGGATACACTGATAAAAGAAAGTATCAGGATTTTCACCAGGGTTGCAGTGACCTCTAGGAAAAAGATGCCTGCTTTGCAAAATCACTGTTTATTTAATGCTCAGTAGAGTGCTGCTGTCAGTGCTTAATGTGCGATCAGTGACATTAGCAATATTTTTATTATTATGATTATTACAGCACTTAAAACAACTTATTCTTTTGTGTATTATGTAATGCACATTTTTTTTTTAAATACAGAAAACCATCCAAATAAAAACATTAATGCAGCTTGTAATCCAGTTTATTCCAGTCTTCATAGAGGATGGATACCAATCCTTCTTTTACAATAGAGAGGCCAATGTATTTGGACAATACTGCATGCTCTTACATTCCACCAAAGCAACAATGGCAGCAATTCTAAACAATTTTACACTAGCAAAAAAGTTCAAAAGGTCCACATGGACAGAACCATATACAAGACAAAACAAAGGATCCCAGTACACTTTTAAGTTAGCCACCAAAATAACTAATTAAACTACTATTATGTTGCATCTATTTTTAATACCCCTAAAGCCACACTGTCAAGTCTAATTGTAGTTCTTGGTCTTAATCCCATTATTCTTACATAAAAAGTCCCAGCACTTTAGAGATCTGATCATTGGATTAAGAAACCAGAGATGGGATTGGGCTTTCTTCAACCTCATCTCTAGCTGAACTCTGAGTCCAAGTTCAGAGTTTGGCCAGAGATGTGTTCAGATGTGTTCAGTGTTATTGTATGTTGTCTTAGAGGTTAAAGGTGTGCTGTGCTGTTTCTTTTCCTGCTTGTGTCATTTCCAATTTGAGAAGGGATATATTCAGGAAAAAATCAGGCTTCAGGGTTCTTCTGAGAAAATAGAATGGTGACAATACATGTGGAGATGTAGTCTCTACGCGAAGATTGGGGTTTCTCCATAAAGGGACCCTGATAAGGGTTGGAGGACTTAGTCTTTATTATTTCTTTTATGGAAACCAAGTACAACCAAAAAGGTACAAACACCATAGCCACAGCACGTGAGAAGGAGGATGGATAATGTCATATTTATGGATGCTGCACCATCTGCACCTTTCTGTGTTCTGATGGAAACAACTGAGGACTGTATGTATAAAGGTCTTTAGTCAAGTAAAAGAAGTTCTGGTAAGGCAACAACGCCAGTTCTGATTCTTGTGAGGAAAGATTGTGTTCCCTAAATCATATTCACTGTAGGGGCAAAATGTAAGACTTCAAATTAACCTGTGGGTCGGGATGCATGTATAATGAGGGGAAAGTGGAGCACTCAGCTCAGGAGAGTAAGTGGTGGTGGCTGGGTGACAGAGGTCCAATAGGTTGGGTGACCTGGAACATGGGGCACCCCACTGAACAGTTGGGTTCTTATTTTAGTGCCTGCTATGGAACAGAACCATCCTGGGGGCGAGGCCTTGTGATGTACATGCAATGGCTCCTCTCCTATCCTTCAGGCTGAAGATGGCAAGATGTAAAGTTTGTGAATAGCTGATGGAAGGAATCAGTGCTCATTTCTGTATCCCTTAAAATTTTTCTGTAGTCAGTCCCAGGATGAGCGGTCATTGCAGGTGAAAGGACGTAATCCTTTAATGTGGTGCCCAGTGAAGTAATATGATCTCCAGCAGTCGGTGGAGTGAACCTACATGTTACAAAGGCAGAAAGGCTAACACATACACAATTGAAAAATAACATTGCACCTAACTTGTTTACAGAAATGGCAGTCCAGTACATTTCTAGCAGAGGATAGTCTTCTCACACTGCAGGCTGCTGAGTTTTGATGGTCATGATGAGATTTTTCCCATTGCAGAGTCCCTTTTCATCGCACGTTGAGTTTGGTTTTATAGCATTAAAAGCCACAACTCAGCAGTGCCATTTGACTCCCAAACCTTTTGAGGCAGTCCAGTTGCTTAGTCTAACACTGTGCTACATGGTCAGCTAATCGCTTATTTTGTATTTCTCTAATAGATCAATTATAATCTAAACACATCGATCTTCATATCAAAATTTGTTTGTGGATGAACTCTGCAACCACCAAGTCCAGATGCGTCCCTTCTCCCATCCCCACTGCTACACAGCGTTCTCAACCTCTGAGTTTCCCCACCCTTGGCAGCAATGGATGAGGAAGATAGTTAGGAAGCAGAGGTAATATTAACTTTAGGTGCCAGAGGGTTCCATGCACAGAGTGAGAAACCAGTTACTTTCTTGCTGCTGCTGTGAGCTTTAAAGGATGAATACTCCAGAGTTCCCAATGCTATTGAGGTTAGTAAAGCTTGTTATAAAGTTAATTTATAAAGCTTGGCCATATGCTCACTTTAGGGGTCGGAGCTGAGGGTAAGGATTATTGGTATACTGGTTTTTTAAATTTCAGTAATGAAGAATTTATATTGCCAGTGTGATAAACCATTTTGACAGTGTTCATCATTTCTTTTCAAATCGTTTTTATTGAAATTTTATAGACAAATACAACAATACAAGGTTCAGAATAGAATATAGATACAGTGGGGCAAAAAAGTATTTAGTCAGCCACCAATTGTGCAAGTTCTCCCACTTAAAAAAGATGAGAGAGGCCTGTAATTGGCATCATAGGTAGACCTCAACTTTGAGAGACAAAATGAGAAAAAAAAAATCCAGACAATCACATTGGCTGATTTGGAAAGAATTTATTTGCAAATTATGGTGGAAAATAAGTATTTGGTCACCTACAAACAAGCAAGATTTCTGGCTTTCACAGACCTGTACCTTCTTCTTTAAGAGGCTCCTCTGTCCTGCACTCATTACCTGTATCAATGGCACCTGTTTGAACTTGTTATCAGTATAAAAGACACCTGTCCACAACCTCAAACAGTCACACTCCAAACTCCACTATGGTGAAGACCAAAGAGCTGTCGAAGGACACCAGAAACAAAATTGTAGACCTGCACCAGGCTGGGAAGACTGAATCTGCAATAGGCAAGCAGCTTGGTGTGAACAAATCAACTGTGGGAGCAATTATTAGAAAATGGAAGACGTACAAGACCACTGATAAGCTCCCTCGATCTGGGGCTCCACGCAAGATCTCACCCCGTGGGCTCAAAATGATCACAAGAACGGTAAGCAAAAATCCCAGGATCACACGGGAGGACCTAGTGAATGACCTGCAGAGAGCTGGGACCAACGTAACAAAGGCTACCATCAGTAACACACTACACCGCCAGGGACTCAGATCCTGCAGTTGCAGACGTGTCCCCCTGCTTAAGCCAGTACATGTCTGGGCACGTCTGAAGTATGCTAGAGAGCATTTGGATGATCCAGAAGAGGATTGGGAGAATGTCATATGGTCAGATGAAACCAAAATAGAACTGTTTGGTAGAAACACAACTCGTTGTGTTTGGAGGAGAGAGAATGCTGAGTTGCATCCAAAGAACACCATACCTAGTGTGTAGCATGGGGGTGACAACATCATGCTTTGGGCTGTTTCTCTGCAAAGGGACCAGGTCGACTGATCCATGTACAGGACAGAATGAATGGAGCCATGTATCGTGAGATTTTGAGTGCAAACCTCCTTCCATCAGCAAGGGCATTGAAGATGAAACGTGGCTGGGTCTTCCAACATGACAATGATCCCAAACATACTGCCCGGGCAACGAAGGAGTGGCTTCGTAAGAAGCATTTCAAGGTCCTGGAGTGGCCTAGCCAGTCTCCAGATCTCAACCCCATAGAAAACCTTTGGAGGGAGTTGAAAGTCCGTGTTGCCCAGCGACAGCCCCAAAACATCACTGCTCTAGAGGAGATCTGCATGGAGGAATGGGCCAACATACCAGCAACAGTGTGTGCCAACCTTGTGAAGACTTACAGGAAACGTTTGACCTCTGTCATTGCCAACAAAGGATATATAACAAAGTATTGAGATGAACTTTTGATATTGACCAAATACTTATTTTCCACCATAATTTGCAAATAAATTCTTTCCAAATCAGCCAATGTGATTGTCTGGATTTTTTTTTCTCATTTTGTCTCTCATAGTTGAGGTCTACCTATGATGCCAATTACAGGCCTCTCATCTTTTTAAGTGGGAGAACTTGCACAATTGGTGGCTGACTAAATACTTTTTTGCCCCACTGTACATACATCTTTTTCTTAGCACATCTCAAATATGGTCTAAAATCTGCATTGGCAAACACAAAATGACTCTCAGCCATGAGCAAAATATGCATCAATTATAAAATGTTATCAATATAAGTTATGTATTCAATCCAAATAATTACAGATAAAGCATACTGTATTTGCATAGTGCTTTACTGTTGGTTATCATGTTAAACCCAAGAATACGGGCTAGTCTGAACCAAACATCCAAAAGTATATACAAAACAAACAAAAGAAAGAGAGAGAGAAGCAAAACAAAGAGAACTCAAAGATAAGAGAGGAAAAGAAAGAGTAAAGAAACGTAAACCCTAAGAGTAAGGGAAGAACAGAGCTTGCATGTAATGTTTGAAACCACATTTCACTCAATGCTATACAGTAATATTGTGATCTAATTATCTCTCTCCATCGGGACCACCTTGTTTCAAATTTCTCCATAGATTGATGATTAATTGCCAGGGTCCTCTCACAAACATAATGTGTCTGTACTCTTTGCATCACTTCTGAAACAGTTAAAAAACTGATACTTAGTGATACTCAGATTATTGCTCATGGCGGTCTCCCACTCATCTCATGTGAAGGATCTTTGGAGATCCTTTTCCCACTTTCCCACGCAGCTTAGTGTAGAGAAATCAGTATCATAATGCAAGAGCTTATAAAACCAAGAGGATTCCTTTTTTTATTCTAATTGGGTTAGTTATAGTGTGCCATAGCTTAGAGTCTGTTTCCAGCCATGTCTTCACACCAGTACCAAGAAATCCCTTAATCTGCAGAAAAAGGTGCAAGCCTTTACTCGGGACAGGATTACCTATATCTGCAAAGGTGCTGTAGCCAAGATCCCTTAGTGGTTTGGTATTGAGATTTGGAATGAAGTGTTCGTATGCAGAGAGTGGGATATTAATTTGATGTTTGGGAGAGGAGTTAGGAAGTTTATTCAAACCTATTATCCAGGCTTCCAATGTTGTGGTAATACATGGTAGAAATGGAGTTAAGATCTTAGGAGTAACCGATCTGGCCAGATGTAGTGCCCGTAAGTCTTTATTAGGGACCATATTCTGTTCTATTTGTGCCCATAATTTGTCCGATGGGACAAACCACGCCGGAAGTTGATCTAAGATTGTTGCATAATAGTACGTAGAGAGTACTGGGAGGCCTATTCCTCCCTTTGATTTATGCTTGGTAAGGGACAGGAACGGAATCCGCGGTTTCCTTCCCTTCTAGATGAATCTCTTTATAGCTCCCTCTAATTTATGAAAATAGGCCTGAGGGATGTGGATTGGAATCGTTCTAAAATAATACAATATTTTGGGAAATATTAACATCTTAAATGCTGCTATTCTACCTATCCTCGAAATTTCAAATTTATCAAGCCATTGCATCTCCTTTGAAGTGGACTGGTAAATTTTTCAAAATTATTTTTAAAAGTATGAGAGGATGGTGCAGATATACAGATACTAAGGTAGTCCAATTTCCTATTGGTCCAGAGGTAGGGAAATTTGTCTTTGAGGGAGCTCAGGGGGCCCTTCTTTATAGCAATTGGGAGGGTGCAAGATTTTGTGATATTAAGTTTGTAATAAGATACTTCGCCAAAAGACTGCAGGGAGGCTGAGATTTCTGTAAGAGAGTTTGCGGGGTCTGTGACAGTAAGAATTATATCATCTGTGAACAATCCAATTTTGTGAGATGTGGACGCTACTTGAATGCCTAAAATTCTCAGGTTGTTTCTAATCTCGGTCGCAAGGGGTTCCATCACCAATGAAAAGATAATGGGAGATAGCGGGCAACCCTGTCTTGTACCATTAATAATATTAAAGGGTGCTGACAGGGCATTAGACGTGAATACCTGAGCCGAGGCAACTGTATATAACGCCATGATAGCCGACTTTATAAACCCATTGATACCAAATTTGGTTAGGGTAGCATCTAAGTATTGCCAGTGGATTCTATCAAGCGCCTTCTCGGCATCTAGTATCAGGAACACCGTTTGAAGCCCCCTTGACTCAGCCAAATGCATCAGGTTAAGCGTCCTTCGAGTCCCATCTGCTGCCTTTTGGCCTTTTACAAAACCCACCTGGTCAGCCTGAATGAGGAGAGGAGTAATATTTAAGAGACTGTTTGCTAAAATTTTGGCATATATCTTAAGATCTGTGTTTAGCAGGGAGATTGGCCTAAAGTTTTGAGGGCGGTCAGGAGTTTTTCCCAGTTTAGGGAGAGTAACTATAATGGCCCTTAACATTTTTAGATGGAAACGTGGATTTAAACACTGCTTCTTCGTAAGTTCTTTTAAGGTGAGGTACTAGGATGGATTGGAATTCCTTGTAGTATTCGGCTGCAAAGCCGTCCGCCCCCAGGATTTCCCTTTAGGCAAGGCTTTAATAGCCGCACTTATCTCGGTTTCCAGGATGGGTTGATTGAGCCCTTCCAATTTTTGACTTGTTAATTTAGGTAATGGTAGTTTACCTAAAAATTTATGGATCAACTCTGAGGTAGGTTGGGGAGTATTAGGATCCTCTCTGACGTTGTACAACTGGGAATAATAGGAGCGGAACGCAGCCACTATTTTGCTAGGGTGATAAATAGGTTTGTTCGACACAGGATCCAAGATTGATGCTAGTTTGGATTTTGATTGTCTAGTAGCAAGGTATCTTGCAAGCATCTTACCCGCTTTGATCCCTTGCATATAGAAAGTAGTCTTAGCTTTCTTTAGGTTTAGGGCATGTCCCCATGACATAAGGGTCCTGAGCTCAAGTCTAGCTTTTGTGGAGGTCCTGCAATACAGTGGGTGATAAAGATTGTTTGTGGAGTTGCTCTAGTCTAGTTATCTTGTCAACCGTATCTGAGAATATTTTGTTTCTATCCCGCCTCGCCTGTGAAGCCAGTTTCAAAAGTAAACCTCTACAGTATGCTTTATGGGCACACCACGTACTAAATACATTCATAGTAGGAGAAGTGTTGATCTCAAAATATTCTTGTAAGGCTGTAGTGAGAATGGAACGAAAGGCAGGATTATAATACATAGAAATATCATTACGCCATAAGAATACTGGAGAAAATTTTAAGGACTCTTCAATGCTTAAGGAGATAGGTGCATGGTCCGACCATGTCATTGGATGAATTTCAGCACTGGAGACCTTTTGTAATCATTGAATATCCATCAGAAAGATTTGTGAGGTGCTGAATAGCATGTATAGTCTCTTTCAGATGCATTTATACATCTCCAGGGATCATACAAGTTGGCCTCAGATAGGACATTAGCTAGAGAGTGTCTCAGGCTACAGGAGGAGTGTGGAACATCTAAGGAACCATTTATTATAGCATTAAAGTCTCCACAAAATAATAAGAAGCCCTTCTGGATTTTAGCCACTTTTTTCCGCAGAGAGTTCAGAAAGTGGATCTGATGAACATTGGGAGCATAGAGGTTGACAATAGTATAGATGATATTGTTAATCTCACAAACAATAATTTGATATCTACCTTTGCTATCAGACACTTGGGATAGCAACAAGAAAGCAACAGTATTACGAATAGCTATGAGGACACCACTTTTTTTTATCAGGACCATTAGACATATAAATATGTGGAAACATACGATGTGAACAATGTGGAGCTTTAGTAGAGGCGAAGTGAGTTTCCTGGACGCAAATCACATCGCCTGCCAACCGTTGTGCCTCTCTCAGGGTACTTTGCTCCTCTCCGTAATTTTACAGGAAAAAGCTTCTCAGTGCACTGTCAGTCTGCCGTACTGTTGCTGCTTCTTCTTCCTCCTCAAGTAAATGTTCAGACTTTCTGACCTTCCCCCTTATCTACCTTCCTGACTGATAAGGGGGAGGAGTCCTGATAATGGACAGGGAAAAATATGATGAGAAATCAGTAGACAACTTAGACATAATGAAACATAGGAAGGTATGAAGAATTTAATAAAACAAGACCAAAAGACCAAAAGAAGTTGAACACATTGTTGAGAGAGGCCTATCAAAAGGAGATAATTAACAGAAAAAAATGAATACTTGGATATTAAGTATCCACAAACTCTTGTAGTTTATATACACCTGAAGATATTTGGATATTTAGGTATGCACAAACCCCTGTAATTTACATACATCTGAAGATTCATAAGTGTTAAACTGACTCACAGAAAGGGCTAGTAGTAGCCCTGGTACCCAACACGCGGCACGTGAGCTGTTAGGCACCAGGTAGAAAGCTGAGTGGCAGCGGGGGGTGCCAGGTGCTAAAACACTCTTTGAGAGACTGTATTGTGTGTGGAGTCATCTTAGCACAAGTTTGCTCCCGACTTTGGGGAGAGACAGGGAGCAGCACAGGAGTGTGTGATCGGCAGAGGAGCAGGATCTTCGATGTGGGCAGTGCTGCCGGGTGTCCTTACTTCCAGTCTCAGGTTCACATCACCCCTGGCAGCAAATGCTCAAGCAGAGGTGCTCTCTCTATCACTCCTCAGCACCAAGAGGGAGAACTTTCCCTGGGCAGGTCAATAAATAAACCTATCTCCACTCCACCTATTGCCACTCCAAAAGTGAAAGGAAACTGGTTGTAAATCAGGAAGTGTCTCTTCCATGTTTCTGTAGACCAGCACATGGCTACACTGAAATACCAAGAAGGCTATTTAATACTCCAGTGTCTGGGAATGGAGGGACTGAAGTCACTTTAAATGGCAGCACAGTCCCTAAACACTGTAGCTCCCCAAGGGAGAATGTTGTGTTAAGTTTGGACTTCTAGGGTCTTTATTCCAGGGGTCCCAGGCATAGAGGAATCTCGGTAGTGTCAAGTGAGTCTTGACCACACATATATTCAGAAAGGGAGTAGTCATGTAGAATATTGATGCCCTCTAGGATGGCAGGGAGATGTGAGCATTTCCATTTCCTCACAATTGAGAAGCGGGCCACTATAAATATGTTGTATATGAATTATAAATATCTGAAATATGTGAGGCCAGGTATCCACCTCCATGTCCCATAAATCTGCATGCTGTGTGAGGTTGAAGGACACATGGGTTACAAAAATAATGAACATAGTAATGTCTGACCAGAATTTAGTAAGGCATGGCCAATAGCACCAAATGTGTAACAGAGTCCCATTTTGGCCACAATTTCTCTAAAAGGTTGGGTAAGAAAGATGGATAGATGGTTGCACGTTTGGATCATGTGAAGTACCATTTTATGGAACATTTTTTTGTGTTTTCCAAATGAGTAATGTATTTATTTGGAGGGTTTTAAGGGTGGTTTGAGCGCCAGGTGCCATTGTGAATGGGAAAAAGAAAGGTATAGGATATATTCCCTGCATCAAGATAGATTTGAGCTGAGAAGTCCTTTTCATTCGAAGTGTATCTATAAAAGAGATTCTTTTGTGTTAAGGAATGAGGCACTCATAAAATTTTAGTAAGTCCTAAAGCAGGAGTTGTCACTCCAGAAAATGCATGAGAAGGCAGATCATATGCAAAGATATTTGTAGATATCCTTGGCACCAATATTATACTTGGTACAAAGCATCTAGAAAGAACGTATATGGGAAACCACAAATAAGTATACCACAAATGTAATTCTTTCAAAAGTCCAAGCGGAGAGGCTGGTTCATATTATAAGTTCCAGCACTGTGAGAGACAGAGCTTGTAAGGGTTGTTGCAGAATGCCTTTTTAGATGTCTGATAGATGGCTCTCCATGTTTTACCAGTTGATCGTGTCCAAGAAGGAGTGAGGGGGACACAGTTGAAGAAATAAGGCGCTTAGAGGGATCTTTGGAACTGTTGCCATAGCAGTGGTTTTGATTTGCAGCCAAGAAGTTTGCTGGGTGGGGGACCACCATTGTTTAGCATGGTCCAGAATCCTCACCTTATAATAAGATCAGACATCGGGGGACACCCATACCAGCATGGGATACAGGGGTCCAAAGCATGGAACTTTTAACTCTGGAGCACTTCTTGCCCCATATGAATGAGTTTAAGATAAATACTGCGGAATGATATTTAGGGAGCATTGGATTGGGGATAGTGTGAAACATACACCTATCAGCTATAACATTAAGATTAGTGACAGGTAAAGTGAATAGCACTGATAATCTTGTTACAACAGCATCTGAAAGTCGGTGGGATGTATTGTGCAGTAAACATGTTTTACCTGAAGTTGTTGATTTAAAAGCAAAAAAAGGATCATCCGTTTGTAGTATGAAACTATGTAAGGGTGCCCAAATGTCCCTTGTCCACAGCCAAAAGCACCTACAATGGGCATGTGAGCATTACAACTGGATCACAGAGCAATGGATGAAGATTGCCTGGTCTGATGAATCAAGTCTTCTTTTACCATGTCCATGGCCAGTTGTGTGTGCATCACTTACCTGGAGAAAAATGGAACCATGATGCAGTATAGTAAGAAGGCAACTGGTGGAGGTAGTATGATGTTTTAGGCAATGTTCTACTTGGAAACGCTGGGTCCTGATATTCATGTGGGTGTTACTTGACATGTACAACCTACCTAAACATTGTACACCCCTTCATGGAAACAGTATTCCTGATGGCAGTGTCATCTTTCAGCAGGGTAATGTGTCCTGCCAAATTCCAAAAATTCTTTATGAATAGTTTGAGGAACACAATGACAAGTTCAGGTTGTTGACTTGGCCTCCAAATTCTCCAGATCATGTCCGATCAATGGAGGCCCCACCTCGCAATTTACAGGACTTAAAGGATCTGATACTGACAACTTGGTGCCAGATACCTTGGCATACCTTCAGAGGTCTGGTGGAGTTCATGCTGCGATGGGTCAGAGCTGTTTTGGGGGGCACAAAGGGAACCTCCTCAATATAAGATGGGTTATCATAATGTTATGGCTGGTCAGTGTACGTATATAGAACATGAAGCAGTAGGTACATATTTGTTAAGGTTATGCATCAGGCACATGTAGAGTTGAGTTCCTTAGAGACGTGTTGATTTTTTATGATTGGTCCAATTAATCCTGAGGAGATTAACCACGGTCTAAACCAGCTGGATGCCTAAATAGGACAAATTGGAACCTGGTGCACTCAAAATAGAAGAGAGGCTGTTGCGCAATCTTTAGTGGTAGTGTCAAGTCAAATACCCAGCATACAAGATTTGTTACAGTTAATTTGGTATAGGTATATAGTGCTGAAGAATTCATGTGTCTTTTGTAGGGCAGGGAGTGAATGGGAGGGGCCAGACAAGGAGATTATTAAGTCATCGGCATAGAGGCCATTTTTTTTTTTGCACCAGAAGCTTAGCAAAGACTTGGACATCCATGCTCGGTAATGAAGTAGATCTGTAATTGGCTAGGACATCATATGGTTTGTCAGGCTTGGGAGTTGTGATTATAAGGGCTTCTAAGTTTGTGGCAAACTTACTGGCGAGTTTCCTAAAGAAAAGTGGTTCAACGTTGTAAAATAGATTCATAGAGAGAATATGGGTGTTTGTTGCATTGCATAGTTTTTTCTAATGAGCACCAAGTTTTATGAGAAGATCCCCGAGGACAACATTCTATACATTCCATAATATAGTTTTGTATGAGTTGTTATTGTTGTTACAGTTCAAGCATTTTGATTGAAAATTGTTATTAAAATAAAAATCTGTCTTTACAATCACTCTTAGGCTTCAGAACAACTTTAAGAACCAACATGTCATACATACCTGCTTTGTGCAGTGGTTTTGCAAAGAGTAGCCCTGATCTTCCTTTTCTCGGATTCCCTGCATGCACTTCTGGCCCCCAATGCCATAGAATGCATGAAAGTAAAAAACCTTGAGCCTTTAGAAACCCTTTTACGGTTTTTTTTACCATAATGCATTTTATGCATTATGGTAAAAAAACCTATGTGCCTTGCATCCCCCCTGAACGCCCTTATACTTACCTGAGCCCCATTGCAGTCCAGCACTTTGCACTGTGTGAGCGGCTCTCCCTGCTCTGCCCCTCCTCACAGGGCAGATCTATAGCGGTGGGAGCCATTGGTTCCTGTTGCTGCTGTCAGTCAAACTGTGATGAGGGAGCCGACCATGCCCTGCTGTCTGTCTATGGATGCAGGCAGTGGAGCTGAGGAGCACAAGTGCCCCCATGGGCATCACCGGCGAGGAACCCGGCAAGAGGAGGTTCAGGGCTACTCTGTGCAACACCATTGTGTAGAGCAGGTAAGTATGACACGTTCATTATCTTAATTTAAAAAAAAACAAAGCTTTACTATCATTTTAATTTTGGATTTGACCTATTCCCAATATCAAAGTAAGTGAGGTGTTGAATCTCCATGGAGTTTTGTTAGTAGCTTGTTTTGGATATCGACTGCTTGCCAATTTTGATGTGCCTGTTGGGTGCCAGCAATAGGTAATCTGCAACACTATGGAGTTGATTTTCTAAAGACAAATAAGCCATGTATTTTGCATAGAAAGTTGCACTTTGGAAGCTTGCCCAAGAGCTTAGTGCATGTCAAGATGTTTCACTTTACAAAGAATACCCAACTACATGCAAGAAAAATTAAAAAAATGCATTGCACATGATTGGATGGTGGAAGTAAACACAGCTTCAACATTTGCAATTCACTATGCTCTGGGGGAAAATTCCCTTGCAGCTTGCAATTGCTCTTGCAAAGTTAACAATCTATTTGCCTTTGGTAAATTAACCACCACAAGGTTTGGTGGGTCCACTTTCTATGCGCAGTCTTTCAAAATAGGTTACTTGACTGTTGAAGGTTGTTGGAGAAAGGAGGGAGGAGCAACTAGCATTGCAGAATAAGCAAGTGCCTAATGTCCTTATGAGGCATGTGATTGCAATTTATTTATTTGTATCAAATGTTGAGAGTTATTGCTGCACCAGAGGAAGTGTGTTTTTACATTTTACAGTTGTAATACTTCCAAAATAGGATCCCGAGGACTGTGATCATGTGACCAGCAGTGGAGCCTGAAGTGAGGCCTGGATCTGGTGCTGGAAGAGACTAGCAGGGGAAGTCAGAATGACATCTAATTCTGGAAGAGACCCGCAAGGGAACTTGGCTCAAGAATAAGCTGATCCCACTGAAAAGATGCACCATGCTGGGAAGTTGCTGAATTTATATGCTTTTAAATACAATAAAAGTGTACTGCTGAAATTAATAAGTTCCATCATTACCTCTGTGAAACAGAGTCCAATCCTCCATTGCTAACCGATAGTATGCTGATGTGAAATTTCCTTTACAAATAACCTACAAGCTACAGGAAGGCACCAGGAGCCTTTTTACTGTTCCTCACATGAACCACCAATGCCATAAAATCTAAAGTAACTTTCTAAAATAATGTACATTACTAAAATAAGATTTTTTTTTTAATTTGAACATCTGTTGATTTGTTTCTATGTTTTGGATCATTGTGATTGTGATGTGCAGGTCCCAACTTCATTTGTGGCTCACATAGAGATGATTCTGCTGTAGAATTTTCTTGATATTGCCTAAATAACCATTGGGTTTTTGGTGATGTAGTCAGCCCCACATGATTTTACTGTTTGCCGCCATGCTCTTACTTTAATATGGTTTTGGTTTTCTTCAAGTACTGGATGAATTTTAGCACAAATTGGGGCTCAGCTGCTCACAGAAGATTATTTTAATAGTTCAGTAGTGCTGGTGTTGCACAAGATGAATGGGTCTTAAGCCAGCATGTACAAAGCTTTTTTTTTTTTTTTTTCAGGCAGTTGTTTCCTCTAGTAAGTCCCAAATGAACACCATCCATATTTTTTTCACAGCTCATCTGATAGGAGCCAGGGCTGTGCTGCCAACAGAGCCAATTGAGGTGTCCTTCTTGGGCAGCACTTCTTGATGCATGGTAGGAGGCATCACTGAGGCTGAATAGTCCCTATCAGACACTCCATCCTCAATGCAGCTCACTATTTCTGAGTCTGATAAATCATAGGCTTGGTGTTTATGCACTCCCTGCCTGGCCATTAACCTGTCACACAGGCAGGCACAGCAGTTAGGCCTCTTCAGTGATGCATAGCCTGCTAGGACTAAAGGCTCATTGTCACTGAGCACACCACTTCCATCCACTGAGCCTGACTATGTGACATGGTAGTGGCTGGGCAAAGGCTTCGTGGCTTAGAGCCTGCACTGTGTGTGTGTGGGCATACTCACACACAGGGGCGGACTGACCATTTGGAAACTCGGGCACTGCCCGAGGGCCCGGGGTGAGTAGGGGGCCCCATGAGATGCCCCGGGTACATTTTTCATAGGCTATTTTGAGCTTTGGCAAGGACACAGGGGCCCCATGATCCCCTATTGCCCGGGGGCCCCATGAGTTGTCAGTCCGCCCCTGCTCACACAGTGCTACCATCACCTAAAATTGACATCTTTGAAGCAGGGGTCAGCAAAAATAGCCACCATGGGAAGCATATGTCCCTGCAAGGCCCTGACAGGAGCACTTGACTCACTGATTGATACACACCATATTTTAATGATACTTTTTGAAGATGTAGTTTTCCTACAATGTAATTTTTCTCCATTTCCTTGCAAAACATTTTTGTCGGTGTTCTGTATTTATTCCCCTGGTTAATGTAGCCAGAGCCTACATCTCAGTGTTGTGGCCTCAGACAGATTTTCTAAAATTAGCTGAGAGGATTTACAGAATCGATGACATAATAAATATGGAAGATCTTACCTCAGCTCTGTTTGGGAACACAGAAGGTTCTGACTGGTTGGAATTTCTGTCCTCTCCAGAATACATTATTATTCTCTACATGTAGATAGACTCATGGAAGAGTACTTGCCTTATTCTAATGTATCTTGATTCTTGCAGTCCTGTCCCCCTTTCAAGATGTAGTCCCACACTTCATCTCTTTACCCCACTCAGGTCCCCACCTTAGCCTTTATCCTCTTACCTTCCCATCTTCCCTTCTCCAGAAAGTTGGGCCCCCACTCTGTGGAGACAGAAGAAGCATTTGTCCATAAATCCCTGATCATTCCTTTGCGTTTAGGACCAACTATCGCTGAGAAAGTAAAGAATTTCTGATGTGCTTGACTATAAGGCATAAAGATGAAACATAGGCACTTGCTTTTCAGAGCCAATTTTTTAGGTTGATGATGGGAATATATATATATATATAAACACAAACACTCTGTCTGCATGAAATTCTATATACTATTTTCTTCCTGACTTTTCCTGTACCAGCTGTGTGCAATTATCGTTACCAATCGGACAGTTTAGTTGCAAGCAGACCAAAACATTAACCCTATTTTTATTTAGTTTTTTTTATTTTATTCAGTAATTAAATTCAAACTCAGAATTGTCAAATAAAAATGTAATAGATTGGCAACTGTCAACAATAAGACAGATTCAATAAATGTCCTTCCCGTGATTCTTGTTTGCCAAGAAAAGCTGGCTTTATTTGTTATTATGACCAAAATAAAGATCAGATCATATTGTAGAAGATGTTAATTCAGAAAATCAAAAATGTCCTAAGAACTCAAAAAACTTTGTTCACAGGTGTATTGCTTTTGGTTTTCTTATGCTCCATTACTGAATACAGGTATGCTGATATGTGCTGGAATTTTGTTTGAAATTTGTTTTCATTTCAAATATTAAAGCCATGAAGTCAAGAATTTTTTAAATGATTTTTTAACTTCCTGATTCCTTAAAGTATAAATAACTGGGTTCATTGCCGGTGTGAACACTGTAAACAATAGAGCTGCTAATCTGTCCTTTTCTATACTATCTTTTGTGGATGGGCCAAGATATGTACACATGGCTGTACCATAGAACAAAATGACAACAGACAAATGTGCAGAACATGTTGAGAAAGCTTTGGACCTTCCATGAGATGATCGTATTTTTAAAAGGTTAAGAATTATAAAAATATATGATACAATGGTGAGAACAAAGGTGCTTGTGCTTAAAAACCCAAGAACATTTTGTCAGTACTGCTTCGTTGAGGTGGATGTCTACACAAGCCAACTTTATTACTGGTTTAACATCGCAAAAAAAAGTGCATGATTTTGTTACTATTGCAAAACGTAAGCTTGGATGTCATGATCGCATGAACCAATGAAGTGGTAAGTCCAATCAGCCATGAAATGAGCACAAACAGAACACAAATCATCTTCCCCATTATAGCATTGTATCTAAGAGGATGGCAGATGGCAATATAGCGATCATAACCCATGGAAGCCAAAATAATCCCTTCTGTACACCCCAGGAAGTGAAAGAAATACATCTGGGCAATGCAACCTTCAAATGAAATTTTGTTTTCCTTCCAGAACCCAACCATCATCTTTGGAACTGTGACTGAAGAGAAGCAGATATCTACAAAAGATAGGTTGGCCAATAAAAAATACATTGGAGAATGAAGAGAAATATCTCGGAACACCAGGGATATAATCACAGTGTTTCCCAACACATTAAGCAGATATAAAGAGAGAGTTAAAGCAAAAAATGTCTTTTGAAGCCATGAAAGGTTGGTCACACCCATTAACAGGAATACATCTATTGATGTTATATTTGTCCCTTCCATTACTAAATCCAAAAATAAAAAATAAACACCTTAAGCATTTGATTTAAAAGGGGATTCGAGATAAAATTAATTTCTTAATTTTCCCAAGAGTAGGAAGTGCGAAATCATGTTTTTAAACATTTTGTTTATTGTTTGTATTCTACTTATTTACAATTGATCATTTGAAAATCAACTTAACAGAAAAATAGAATCCATATGGAAAAAACTAAAATTATTAGTCCCATTTGCTTAAACGTACAAGAATAAAAACACTGTTCCATTCAGAAACCACTAAAAAATTATTCAAAATGTCCACTTATAAAATTGTTTTATAAAACAAGATCAGGATTATCTGCTTCCTATTTAAAATGATGCAGTTTTGTATGTAGAAGAAATTGATGCAAACCTTTTTCTAGTTTCATATTATGTTGTCATGATCAGAGGGTACTATGCTGTCAAGATACATGGACTGGAAAAAAAAACTACAGCACAAACCAGAGATCATCTTGATGTAAAGTATAAGCTTACCTTGTTTACAACACACCATGGCCCAAAGGGGCCTTACATACAATGGAAATTAAAAAACATAATATAAAAAACAGTGAGCTCTCCTCTCCGATTCAGAGGGGCTAAGGCTTATATAGGTATGGAAGCATGAATGTTTTTTCATGTGAATGTTGTAATCATAGCCAGTGGATTTCAATGTTTTAATATATCCCCTTCCTCAGGGCTTTAGATGAGATTTTGTTTTGGAAAAAGTGCCAGAGCCTCCATTAAAACCACGTAAGAGATTCATTGGTCACATTTAACCAGTACAAAGACTATGTCCAGAATAAGAAGTCCAGAGGCACAGATGCTACAGGAGGATTCTAGTGTACATCCCAATTAGTGGTGGCACCTGAACCTTCAAAACAGGTACTAAAAGTTGCTACTTTTTGTGAGAACAAGCCACCTTCTCAAGCCTAATCCTGGTGCAAGATAAGATTTGCTATGTCCTTAAATAAAATATAACACAGCATTTCAGTAAGAGCAGTATTAGATTTTCCATAGAGCCCAGAATGATCAATAGAACCTACAACTGTTAAGGATTGATACAGATGAAAACAGTGCTTTGATTTAGTTCACCTTTACCAAACTGATTATGCAAGTAGGGGGTGAGTGTGGATAGAAACAAAACGGTGTAGTTTTGACCAAAGTTGCGTAATGTTCTTGATAGAGGTGCAGGCCATTTACATATCTACTGAAGCCTGGCTGAAAAACTATCAGGCTTCAGGAGGTATGTAAATGGCCTACACCTATAACAGGAGCATTATCCAATGCTGCACAGTTTTCTATCTACAGGCACTATTGAAAATCCCATCCTGCCTTGTTTCTAGGATGCTGCTAAGACACTCCCAGCCATCACTGCTCACTCCCACCATCACAGGAGTGAGCTCCCAAACCCCCGCACATGTGTGGTCCACCATCTCCTCCATCGTAGCATTGCTGATTGTGACGGAAGAGTGAGTGCATGTGAAGGAGTCTGAATTTGAGAGCATCTTAGCAAAGTCCTAGCAACAAGGCAAGACAGTGTGATGCCATCCCTGGGAGTTTTTCAGCCAGGCCTTGGTAGGTATGTAAATAACCTACACCTACAGAAGGAGAATTATTTAACTTCAGTGAAAGCTGCACAGTTTATTTTACCTACAGGCCCTCCTTATATGCATAGCAAATTTTTGGTAAAGGTGAACTAACACTTTAAAGGTTAGTATTTTAACTTGATGTGGCTGCTTATAAAAGAGATAAGCTATATACAGTATATATAGTAAATGTAGTTTTTTCTATGTAGCAAAGCCTTTTATGAAGCATTAAGGTTAGCAAGCATGGGTTTTCGGAAACTCCACAGTGCGAAGTATTACTTAAATTTTAATAGGCATTTGTTTTTTTTTTCATTTTCTTATTATTGAAAGTAATTAGATAAAGTAAGACAGAAAAAAAACTAAAAAAAAGAAATTCTATCAGGAATTTGAAGAAGAAAAATTAAAGATGTGAAAAATGCAATGTGTGCTTAGATCAGTAACCTATTATAAGAAGATACAAAAAAAAAAAAAAAGATAAAATATTGTTGCCCATTTTCACCTAACCAACATCTAATGACAGGAGTAATGTTAACTTTATTTAAAAATTATATTTTGTTTTTAAAATAATATAATTTCTGAGACAAAATCATAGTTACTTGTTTGATAAACATTGCATAATATGTTATGTGAATTAAAGTATGTTTTGCCAAACAATGTCCTTATTCTCCAAAAATAGTGTTTGACCATTCACTACTTAAAGTGGTTGTAAAGGCTGAAGGTTTTTTTTTACCTTCATGCATTCTATGTGTCCAATAAACCAATCAATCCCAACGCACACATTCCTGGGGTGCTTATAGAGACATAGAGCGGGGCTTGCGAGTGAGCAATCATGAGTGCCCCCCAGAGCAAGCGGCTTGCTCTTGGAGCACTCAGCAGGGGTGAGGGGCTAGGAACGCTGGAGGATGACCCGAGAAGAGGAAGATCAGGGCTGCTCTGTAAAAAAAACAAAAAACAAAAAGAGCCTTTAAAGTTACTTTAGGTTGCTGTTTTACTGTGTTTTTTGTAATCCTTGTAGCTTCCTTTGTAAGATCTTTGTGAACCTCAGCAGTTTCTGTATAGACTTTTTGTAGCAAATCACTAAAAATTCTGTACATTGAAAAAAAATTTAATCAATATTTTTTTCCATTTAAGATTACAAAGGCTAGAACCTTTTAATCTATTAGTCTCCCAAGATGCAATGAAACTGTAAGTAATGAAAACTTCAGTCATTCCATTTGATACTCGGGTATACAGTAACCACTACCTGCCAACAATCTGTATATTAACTTTCCCCAGTATGAAGTCCTCTACTGGTAGTGTTTTTTATAAATATCACTACTTTGAGAACTAACTACCAAACGTTTGCGTGTCTGATGCCTCTCAACCCTGGCTGTCCACATGACCGCTATGTCATAGTTGACAAAATGGAGGTTTATCGATAAAATAGGCTTTCAGTTGTAGATGAACGTTGTTAACTTCAGGTGCAGTGCAATCTATTTAATTCTGTATAATCACAGTAAAAAAAAAATTACAGAAAGAACAGTAGTTATATAAAAATGTATTGGAATTAGTTACAGTATGTGACCCATTTGAATATAAACCGGGCACATATTAGATACGTTGAAGTTTGTTTGGGGGATACAAAGCAGAAATCACTATCAATGGTTCCCTAATTGTTTTTTTTTTTCGCACAAGGCCTCAACATGGATATCCTTATTTTGCTTATCCAGTTAGGTATAGAAAAGAATGTAAATGAGACAAAATGCAGAGATAAATACACAGTTAAAGTATCATATGATGACAATCATATGATGCCAGTACCTGAGGCAGACAGCATAGCCAGGTCAGTCAAGTACCTTTCTCTTCTCTACTGCCATTAACCAATGCAACATGTTGCCCAAACCAACTTCCAGCCTGATTTATAGGACATACAGGGGCATCAATGCTCAAAGTCATCATTTTGGCTTACCTTAATTTCTCCTCCTATCAGTAAGCTGTTTGTGTTTGACTGTATCCTGTAATGTAATAAAATCTGCAATGTGGTAGTCTAAGCCTGATCATAAGAGCTGCTTTCTTTCTTTTAGCTTCATTTCTGCGCTGCATTGGATGTTTGGAAATTAATATGTGTCTTATACAAGATGTGGCGAAAAAAAAATATGTAATGATTATTTTAAGGAATACATTTCCAATTCAAATGATAGACATTTATATATGCATGGAGTTTTGCATTTTAATAAATGCAACCCTGTAAATCAGTTTCTCATTTAAATTTAATAACCTACTTTCAACATTTAAGTGGACACAAAAGAAGACCAAATAATAAAATTTGGTATTACCGTACTTACTGTAAGTAAACAGTAAATTTTATCCAACTTATTCTTTAAAATTCATGTTATACATGCCTGTATACCGAGGTTTAGGTGTCTGATCTTGATTGTGAATCATAATACAAACACAAAATATCAGCAAAATGAAGAACAGAACAATAATTATCCTTTCCCAATCAAACAGATCCTGTTTCTTCATATACCGTATGTTATCTGGAACCTACAATATATAGCTTACTTAAAAATCTTCTGAGATCAATAATAAGCCCCATAGGGAAAAGTGTAGATGGAAGACTGAATCTTTCTCCAAGAGTCCCAAGAGATAAGCTATATGGTACCAGCTGAGAATACTTCTGTTTCTAGAAAATTTTGATCAAGTTACTTTACTCAAAGGTGAATTTTGAGCAATGTAGGTCCTTTCTTTTTCATTTAAAGCAAATACATACATTTTGTGTCCTCCAAGTGTATATAAAAAGTAAACATCATCACCAACTTTCACCAGTGCTAGATTTCACACTTAGTCACATAGACTGAACTTGGATGGTGTAAGGGGATGTATGGGATGGAACTGAGCAACCAAGGACAACTTCCTGAACTATGTACAAGTGGTTACAGCGGTCTCTGTTGGAAAGCTAGCCAGTGTCTCCTGTAGTACCACCCCAGATGCTCCTCTATCTGGCTGTCTGAAGGAATCCCTGGACAGGGGATCCAGTGTCTACCACATACAATGGTAAAACAGTCCTCATTGGCATGCTAATTCAGTTTCCCACAAGAGTGCCTTCTTCCCCTATCTGGCCCAGTGGGTGCAGGTCTATTCACTTAGTTCTTCTCCCATGTTGCTGGTGGCTGCTACCAGGCCAGCTCCTTCTGTGCCACACAGGTGGTCCTCGCTCTTGGGGCTGGTGAAGTCTCAAGCTTCCAGCCTTCTCTGGTCCTCCTGCCTGGAGGTGAGCCCCTCTCCCATCTGAGCCCCTTCCCAGGCTCCTCTCTGCAGCCTCACTCCATCCTCTTCCACCCGAACACTCCTGCTGCTGAGCAGGCTCTTTCACTTTTAAGGGTTGTCCTTGACAAGCCTCCTGTTGGGGATCGGCCAGGATCCCTCAAAAGTAAAGATCAGCCACTCTTCACATCTGCTCGCTTCTTCTATAACTTACTCCAAAGTTCTAGTGCAGGGGAAAGTCTCAGAGAGCTGATCTGCAGAGCCACTCGGCTCTGACCTGAATTTGAGACTCTGTCTATTACACCTGGACTGCCACTCGGCCCCTGTCTGAAAATTGCAGTCTAGCTCCCCCTAGTTACCTAGGAGGGTGCTACACATGTATGTACATGTAGGATGACCAGGTCGGTGGGCTGTACCTTAAGAAATCATGAACCAGGCTAAATAAGGTTAAATTAAGTTTATTAACATAAATTTCACTCTTACAACACCAGTAAACCATAAACAATGTAAAGCGATAAAATAAATGTGAAAGTGCAGCAAGCCAACGATAACCTAACTAACTATATACAAATGGAGGGAGCACACATAAGCAGGGCAAAGAGAGGCCTTAGGCCCCTTTAACATGGACATCATCCATTCAGTCACATTTTAATGGGTCAGTTAACATCAGTTTGCACATCCGTCTTCAGTTCAGCCGAGTGCAGTTTACCTCAGTTTACATCAGTCTACAACCATTCTGTTTCATCGGATCAGGACAATGGCTGTTACATTTATAGAAAAAGGACCTGAAATGACATGAATGTTTAAATGGATGATCATTCATTTACATTCATTCACCCATAGACATACAGGTCAATTCATATAAATAAAGAGAAGGTGTCACTGAGTGCAGACCGTTATACACTTTATTAAAACAATGCTGTGAATTTGCACTCACATTTTTGAAGGTAAATACAGGCACATCTGAAGTGCAATACAGTCCTCCAGGATAGGTATGCATAGGCTGCTGGTCAGGGTGTCCAAGGACCAGAAAACTGCTGTGGTGTGCGGTTCAGCGTGGCCGCATCACCGGAAGTGACGCACCAACTGTGGGGCCGTGCTTCTTTGTCAAGCTAACTAGACAAACAGGTGTGCTGAGTATTATACTTTGTGAGACAGCGTGACCTCCTCCAGATGGAAAAAATTGATTGGTACAACAATGGGACACTAATTAAAACAATTAGAACATATGCTATCTAGTGGTATTGTTGGATACTATGAACATAAATTTATATGGACAACCAATAAATTGAAGGCTAAGGATGTATAGGTGTCTCACTCAAGACATCTCCATATTCTCTAGACATGCCATAGAATAAATTATCAAAGAACTTAAAAAAAATTAGATAAACTAAATTACTAAAACAGTCTATTAAAAAAGTATATATAAATATATATGGTATATAAATATGAATGTGTGCACATGTAAATGTACACACTAAGGGGGGAAATAATGGGGCGAGGGCTTTACTTCACTATGTAAATGGTAACTAATAGTATACTTACTTTTTTGGGGGGGAGATCACCCACTACCCCAACAGATCTGCTCCCCACCAACTGTAAAGAAAGAAAGAGAGATGTATGTAAAAATGAATAAGGAAAGAGAAGGAAAAGATGTATATGTTATATAAAACAGTTGATATCTCTATCTCTTCCTTTAATCTACCAGGTGATAAAGTGTCTAGAGTATAAATCCAGTATGTCTCGCATTCACAGAGCTTGTGAAAGCATTCTGCTCCCGGGAGACATTTTGGGATTTGTTCAACGATCCAAACTTTTAGGCCTACAGTAGATTTATTGTGATGTTCAGCAAAATGCCAAGGAACACTGTGCTTGTATTTTCCCTTTTTTTATTAATCTATGATGCTCACCAAAACGTATTGTAAAAGGGCAGATGATGCAGTCTACATATAAAAGGATGCATGGGCAAGACATGAAATAAATTACAAAATTGGAGCAGCAGATGTAAAAATCCTCTGATTTATAAAGCCTTCCTTTTGTTGCAAATTCTTTCTTTCTGGGTCTAATGAAAGAACATGTTTTGCATAAGAATTTTTTACAGCGATACATACCAATTGGGGGTATGAGGCAATTGGAAATTGTGGGTTTAGTTGAGATGGACTTATGTTTACTAGGGGCGACTTTATATTTAAGGTTTGGCGCACATTTATATGTGACACAGGGTTTATTTGGGAGTAAAAGGGCCAGAACTGGATCCTCTAACAGGGTTTTCCAGTGTTTATAAAAGAAATCTCCATTTTTCTATATTATCCATGGAATCTGATGATAAATCTTATTGACTGGTCTAAAGGATTTTTTTCTGTTTTTGTGGGGATTCCATGAAGGTAATGATTATACGCCTCTTCAATTATATGTTCTAGATAACCTTTTTTTAGGAATTTCTTTTTGAGGATGGAACTTTGTTCCACAAAGTCTGTGGTTTTTGTGCAATTTAGTCTAAATTGACAGAATTGTCCCTTGGGTATATTACTGGTCCATTTGGGGTAATGGTAACTGCTGCACAGTAATAGCGAATTGCCTGCTGTGGGATTATTGTAGTTTTTGGCTTGAATTACTTCATTTTCATGATATAATTCAAGGTCTAGGAAGGCCAACTTATTTCTTTTAAATACATGGGTGAAAAATAGTCCAAGAGGGTTGTAGTTACAATAATTTGTGAATTCTGATATAGTGTCCTTGGGGCCTCTCCAGATGACAATAATGTTGTCTATGTATCTACTGAAAAAAATAGATATTTGGCAAAGGGGTTGTTATTCCAAAAGTACCTAGATTCCCATAGGTCCATGGAGAGATTGGCATATGAAGACACAAAATTAGCGCCCATTGCTGTGCCCTAAACTTGTAAATAAAACTCTTCATTAAAGCTAAAATAATTTTTGGGATAGACAGAATTCACTTGCTTGCAGAATTAAGTCTGCCTGCCTCTCGGGTTGCAAAGTTGAGGCCCCACCCTAATAGTTTTTGCTGTACCTCCAAAACGTGGATGTCAGTGTGAATTTGGTGTGAAATGGATGTTATATCCTAGGGTCTATTGTTTGCATTATTTTGTAGGGGTTCAATGTGGTTGGTATTGAAGCAACATTTTGTCTGAAGGCTGAACTCATGGATTAGTCATCGATTAGCTGGAATCAGAGGAAATGTTGTGTTGTCTTGATGTGTGCTGGGGGTATTAGAAATGGGTGTAACATGATTACTCTGATGGGAAGCAGGTGTGAGATGCTGACTCTGATTGGACCGACTGTTGTCGATGCCCTCGGAATTGGTATTGTTTGTTTGGAGGGATATATTATAGAATTTTTTTAAATTATTGCCTAGATGGGGATGGATGTTCAATTTTTTACTTTAGGAATGGTCCTTGGTGTTTTTTTTTATTATTATATAAAGGACAAACTGCTGTGGATGGTGTGGTGGGAGGATTCAGGGGTACATTGTGTATTGTAGTTGCAACAAGATCGAGAAGTGATGGAATATGTTTGTATTTTTTTCTCCAAAGTCTTTCTCCAAAGTGTATTTTTCTTGAGGATGTCTAACCAGGGTGTAGGGACCAGAGTTTTCATATATTTAATATCTTAGGATGCCATTGGCACTTTATGGGTAAGTTGATCAAATCTCATCTGTCTGTGTTTGGAAAGGATTTTCATCCATTTGGATGTGCAAAAGTCTCCTGGAAGCAGAACACTTGCACAAGCTCTGTGAATGCCAGACATACTGGTTTTATACCCTAGACACGTTATCATCTGTTGGATTAAACAAAGAGATAGAGATATCCACTGTTTATAACAATACATATTTTCCTTCTATTTCCTTATTCATTTTAATTCAACTTCTGTTCTTACTTCCAATTTTCACATACATCTCTCTTTCATTCCATACAGCTGGTTGGGTGGTGGGTGGTCTCTCCCAAAAAAAGTAAGTATACTATTAGATAGACACCATTTACATAGTGGAGTAAACACCCCCCCCCCCCCCCATTCCTTACCCCCTTAGTGTGTACATTTATAGACAGCGTTTTGTCTATGAATGTGCATACATTACATTCATATATATATATTTTTTTTATATATATTGTTTTAGCAATTTATTTTATCTGATGTTTTTAAGTTCAACGATAATTTATTCATTGTCAATATAAATTTATGTTCATATTATTCAACAATACATATGTTTTCAGAATAGTCCCAAAGGCATTCATGGTTTATAGTTTTTTAATTTCATATGTTTTTTAATTTTCACATGGTCTCATAAATACATTTGAGGTGTTCTTTATATTTTCTAAAATACTTTTAGTATTATCATCTGTACTTAAATCTATTTGCAGCATCTATATCGGTTCAGCCATTATACCATAGTGCAATAGTATAGTTTTATTGTATTGTACATATTAACCACTAGATGACATATGTTCTAATTGTTTTAATTAATGTCCCATTGTTGTACCAATAAATTTTATCCAACAGGGGGTGGTCACACTGTCCCACAAAATATAATAGTCAGCACACCTGTTTGTCTAGTTAGCTTGAAAATGAACTGTGCCCCCATAGTTGGTGCGCATGCTCTGAAACATTGTTGCATCACTTTCGGTTGCTAAACGCTGCATTATACCTGCGTTCCACCGCACATCACCAGCCCTTGGAATCGGATGCCCTGACCCGCAGTCTATGCATACTGATCAAGTAGGACTATATTGGACTTCAGATGTGCCTGCATTTACCTTAAAAAATGTGAGTGCAAATTTACAGAATTGTTTTAATAAAGTGTATAACGGTCTGCACTCAGTGGTGCCTCTACCTCTTTATTTACATGTAATATTAGAGACTTTCTTCTGCTCTACTCTGAAGGCCAGCCTTGAAATGACAACCATCCTGGTGCCCCCGTGGATCTTCTGCCGGATGTAGCAGTGGTCTTCTCCTTCCTCCCCTTTATCCCCCCCCCCATAATGGGGACATGGACCTGACAGTAGACATCTAATTTGCGCCAACTAATATCCATGTATATACAGTGTGATTCAGTCTGGATCCATCTGAAGACTGACTGCCCATGTAAAAGATTCCTAAGAGCCGGTCTCAGGGTTAAGTACCGATACAGGAACAAGGATCAGGTTGACACAGCTTGCAAGAAGAACATTGAAGCACTGAGGTTAGTTCCTAAATAGCTCCCAGCAGCCCATGTCAGGTGCAGCCTAATTAGCTAGAAAGCCTGGCTGCCGATCACCGTAAATGTGACCGGAATAGCAGGTGACCAAGGTAATGACACAAGTCCTGACAGAGGGAAAGAGTTAACCCAGTTTCCCACACATTATGCTGAGCTCTGCCTCTCTCTCTGTACTGTTAATAAAAGGTGAGAGGGCTCTGTCCAGACACATAGGGGTTTATTTCCTAAAGCTGGAGAGTCCAAAATCAGACTCCCTTCTGCATAGAAACCAATCAGCTTCCAGGTTTCATTGCCAAAGCTTCATTGAACAAGCTGAGGTTAGAAGCTGATTGGTTTCTATGCAGAAGAGAGTCTGATTTTGGACTCTCCAGCTTTAGTAAAACTCCATACAGTCTGCTGCATTGGAAAGAAGACACAGACAGCCTGCAAGATGTAGGAGAGTACAGTGGAGCTAATGCGCTTGAAGCAAGAGTGGATGGAGCTGCCTGAGAGCCCAATGGGGAGCCACAAAGTCCTGTGCCTGTGTCCAGTTGCTCGCTACATCCAGAGATCTTCCACAATGTAGGGGGATTACTGGGACTTGCAGTCTTCCCCGAAGTCACCAGTATGCTGGAGCATTTCCTATAAGAGCAGTGTTTCAGTCATCTGAAATGTTCACATTAAAGTAAAGCTTTGAAACTTTGCCTGGTCTGAAGTTACTAAAGTGGTGTATGCAAGTAACCAGCACACATTTGGTTTCCAGTCTGGGTCAGTAGACAGTAAGTGGTTAACAAGGGTAATGAAGGGTTTACGAGCAGCCTGTCGTGAAGCAATTGCCTGTGAAAGGTTGGGAATCTTCTTGCAGCGCAGGAGTTGTTGTCGGCATTGCCTTCCTTGGCAGGCCGTCTCCCATAGAAATGGGGGCATATCAGCATGCAGAGGTCCCTGGCCTAGGCACAGGTATGAATGAGGAAGAGTTATGCAAGTGCATGTATGAAGTCAGCGCTAGGTGCATGGCGAGGCTCCATTCCATTACTGGGAGAGATGTAGGGGAGGTACGCTGGAAAGGTAGAGTGGGTATAGGCTGAGCATGTAATACAAGGAAAATACAGAAGCGTCTCTAAGTGTATACTGTTAAGGTTCATTGGAAAAGAAATGTGTCAAGAGCCACTCACGTTATGTAGATTAAAAGCAGACACATAAGAAGTCCATCCCAGTGAGACAGGATTGGGCTCTCATGCTGTAGCTGTGTTAGCTGCCACTCGAGCTACCTCTCATCTTGATCCTTGGAGCCTGACTGAGCATGGAAGGATACCAGGAAGGAGGGATGGAGCGCTCGTGAATCACAGCGTCAGATGTGATGACGTCACCGGGCGTATCGCAACATGTTTCTGGGCATAAACACTGACGATGACCTGTCAGGTGCACTCCTTTGCTTTTAATCTACTTAATGAAAGTGGCTCTTGTCACATTTCCTTTACAATAAATCTTAACAGTTTACTTTTAGAGGCGTTTCTGTATTTTCCTTGTTTTTCATGTACTATTTGGAGATCGCTTCTACTCCCACAAGCCCTAAGTTGCAAACACTTTCATGCACCTGAGATCTTACTCTTATTCCTGGATGGACTCGTATTCTTATAGGCTCAGAATGTCCCTCCTAAATGCAATAAGTGACAGCAGTTGTGTACATTGACATGGTGCTCAAAAGAATAAACTAGAGTTCAGTTGTCTGTTCAAGTGTACATTGTGTACAGCTATCTTTGAGTTAGAATTCCACCTTAATATTCAGTTATCCCTGAAAGCATCCCCTGCCTTATCCTGGGGCATTGATAAGCATTGCATACAGTTGCAAGAAAAAGTATGTGAACCCCTTGGGATTACGTGGAGTTTTGCATGAATTGGGCATAAAATGTGCTCTGAACGTCATCTAAGTCACAACAATAGAAGAACACAGTCTGCTGAACATAATACTACACAAACATTAGATGTTGCCGTGGTTTAATTGCACATAACATGTAAACATTCACAGTGCAGGAGGAAAAAGTATGTGAGGCCCTAGCTTAATGACTTCTCCCAGAGCTAATTGGAGCCAGGAGTGAGCCAACCTTGACTCCAATCAGTGGGATGATATTGGATGTGTTGCTGACAGCTGTCCTGCCCTTAAAAAACACACACCTGTTTTGGGTTTACTGGTTTCAAGAAGCACTGTCTGATGTGAACCATGCCTCGCAGAAAAGAGCTGCATCCTGTCCTGGCCCTTTTATGAATCCATCCTGGCCCTTTTATGTTACCCACATTTGGCACCCAGCAAGGAGGGAAACATGGACGATGTACCACCTACCTACCCTTGCAACAGGCCTAATGATGAGTTCATAAATACATAACTGCATTAATTTCAGCTTTAAGATTGCACAATTGATATCTTCATTTCTAAAGGCATAAAAGAACATTCATTATAAGTCTGACAAAAAGGATATGCTTTTGCATTGTATGATTATAAATGGCTAAACACTGCATATTGTGGTATCAAGCACCATGTTGACTAGAAATCCGATTCTAAAACTTTCTTTGAATTATTATTTTTTAAGAGGTAATGTTTAACGTTTTTTTCAAAGATTTCCTAATACCTTTGTTTCTAAGTGTATAAATAATGGGATTGATTGTTGGAGTGATCAAAGTGAATATTATGGCTGCTATTCTGTCTTTTTCTATTGATGTATCTGAAGCGGGTCCAAGGTAAGTGCACACGGCTGTTCCATAAAATAGGACAACAGCAGTCAAGTGAGCAGAACATGTGGAGAAAGCCTTGGATCTACCTTGTAAAGAATGCAGTTTAATGACATGGGTAACTATATAACAGTAAGATAAAATGGTAAGGGAAAAGGTGCTCATACTTGCAAATCCACTGACAACGGTCCTTATGATTTCATTGACATGGATGTCTTCACATGCCAACTTTATTACTGGTTTAACATCACAGAAGAAATGTTTCACTTTGTTATTCTTGCTGCAAAATGTAAGCCTTGATGTCATGATTGCATTTATTAATGAATAAATGAAGCCAACAACCCAGGAAATCAATGCTAGTTTGATGCAAGAACTCTTACACATAATGACTACATATCGAAGAGGTTGGCAGATAGCTACATATCGATCGTAACCCATGACAGCCAAAAGAACACCTTCGCAACATCCAAAAAAGTGGAAGAAATACATCTGAGCAATGCAGTCTTTGATAGATATTGTGTTTTCTATCCCTGTCATCATTTTTGGTATAGTGTTAGAAGAGAACAGGATATCAATACAAGAAAGATTAGCTAAAAAAAAGTACATTGGATAATGAAGAGTCACGTCTTTAATCACAAGGAAAACAACGGTGAGATTTCCTAATATGTCAAGAAGATAAAAGATGAGAACTGGAACAAATATGATTTTTTGGAGCCATGGGAGGTCAGTGATCCCAAGAAGAATGAACTCTGTTATCGTGGTTGTGTTCAACCCTTCCATCTCCTAATTAAAGAAAAAATGGTTAAAAAAAATTGTTAGCTGATATAAAATGCACTTTTCTAGATGAGATACTTGGTTCTTGCATGTACAGAAATAATTAAAAAATTACCATGTATAAATTCTAGCTCCACCAGAACATGAAAGGTTAAAGGTTTGGTTTCAAATCAAGAGCTAAAAAGTAGTTGTAGCTGAAAAATCCAAATACTTGTGTAAATATGTTGAAGCAGCATATAAATCTATACTGAAAAAATGTTAGGGGTCTTACCTATCAGTAGATATGTAGTAAAAGACAACATATGTTTTGGGTGCAAATTTGTTTTTATGACTTTATAGGCACACGATGTCACTTTCTGCCTTTTTACATTAATGCATTCCCTTCATTTAGGTAAAAAACCTTCTGCATGCAGCTTCCCCCAGCCCCCCCCCCCCCATACTTACCTGAGCCCAATCCTGATCCAACGGTGTGCACAAAAGCAGTGGCCCTTTCAGCTCTCTCTCTTCCTTATTGGCTCAGAGACAGCAACGGGAGTCATTGGCTCCCAATGCAGTCAATCACAGCTTGTGAGGAGGGGGCAGGGATGGTGTCAAGCTATGCTCTGTGTGTCTATGAAGCCAGCATGCAAAAGCCACTTGCTATGGGGGCACTCGGAGGTAGGAAGGAGGAGCTCAGGTAGGGGACCCGAGAGAAGGAGGACTGGGGCTGCTGTGTGCAAAACGATTACACAGTCGAGGTAAGTATAGCATGCTTGTTATTTTAATAAAAAAATTTAACCTTTACAAGCACTTAAAATGTTACTAAACCCAGGACCCTGCATTCACTATACCTGGTCTCCCACAGTACACAGAACCTGGAAATGCAATTGTTTTAGTAAATATAATCTGCAAAATACCTTTTTGTTATCAGCAGTTAGAGCAGTCGTGTGACTTCTATCACTGGTTAAAGCTTGTAGGAGGTGTTTTCTTTTTGCTCTAGGAAGATGCAGAACCCCTGACCTCTGTCTGGATAGTGCTGAGTGGCCCTATGTTGATCACATGCACTCTCCCAAGAAAAAAAACTTCTCTAGCAATACACGCCAAACTCAGCATGTGTCTTATCAGGAGATAAGAGGGGGCACTGGAAGAAGAGGAAGATCAGAGAAGAGAGGATTAGACAGCATTTTACACAATACAGAGGATTAACCCCCTTAGGCTCCATAGTGAGTATAACAAGCATGTGTTTAGTAACACTTTACACCTGGCCGCAGTTTAATGAAGACTGGTGGCAGCTGTAGGCAAAGCTACTGCCTATTTCCTTTTTTTCGGACATGCACGCCTGTCCCCCTCCCCCCGGCACCTGCTGTGATTGTGCACAGCATGAGCCTGTCAGCAAGTTCCAGCCAATGATTCACGGTGGGAACTGCTGATGGGCGGTGTACAATCACAGCCCAGAGCTCTGTAAAGAGGGAGCGATCTGTAGATCTGTAAGATGAGAAACGTAGAGATCGTTTAGCAGCACACTTGCACACATTTAACCCCTTGTTAACCCCTTCCCAGCCAGTGTAATTTGTACAGTGACAGTGTATATTATCACTGATTACTGTATTAATGTCACCGGCGATGTCAGTGGCAGTTAGTGTCAGATTGCCTTCCGCACTCCTGCAGTCCCATAATAAGTAGTCACTGATCACTGCCATTAGTAGTATACACAAAAATTTCCAGTAGATATACCATAGTTTGTAACACCCAAACCAATCAATATACACTTATTTGGATTTTTTTTTTATCAAAGAATACATTTTGGCCAAAAATTTATGAAGACATAATTATTTTTTTAATTATTGGATATGTTTTATAGCAGAATATAAAAACTATTTTTTTTTCTCAAGATGTTCGGTCTTTTTTTGTTTATATAGCAAAAAATATAGCAAAAAATAAAAAACCCACTAGAGACCAAACACCATCAAAAGAAAGCTCTATTTGTGTGGAAAAAGTGTGGTATAGCAAAAAATGGCCTGGTCATAAAGGGGGTAAAACCTTCTTGAGCTGAAGTGGCTAAATATGGACATTGGAAATTAAATAATGCTTCTGTGTTAGAGTGTAGACTTTTGGAAGACCTCAAATTTTTTTAATTTTAAGGTATAACCATGAGGACACTGCAGCTGTAAAATAAATAGGCAACTAATAAGGTACTTTCAATAAGCAAGCTCCAAGAGCTGCCTGAAAAAAAAAGAGTCTGTGATAAAGCCCGAATTTCCACACCCATTGGCATTATTATTGGTTTTCTATATTGTTTCCAGAAAGATTTTTTTCTACTGTTTTGTATTGGCAACTAACAGGCAACCAGGTTCTAAGAACAAATAGAATATTCATTGAATGGTTCCATTTTTCATGCTTTTGTGTTCAGTGTCATTACAGAATTCTCACTCACTGTTAAAAAAAAAAAAAAAAAGTAGCACAGATACGTTTTGCAGAAGATGGCTTGTGTGAAGGGTGATTGGATTGGTATTTTCTATGCAAGTGAAAATAAATGAATCTTCTGATCTCATACACTTGCAGCTCTCACTTTTTATACCTGTCAGTTTTGTACTCTGGTTCCTCCGACTCCGGTATGGAAACTTCTAACACAGTGACAATGGTAACAGCTGGTAGAAGAACAAGGAATAACATAGCATCACACATTCACTGCAGAGCTCCCATATAATTATAGCTTCATCCAAATACATGATTTGTTTTCTTTTCTTTTTAAATGAAATAGACTGTGGTTTGCCTGCGTTTGGGAAACTACACAATATCAGAAAAATAGTACCTGTGAAATAAACCATTAGCTGTCTGTTATTCCCCCAAAATATAGATGTCTTCTGTGCCAGAAAATACAGTCCCTCTTAACATTCGTCTCTCATAGGCATCACTGTCTTTTCAGCTTTAAAAAGACTGGCACAATTCCTCAGAGAACTGCCAAATAAGTGTCTGTGGACTATAAAATTCCCTACAAACTACCAGCAGAATATAAACTAAATTATTTTCTAATGCATTTATCATTAACTCAATTAACTTAATTGTTCCAACTTTTAAAGACAAAGTAAAGTGTCTTTATGTATTAACCACTTGACCTCCAGAGGATTTACCCCCCTTAATGACCAGGCCTCTTTTTGCTACTCGGCGTTGCACTAATTCAACTGATAACTGCGCGGTCATGCAATGCTGCACCCAAACGAAATTTACGTCCTTTTTTTCACACAAATAGAGCTTTCTTTCTGTGTATTTATATTTGATCATTTGTGCGCTTTTTATTTTTCACGCTATAAACAAAAAAAGGCCAAAAATTTTGAAGAAAAACAATATTTTTTACTTTCAGCTATAAAAAAATATATAGTAAACTCAAAGTTGGTTATAAATTTAGGCCAAAATGTATTCTGCTACATGTTTTTGGTAAAAAAATCCCAATAAGTGTATATTGATTGCTTTGTGTGGAAGTTATAGCGTCTACAAACTATGGTATAAATACTGCAACTTACGCCATTTTTCTGCTATACAGCGCTGCGCTAGTTTAATGGACAATTGCGCGGTCATGCAATGAAATTTACATCCTTTTTTTCCCCACAAATTGAGCTTTCTTTTGGTGGTATTTGATTGCCTGTGCAGTTTTTATTTTTGCGCTATAAAAAAAAAAGGCTGACAATTTTGAGGAAAAAAAAACAATATTTTGTACTTTTTGCTATAAAACATGCCCAGTAAAAAAAAAAAAATGCAAAAATCAAATTTAGTCATAAATTTCTGCCAAAATGCATTCTGCGACATGTCTTTGCTAAAAAAAAAAACCAATACGTGTAAATTAATTGGTTTACATGAAAGTTATAGCGTTTACAAATGGCAGGAAAGATACTGGGATTTTTAGGGTTTTTTTTAATACTAATAATGGCAGCGATCAGTGACTAATGGCAGCAACCAGCGACTTATGGCGGGACTGCGGGACTGCAGCACACATTCTGACATTGGGGGGTACTGACTTGGGGTCACTGACATCCCCAAAAACACTAATCAGTGCAAAAAGAAAAAACACTGACACTGTACTAATGGCAATGGGGAGGAAGGGGTTAACTTTATTTTGCAGGGAAGGGTTATCTGTGTGAGGGGGAGTGTTTTACTAGGGGGCGGGGGTGTGTACTGGACGGGACACCGCTGATCGAGAGAGAGAAACTCTTCTGTCTCGATCAGCTCGTCCTCGAGCTGACAAGGAAGTGACAGACAGCACAGCTACTGCAGCTGTGCTCTCTGTCACTGTTTACCGCCGATCGCCGGGAAACAGCCGCTAAGGACCGGCTGTGACCCGGCGACTGACATCCGCGGCGGTGATCGGTGGGACAGATAGGGGGTGCGTGCAAGGCGCGCCGCCGCCCTGTTTACAAAACACGCGTTTTAAAACGTGGTTTTGCCTGCCAGTGCCGCCCTGCCGCCGTATTTCTACAGTGGCAGGGTGGCAAGTGGTTAATGTAAATAAATCAGGCTTCATATACAGTAAATATATACAGAAAATGTGAATAAATATATACGTCCAAGTATATATATATATATATACAATACGTATATAAGTCCAACGTGCAAGTCCCATAACAGATATGACTAAAAAGCTGCAATGAAGATCAAGCCAACTTTGTATAAATGACAAACTCCATGCTTGTGACAATCCCCAGGGGGTTTCACATCCACATGGTTCAAATCTCTTACCAGCTGTGAGCTGTGCGGGGTCTCTAAATGATATAAAATAGTGCTGAATAACAAGAACGATGGTAACAAACCCTTCCTGAACAATCACCCTCAGTCAGATACTGCATAGGAAATAGAAGAATCAAAGGGCAAAAACATAGTGTAAAACTGCATAAAGCTGATCTGTTTATTCAAATATGTTACACTCACATAATGGAGACAGAGGATTATAAAGTGAAAAAGCTGACGCTGATCCTTCAGCCGGTGAGATGACGACACAAACCAGATCTCGTCATCATGCCTGCCAGAGGATCGGCAGCAGCTTTTTTGCTTTTTCAGTTTATTAAAATAAATATCACTCACATAATGGAGACACCGGATTATAAACAGATTGGCTTTATGCAGTTTTACACTATGTTTTTGCCATTTGATTCTTCTATTTCCTTTGCAGTTTCTGGCTGAGCGTGATTGTAGTCCAGTATATTTTATTAAACAGATCAACTTTACAATTTTACACAAAGATTTTGCCCTTGTTTCTTCTGTTTCCTATGTAGAAATACTTTAAATATTGTTTGTTGGTTGGAGCAGTGTGCAGGGTGGGGAATCTGTTGGACTACTGGAGACCGACATTGCTGTGCTCTTTGTTGAGTGGTGTCCGACTTTCTAGTGTAACTTGTATAACATTGTATTTAAAGTGCTGTTAAGCCCTTGATTATAAAAAAAAATAAATGTAATAGCATACCTTATATAAAAGCTGGTTTCCCATCCTATTTTTATGTTAAGCACATCTTTGCAGTGAGAGTAGCCACCCTGTTGAATGTATCCTCCAGGGCCCTTTGTGTGTATACACAGGCAGCTCAGGAGCACTAAATTTAACACCATTCCCTTGCTCCTCCTTAAAGCCATTTTATTAACAGCAGCCCCATTCTATGGGATTTCGCTAAAAACAACTGTACTCTGAATGTCAGGGTGTGCTCTCCCTCGTTGGGGTTTGGAGAAATTAATCAGAATGAGAGACAGCACAGATATGCTTTAAAAATAGGAAATGTGTGCGTATAAGGCAGAAGAAAATATATAATGCTGTATATGCAGCATGACCATATTACAATAATAAATACAAAAACTTAATTTGGACTTTATGGGTTCCAGGCCACATTTAGTTCATTGTTGGTTGGTTTTATTTTTATTTTTTTCAAAGCCAAACAGTCTCAAAACAAGTCATAGCAAATCTTGTGATCTTTTTTTCAGTCACACACTGTATTGTGTACAAAGTTTAACAAAATGTCAACCCAGCATGCTTCAAAACTCTTCAAGACTACAAACCCACATTCTGGATTTGAGAAATTTGTTAAAATTGTTCTAAAGGCTCAAGGTTTTTTTACCTTCATGCATTCCATGCATGAAGGCAAAAAACCTTCTGCACGCATATCCCCATCTTGATCCAGCAATGTGCATGAGAGCAGCGGCTTTCCGGGGTCCCCTCTCTCTTAGTTGGTGCACACAGCAGCGACAGCCATTGACTTCTGCTACTGTCAATCACAGCCAGTGAGTATGAATGATGATGAATTGGGAGGTGGGGGCCAAGCAGCGCTCTGAGGCTTGCTATTGGGAGCACTTGGCCGAGGGGAGAAGCCAGGACCGCCAGTGGGGGACCCAAATAAAAAAGGATGGGGCTAATGAGCAGGTAAGTATAAAATATTTGATATTTTTAAATTTTTAAAAAATCTTTCCTTTAAAATCACTTTGAGGCAAACTAAAAAATTTACAGTTCCATGTTTCAAAGATAATAGCAAAGATAAAACGCAGTGACTAGAGAATACATAAGCAGTTTGATTGAGGTTGAGGGCAGCAATGTCAGAAGGATAGATAAGTCAAACATTTTGCAAGAGTTTGTAGTTGTCCACTATTTTAGAGGGTGAGATGAAGTATATGTTGTTCTGAAAAAATAAATCCATTTTCTTATCTCACAGTGAAGAACCAAAAATATTTAATGGACATGTTGCACATCATGTAAGCGATTTTACAATGCCACAATGGAAGATAGAGAGACTTGGCAGGTGTTAAATGTAACTGCATTAAAGTGAAAATTTCCAGATCCTCTAACAAGAAAAACATAACTGATTTGTTTAGTAGTGTACACTCCTTTTTTTTTAGCGAAGATGCTGTGTCAGAGAGACAGAGAATGCAGAGTTTAACTTTATTAAGCAAATAACAGTGTATTTTTTTGAGACACTGAAAACCAAAAAATCATACACATGTACAGCAGATTTGGATTTTGCTAGGAGAGAGAGCAGGCATATATATATATATATATATATATATATATATATATATATATATATAACTAATTCCTAGGATCAAAGACTGAAAATTGTACAGGTTTGGAGCACATATTTTGAGTCTTTCTTGCATATGCCACAATTTGTGAAGAGAATAGGCACATTGCAAGTGCAAATAAAAAAAAAATGTTTTTGGTGACTGATGGTGGAAAAACAGTACACGCTCACAGAACAGACATTAAGCCTGTATGAGCTGGCTTTGATTTCAGAGCAATTCATATTGGGGTAGATTTACTAAAACTGGTGCACCTGTGCATGGTAGCCAATCACCTTCTAACTTCAGCTTGTTCAATCAAGCTTTGGCAATAAAACCTGGAAGCTGATTGTTTTCTCTGCAGAGCTGTACCAGATTTTGCACGCTCCACTTTTAGTAAATAACCCCTATTATATCTTATTCCAAAGACCAACTGTGTAGCACCTCAGATATTAAGGCCAAAATTAATTAAAAAAAACAGTCTCTTGATTCAGAGATGGACAAGGCCAAAATTTTACAGTTTAGCACCGCAGAAATTAAGCCTGTATTAAGGCTGCAATTTCCAGGCAACTTGGTGGAATTTAAAAAAAAAATGTTTGGATTCATAGACTTGTAAATATTTCTCTGATTTTAAATTGTAACATATGAATTCTACAGGAGATATGCAGAATACCCTTCTGATGAACCACAGGTATGCAATTTTAGAAAAAAAAATCCCTGAGAGTCTGCTCGGAAAGCAAAGTTTATTTCAGTTTCATGGTAATCAAGGTAACTTCTCATGCAATAACCATGGGTTGTTTCGTCCTAAACCAGACCCTACTTGAATAAGGAGAGACTCACTTTAATCTGAAACTGTCTTATGTTTACGAAATGGGGTTTGTACAACATTCAACCACCTCATTTATATTTCACTTAGTCTTTTCTTTATGTACAAAGAAAATACAGTATATTCTTACTTTTAATTGTCTGTCCATACAGTACTATGCATTGAACTATGTCTTCTTCACTGTGTTTGTTTTGAACGGAGGTCCTATTGTACAAACCTGAAAAATTCATTTAAATCCCAGATAGGAAGGAAAACTTGCCACAGATGTGTGGCAATTAGAGATGAGCGAATCGAACATGACGAAGTGGAATTCGTTCCGAAGATTTGGAAAAATTCTATTCGCGACGAATCCGAAGATTAGCAAACTTCGGATGCACGAATCGAATTTTTCCCAAAAATGGCGGCGACATGTGTGGCGACGGAGAAAATGGACAGAGAAGATGGGGCGGGGATCTCTGGGAAGGCGTGCAGACAAGGCGCGCTGACCCATAATGCATTCATGACATGTGATCGCATTAGCCAATCAGCAGCCAGCCAGCACTGTGTAATGGTGGAGCTATAAATCGCGGCCATCTTAGAATTCTCCATTAGCCTCCGGTCATTCAAGAGAGACAGACCTGTGTGTATTAAGGGACAGAGTTAGGGCCACAGAGACTTTAGGGCCACAGAATCGTTACTCAGGGACACAGAATTGTTACTTAGGGCCACAGCTATCAAAGAATCGAAAATTTAAAGTGACATACATCCTTTTTTTTTTTGGTGGCTGTCGTGCACAGTTGGTGCTGCAGTTTGCCGATTGTGCAAAATAAACTGACTCTTTCTGCTTCACAAACCACTATTGTACGTTCAAAGAGTTAGATCCATTTACACGCCGGGTGGCGGTAATATTTTTTGGGTGATTAGTGCATTCCAGTGACATAAACGTACAGTTTCCAGCCAACGGCAAGCTGCAATTGACCGATTGTGTACAATAAACTGACTTTCTGCTTCACAACCACTATTGTACGTTCAAAGAGTTAAATCCATTTACACGCCGGCTGGCGGTAATATTTTTTGGGTGATTAGTGCATTCCAGTGACATAAACGTACAGTTTCCAGCCAACGGCAAGCTGCAATTGACCGATTGTGTACAATAAACTGACTTTCTGCTTCACAACCACTATTGTACGTTCAAAGAGTTAAATCTGGTTTTATTTTTGGGGTGCTTATTGAATTAAAGAGTATGTCAGACAACACGCAGAGGAGTGGCAGAGGAGGCAATGTTTCAGGAGCGAGCAGACGTGGCAGCAGAGGAAGGGGTCGAGGCAGCACTAGTCGCAGCCAGAGGCCAGTGCTCCCGGTGTCATCCAACGGTCGTGTCTCCACCGACAACCCTGCCGTCATCGATTGGTTGACTCGGTCGTCTTCCTCTTCCCAGGTCACCTCTGACACCTACAGCCAATGGTCGGTGGGGTACGTCAGACACAACCGTTAGTTGGCATGGCCGGGGAGCAAGCCCACTGAAATCACGTGTCCTCGGCCTGCCCCTGTCCTTTGGTGTTCCCTCACCCCCACTGTACAGTGAGGAAGAGCTAACAGAGGGCGGTCAGGAACGGGGGGGGGGAGACATCCGCCTCTTCAGCAGCCAGGCGAAGAAGTACTGGCGAGGAGAGTGGCTCGGTAGCCGGTCTAGAGACAGGTCTGTCTCCTGACCCACACGCAGCCGAGGGGGCTAGTAGTGACGTGGAGACCCTAATTGATGATGATGAGGCTGATCGCACTTGGCAGCCTCGTCGTCATCAGGCTATTGCTTCCGCATCATCAGGAGAAGAGGGTGCCAGCTTGCCAGCGAGCAAAACAGTCGGTGGGTTGCCCAGGAGGCAGCAGGGTCGCAGCAGTGTCAGTGGAGCCAAACGGCCACGCAGTAAGAGCACCAGCTCCACTGCAGCCTACCACCACGGCCAGTAGTGGTGCTGGTGTGCACAGGGGAAGTAGCAGTCAGCCAGTGAGGAGTAGCGGGGGCAAAGTTTTCCTACTCGGCGGTGTGGCAATTTTTCGTCAAGCCGCCCGAGGAAGTAAACGTAACCGTATGTTGACTATGTGGCCAGAAAGTCAAGCGTGGCCAGGGGGCCCATGTTGGGACTACAGCGTTGTGTCAGCATATGCAGCGTCCCCATTCGGTGGCCTGGGAAAACCGTGATAAAGATACAGCGGGTTCTGCCTGCCCCAGCCCCCGCTCCATCACCCGCTCCGTTACTTGCTCCGTCACCCGACGTCAATCGCCCTCTATCAGCCAGTCAAGGCTCCAACACCTCTGCTGAGGGGAGTTGTCACTCGTTGGCATCTTCCGCTCGTTCAGATGCTCCTTCTCCTGTTACTCCTCTTCACGGATTCCGTCAGCAGTCTTTCTTGGAATCCGTTTCCAAGAGACAACAGTTTGCGAGCACGCACCCCCGACGGTGCAAGAAGCTGAACGTCCTCCTGTCCAAGTTGCTGGTGCTGCAGTCCCTCCCTTTCCAAGTGGTGGACTCAGCACCTTTCCGAGAAATGATGGCTTGTGCCGAGCCGCGGTGGAGAGTGCCAAGCCGGCATTTCTTCGCCAAAAAGGCAGTGCCAGCCCTGCATTCACATGTAGAAGAGATGGTGGGCCAGTCTTTGAGCATGTGTCGGTATCTCTGCCAAAGTGCACGGCAGCAGCGCCGACATGTGGAGCTGTAACTACGGTCAGGGACAGTACATGTCATTTACGGCCCACTGGGTGAACGTGGTGCCGGCACAGCCGCACCAGCAACTTGGACAGGTCACTCCACGTTTGCACGTCCTTGGTCCAGCAAAGATGTCCGCCTCTACCACCTCTTCTTCCGCCGTGTCCTCAGCCGCCACCCCCCGTGCCAAGTCCCATTACCCGACCGGCATATCACATGTGGCAGGGCGCAACGGTGTCACGCTGTTGTGCTGCACCTGGTATGCCTTGGCGAACGTAGTCCACACAGGGGAGGAACTTCTCAGTGTAATGAACAGAGAAATCGACAGATGGCTGTCTCCGCGCAAACTGAAAATTGGAACCATGTTGACCCGACAACGGAAAGAACATGGTGTTGCTCTGCGTCAAGGAAGGTTGTGCCATGCGCCATGCATGGCTCACGTGTTTCAATCTGGTTGTCAAGCGGTTCCTAAAATCCACCATCCCCACTGCAAGACATCCTTAAAATGTCACGTAAATCTTTATGCATGCATTTCAGCCATTCCTACACCGCAAAGCACACCTTCCTTGAGCTGCAGTGGCAGAACGGAATTCCACAGCATTGCCTGATCTGCCGACGTTGCAACAAGGTGGAATTCAACCCTACATATGTTAGACCGCCTTTACGAACAGCGAAAGGCCATCACCGATTTCCTGATGTTACAAGCGGATAAAGGTACTCCCCTGTGTAACTTAGATGTCAGCCATTGGCAGCTACATGCGTGACACCTGCCGCTTGCTCAGGCCCTTTGAGGAGGCCACGCTATTCGTGAGTGAGTCGGCAGGACTATGGGGATGAACGACATCATTCCTCTGTTGCACGTCCTGGAACAACTGCTGTTAACAAGGCTGGTCAGGGTGCGGCTGGAGAACGTGGCGCACAGATCTCAACGCCACATGACCCTGTGGGGGCTCAGGACAGGAAGATGAGAGGAGGAGGGTAGAGGAGGAACAGTGGGTGCTCAGGAATTATTGAGTGAGAAGATGGGTGGTTTTTTTACACTCAGCGGACAGGGAGTGGAGGAGCATAGGAAGCATCTGGTAGAGCGGAAGGAGGAGGAGACAGAGGGACCCTAGACGCATCAACACAAATGGCAGTATGCTGTGGATGAGGGAGGCAGGGAGTCCCTCGGATGAGGGCCTTGGCACAAATGGCCTCATAGCATGCTCGGTAGCCTTGCGTATGCGACAGCCGAATTAATAACCATCAGACAGAGGGATGACTCTTTTGGCTGATCCACCTTGTTGGACCCTCGCTACCGTTCAAATATGGTGGCCTTTTTCACGTCACCTGCTGATGAGAGGGAGGCCTAAATATTATCAGTACCTATAAAATCCTCCCTATGTAGTTCAGTTGGTCTCGGCCTTTCTGCGCTCCAAACGTTCCATCCCTCAGGACAATGTGGGGTCCTGTGCGCTCGCGTTCCGCTGCCATGGCCAGCAAGGGAGGGGTGGTGGTGGTTGAGAGCGAGTGGCAGCTCCACCAGCAGCGGGCTGCCTTCAGTCTGCCAGTCGTAGTGATGAGTAGCCTGTTCTGCAACCAGCGCTAGTGAGGAATCTACTAATCCAGCCGCGAGCAGCATCAGGCGTGTCCTGGAGCAGGATCTCTCATACACAGGCTTGGGTCTCTACGTGGGACTGCGCACCCTGCCAACACGAGGTAGGACACATTCACCTTAGGATCTACTGGGCAACGAACACTTGGAACCCTTTGGCCCGCAACTAGCTGATGAATTTGGCCTTGTAAGGCTGGTCATGCCCGGCCTGTTTAGCGTGGGGCATCGGAGCGCGCTTGTGTTGTTTAGTGCAGCAGGAAGGTATTGTAACTCCCGCGGAGGAACCACGACTTGTTCCACCCAATGTGTGGAGAGGTATCTCACGTTTGTGAAAATGAATCAGGCGTGGATTAGTCTGGTTTTCAAAACCACCAGTTCCTGACACAATCTGAATATAAATCCGCGCTTGTATCATGCCCCAACATGTTATTAGCGGACAATTGGAAGAACCTCCACCTGAATCCGTACTTTTTGTATAATATATATTTATTGAGAGAGGATGCTTTGGGGGGGGTCGGGGGGGTGTTTTTTCCGCACTTGGGGGGGCTCGGGCGACTTCTTGTGTTGCACATTTTTAATCGACTTTTACTCTTGCAGATGTCGGCGACCATCAATGAATTGGGTTTGGTTTTTAATATTATGTTTAATACTTCGCTGGGTCGACCGTCACATGTATTGAAACCTTTTTAATGTGACTTATATACTCTGCTGGTCGGGGCCCCTCATGATTGTGGTGTTTTCTAATTTTATTTATTACGGTCGCGCTGGAATACACTGTCACATTGAATTTTATATCTTTTTACATTATTTATAGTTCGACCAGTTTCCAGGACCGATTGGTATTATAGCAATTTTTTTAAAATTTTTAGCTTGCGACACGTCGATTGTCCATTTCTCATCTAATGTGGTGGGGACTGTTTATTTATTTGGCCACGGTTTGGGCCCCCCCTCCTGGTTTCTTACATTGTTAACTTTGTTGTATCGGTCACACGGTTTGGCCACATGTTTGGTTTTGTCTTGTTTAGATTTTAATGTATTGTACACAGTTTCGCTTGACTTGTAGGACTGTCCACGTATCTACTAAGGTATAGCAATCAGCATCAAAAGTTTTTTTTTTTTGTTTTTTTTGTTGGTCTATTACATCTTCTCTATATATGTCAATTTGTGGATTTGTTTTTTTACGCCCTGTTGTATAGGCCGACATACTTTTTTGTCACTGTGTAGACTCATTCTATTTATAGAGTCGATGTTTGGACCAGAATGATATATTTTAGTTATTACATAGCCGTTCAAGCAGCTCAACTGAACCACCTCGGGATATTGCCTTTGTATAATTCCCCCCCCCTTTTTTTTCCCCCCCCCTCCCCCCTTTTATTTTCTGTCTCGCACTTTAGGGGACGCTGTCCTGGCGACATATGTTTTTGTCATCGGTGTAGACAGCGATTATGATTGGCAGATGTTTGGCCATAATATAATTATATTTAGTAATAACCGAATGCAATTCAGGCTCGCGCTCCCTGACAACAACCTCCGGGAATTGGCATTGTATATCTGTCGCCATTAGCAGGGCCGCTGTCTGAACAGCTCATGATTTGCGTTATCTTTATGCGTCGCACTTTGAGAGCCGCTGGCTGGACAGCTGATTGTATTAGATTTGGTTATATATGTACTTTATTGTTCCGCTGTAACGGATGTCTCTTGAATTACTTTTTGTATATAGCACTTCCAAATGACCTACTCTCTGGAATAAGTCATGAATTTCATGCTGTGTACAGCCTTATATGGCCAATGGTTCCAATCAAGTCATGGTGTGGTATTGTGGGTATAGCCTTATAGGACGCTGTAGTTAAAACATTTTGTATTCCATGCAGGTTATAGACCGAGTGGTCCACTTATTCCTGGATGCGAGTGTTGACGGTAGCCCCTTCTACCCATACTCTACTCTGTGCCACGGGCCGCCTTTGATATGAGTTGACGGCGTCCTTCTCGGTCGCGACGGTGCTCATTGTCCGGCATAGGGATCAGATGCTTGATAATTATTGACGACAGTGGCCCTATCACCACCATACATGTGCCAACGTGCACCCTGGTGAGACTACGTTGGCGTCACTGAATGCTCACTATGGCTGCTAGGGTGGCCAAGGTGTTGGATTCGAGGTGTCATTCCTAGGTTCTTGCCATGTGCGCATGCTGTGGTCGGTCTGCCGGGATATGGCCTATAATTGCTGTAGTTCTTTTTTTATTACTTCTGATTATTTCTTTTTAAATCGTCACTTAGGCAATTAATGTCGTATGGCTTCACGATATTCTGCTTGCCTTGCCTACCTGCCCTACCTGCGCCATTGTGCCTTCTTGTAGTTACCGTTTTTAACGATCGTTCCCCCCACACGGGCCATCTGACTTCACGCTGGCTGACCGTGCTTCCTGCTTTTTGAAAAAACTAAGTCATCTGTGTATGTCTTCCGAATACTGCTGCCTCCACCGCTACCCTGCGCCATGTGCCACACTTTCGGGTCTCCTCCACACATGCGATGCCAGGTCCATTACTGATTCATGGCCCCCTGTACCGGCTCCTCATGAACGTGGATTCAGCGGGTTTTGCATCACTTAACGGCAAATCGTTGACAAATGCTGGGACGTTCAGTGTTGTGCGCATTAAGCCAGACATCCAAAGGGCAGCACAGACCTGTTATTACTCGCTCCAAGCAATGGCTGAACAAAACCAGTCTCTACCACAAATTGGAAATAACCCAAACCCTGACCTGCCCAGGGTCTCGTAACTAGATTGCACGGAGGAGTTAGAGTCCGTTATCGGAATTAAATAGACAAAACGCCACACCAAAAAGAGTGGCCATTTCCAACACTTATTCCAGAAAGAGGAACAACCCGTTTGGGGGGGGGGGGGGGGGGGGGGGGGGGGGGGGGGGTTATGGGGGGGGGGATGGCCCGTTAGACGTTTCATGTCTGCCACATTCAGTCGATTTAAGACGCAAGCTCCACTTCCTGTGGTCTCCTGACCGTCGATATACCTTTAAGTGTCAGCTTTGAAGCTATATTCCCTCCGGAGAGCACTGACACTGGTGCCCTTCCGTCAAACATGCCTTTAAGTTTCTGTTTTTCAACCATATTCCCCCCACAGAAGCCAAACTCTTGGGTATACCCAGAAGCTGTGCTCAGCGGGTCAGGGCAATAAAGCTCCCGGTTTCGCAGGTTGTTCCGTCTTATGGATGGAAGTACGACGGTATATGATCTTCTTCGCACCCACGACATCACCTCTCATAGAATCTCTGCATTGCATCTGCAATCACAACGCTGACTTCCCGGATCGCCACTCAGCCATTGGACTCTTGATAGTCGTCTCCCCACACTGCTGGCTGGGGGACTTTTTAACCTAGGCCTGTGTATGGCCTTCAATTGAAGCTGCTTCTGCTCCGCCACTCTGCCATTGGACTCTTGATAGTCGTCTCCCCACGCTGCTGCTGGGGGACTTTTTAACCTAGGCCTGTGTATGGCTTTCAATTGAAGCTGCTTCTGCTCCGCCACTCTGCCATTGGACTCTTGATAGTTTGTCTCCCCACACTGCTGCTGGGGGGACTTTTTAACATAGGCCTCTGTATGGCCTTCAAATTTAAACGCTGCTTACGCTTCGCCACTCTGCCATGGGGGGGCCCGTATCTGTACCGCCTCCTCTTGCTGCTGGCAGGTCCAGAGTGTGTCATGGGTCCCTGTACGGCCTCCCATTGCTGCTGACTTCATCGCCAGGACTCTGCCATGTGCCACTTTCAGGTCTCCTTACACTGTTGGTGGGGTTCCATTTTGTGATTAGGGTGCTGTATGCCTTCCATTGCTGCTTGCCTCCACCGCCACCCTGCGCCATGTATGTCCTCTGTAGTCTGCTCACGCTGCTGACGGCTTCCGCTTTTTACCGAGGCCATGTGTTTGGCTTCACGAATACTGCTGCATCCACCGCCACCCTGCGCCATGTGTCTCTGTCGTCTGCTCACGCTGCTGACGGCTTCCGCTTTTTAACTAGGCTGTGTATGGCTTCAGAATAATGCTGCCTACACCGCCACCCTGCGCCTTGTGCCTCTGTCATCTGCTCACGCTGCTGCCAGGTCCATACTGATTCATGCCCCCTGTACCGGCTCCTCATGAACGTGGTTCAGCGGGGTTTCTCATCACTTAACGGCAAATCGTTGACAAACGCTGTGGGACGTTCAGTGTTGTGCGCATTAAGCCAGACACCAAAGGGCAGCACAGAGACCTGTTATTACTCGCTCAATGCATGGCACTGAACAAAAAACCAGTCTCTACCACAAATTGGACCCAGACCTGCCCAGGGTCTCGTAAGTAGATTGCACGGAGGAGTAGTAGAGTTCGTTATTGGAATTAACTGTGAGTGGGACTTTTAAACCTAGGCTGTGTGTATGGCCTTCAATTGAAGCTGCTTCTGCTCCGCCAACTCTGCCATTGGACTCTTGATAGTCGTCATCTCCCCACGCTGCTGCTGGGGGGACTTTTAACATAGGCCTCTGTTATGGCCTTCAATTTTTAGCTGCTTACGCTCCGCCACTCTGCCATGGGCCCCTGTACTGCCTCCTCATGCTGTGCCAGGCCCGTAATCTGCCATGGGCCCCCGTACCGACTCCTCTCATGCTGCTGCCAGGCCCGTAATCTGTCATGGGCCCCTGTACCGCCTCCTCATGCTGCTGCCAGGTCCAGAGTGTGTCATGGGTCCCTGTACGGCCACTCCCATTGCTGCTGTCTCCATCGCCACACTCTGCCATGTGCCACTTTCAGGTCTCCTCACACTGCTGGTGGGTTCCATTTTGTCATAGGGTGCTGTATGGCCTCCCATTGCTGCTGCCTCCACCGCCACACTGTGGCTCCACACTCTGGTTTTGGCCCCGTGACTGCCCAAATGAGTGAAGTGTGCGGTGATTCTAAGATCGACGGCACTCATCTGCATGTCATACTGACTGACAGTATTATTTCTCTTCCCCAGCAGACTCCAATGGGCATTTAAATTAAAGGTACAGTGTTTTCTGCACTAATATAAAGGCTCTCTGAAGCCTAGAAAAACTCCCCTTTTTATAAGTTAAATTCGCAGCGAAATATATTCGGCTCGAACGCGATATTTATTCGGCGAATTCGGCGAATTCAGCCGAATCGCCGAACCGAATTTTTGAATAATTCGCTCATCTCTAGTGGCAATGTTGAATTGTAAGTCTTGTTAACTTGCTGCACATTTTCATTGGCAAATTGTACATTTGCAGAGCACTTGAAGCACAAGTTCTAGTTGACAAAATTTGTAGGATAACTGAACCAGAATTGCAGCAGACTTGCAGAATGTTTGCAAAGAAAGTTGATCTGAAGTCATGCAATGCAGACATTTTGCAGTTGGGCAACAACCTCGTGAAGCCTGGCAAGTCTAGCAATAGCTTTAGCAAGTCATTTAAAACTTGCAGCTCAATTGCTTGTCATCTAGGATAAAGATAAAAAAACTTTTTTGCAAAATTGTATGGATTTTCCTATTTATGCATCGGTTTTTTAAAGATTATCTGGATGCAAGAAATCCCAGGAATGTAACTCCTCTTTATAGTAGAAACAGGGCAATCCTTATATCAAAATGCAGATGAGTCTGCAATGTGTCTCTGTATTTCATGGGCAGTGTAGCCACACATTTCTTGTTTCTCCAGGTAACATTCACTGCTCAGCTCTTGCCTGAGCCTGTATCTCCAAGAATTTATTGAGAAAGTTGTTCTAATAAAAAAAGGACAAAATTCTCGTTCCTTGGATGGTATCACTATGCCATTAAAAAAAAAAAGATTAAAATACTGATCAGATGTAGTTTTGAAAGAATAAGGATTAAATATGCAGTGTCACAAGGTTTCCTCTTCAGAGGCTTGCTCCCTAGGCAACTGGACTGAAAATGCTTGTGCTGTCCTACTTACCAATGCATTTCAATGGTATAGCCCTCTTTGTCAGGGGAAAACAAATTAGTTGCCAAAATGTAAAGTATATTTTTTAGCCCCACAAAAATTCTAAGTTAGGGAATGAGAATAGGGGTTTCTATTTAATAAATCACTGTTAGGCCACACTACCTTATATAGCGTGTATTCAAAATTATTCTGGATCATGCAAGTATATTTAAGTAGAGTCAAAAGATCAATATGACAAATCAAACTGAGAAGAATGATGATGCTGAAACAGAATGAAGGAAATGCAAACAAAAATAACCAATGTAGCAGTCAGTCCTAAACAATTTAACATTTTTATCGTTGGGAAACAGCAGTCCAATTAATGATTGGGGTCAGCTCACCATAAATCAACAAACATATTTTTGCAGAACCCAGGATGTTACCTACCAAAAAAAGTTAAATATTTTCATCAGTGAAACAGCTGCAGAAAAAATGAATTTGGGGTGTTATTGATGGTAAAACACCGTAACCTTTCAGGAAGTTTTGTGCATTCGATGCATTTAACAACACGGGGGGGGGTGGATTTTTTAATAAATAACACCTGTTCCCATCCATTGACATTTACATAAAAGAGCAAAGATGTCATTTTTTGTTTTAATTCTTAATATAAATATAGTTGGAAACACTGGTGTACACTTGTGGGGAAGGAGGGAAAGGCATTTGCCCAGGGCGGCACTTTTCAGGGGGGTGGCGCCGAACTCCCCCTTTTCCACGGAAGGGACAATTAGGACAGGGGCTGCTGCTATGTGTCTTATCTGTGTCCGTGACTCCATGTCCAACTTCGATCTGATCCACGAGGCGCTGCTGGAGGAGGGTAGAGAGGTTGTCTGGTGTCTTCATTTACCTGGTTCTTGGATGTGGATGGGATGACATGCTGGCCACACCCCCGGGGCTCAGTGGGTGGCCTATGGCAGCCTGTACCTCCTTCTGCAAGGTCCGTCTCCTCACCAGTGATTGGCCGCTGGATCTGTAGCTCAGGGAAAGCACACAGGCAGAGAAGAGGAGCTGAACGGCAGCAAGAGGATTGAGGAAGCTGATTGGAGTGAAGAGGAGGAGAGCGGCTGGAGAAGGAAGACAGCTGATCAGTAAGGTAAGTGTCTGTGCTGTGCGGCCGGGATCTGGGCAGAGCAGATGGTGCTGCTGCAGCCAGGTATGCTGGCTATGGATGGCAGAGGGAGGGAGCCAGGGCTGGAGCAGGGGGTCAGCAACGTAAGCATCATTGGTGTCAGTGGGAGTAAAAGTGCCCCATCATTAGTATCAGTGTGGTGGAATAGTGCCCCCATCATTGGTGTCATTTACACCAATGATGGGGCACTATCCTCCCACTGAAAACTAAGGATGGGACACTATTCCTCCCACTGACACCAATGATGGGGTACTATTCCCACTGACACCAATGATGGGGCACTATTCCTCCAACTGACACCAATGATGGGGTACTATTCCCACTGACACCAATGATGGGACACTATTCCTCCAACTGACACCAATGATGGGGCACTTTTCCTCCCACTGACACCAATGATGGGGCACTTTTCCTCCCACTGACACCAGTGATGGGGCACTATTCTTCCCACCCTGACACCAATGGTGGGGCATTATTGATCTTTTATTGAAAATAATCAAGCAACAGAATTTTATACAAAAGGAAAAAACATAATAATAAGGTCATACAACAGAAAACAATAGGAATGTACATCCATATCCAGAATATATACAATATATATACATAGTTTACTACCAAAATTTTCAGACTATTGAAAAACCATTTACATAAAACAGCAGAGAGTGCCTAAGAGGCACAACCCATCACCTATGTATGCAGCCAAAACTAAGGCGATAAGAGACAGACAGCCACACCCCAGAAAGGGACTCCTGGTAGTCAGGGGGGCTTGAAACATCTCCTGGCCTTTAACCAAGCCCCTGACCCCACTTGCTCAAGCACCCGAATCTTCCCCACCTCATGCAAAATGTCACACACCCACACCTGAACAAGAAGGATTTTATGCCGAGTGGTGACCTGACACTGTGCGTTCCAGGTGAAATAAACAGACTACTAGGCTAACTAAAAGAGGTGTGTCCGAACAAAAAACCCCACCACTGTTGAATGTTCCGTATGCCCACTCAGCATAACCCAGCCTAGAGAGGAAAAGAACACAAAGGACCTGCCACGCCTGTTTGTATACCTCTATGTTAAAAGGGCAATGAAGCAGAAAATGGTCCATAGTCTCCTCTTCACCTGCACACTCCTCCTGAGGACAACTGCAATCCATCTCACTGCGATATTTCAAATTGCCCCAAACATAGAGCCTCCTATGGAAGCACAGCCAGGCCAGATCCCTACATTTAAGGGGGATTCTATCCAAATGAATCAGCCTTAACCCTTCCCTCATAATTTCACCTGGGCAATCCCTTAAGGCCAGTGAATCATGAAAGACTTTGCTCAAGACCCGGCTCATATGGACTGCTGCAACAACTTCAAGCACGGAGAGACATAGGCTGGAAGCTAACCCCTATGACCTCTGAGATTCTTTACTTGGTTTATGCCTTTTCTACGACTTTGGGAAGAAGGTGGACAAGATCTAAACGTGCTTGCCCATCCAGGAGGTTCCACTGTAAGCATATTACCAATGTTAAACTTGAGAAAAAGCAGTGAAAAGAAATGAACTGGGTTGACCATACCTAAGCCTCCCTCCCTCCTGGACAGATAGGTGACATTCCTCTTGATGAGGTTCAGTCTGTTCCGCTAAAGCATCTGGAAGAGAACACACTAGAGACCCTAGCATAGAGAGACACTGGCAAAATGCAGACAAAGCTGACATACAAGAAGATTGGAATCAGGTAAGTCTTAATCAAATCAAACCTTTTCCTTAGAGATAGCTTCCATCTCTTCCAGCTGATCATCCTAGTATTGGCAACTTCCAGCCTGCCTTCCCATTTTTTAAGGCCATAATCGCCGGGTCCGAATTCAATGCCTAGTATCTTAATTTTTTCCTTGGGCATTGGAAAGGCGTCCGGCAGATCAAACACCTCACCTCCTTTCCCATCCAGACAACTTTACTCTTATCCTGATTGACATCATGGTACTCTGAAGCATCAGGCTCCAAGATCAGAGAGACCACCTCCTCTGCTTCATTTGTCCCAGTGACAATCACTGATACATCGTCCACATAGGCAACAACCCTCAAAGGTGGCTCACCCCGGGAGCCCCGTTGGTACCCCACACAAAAGGCCACTCTCTAGCCTCCTGATGAATGGGTCGATTGCAAACACATAGAGCAATGGATTCAGGGGACAACCCTGATGCACCCCAGAGCCAACCTCAAAGGACTGCCCAACCCAACCATTAATAAGGGAAGCTTTCTGGCTCCTTATACAAGACTTTCAACCAATTGACAAAGCCAACTGGCAGACCACACTTACTAAGGAGCAGCCACAGGTACTCATGGTTGACACGACCAAAAACCTTTGCCTGATCCAATGCCAGCAAATACTTACCCCAGCCTGCAGCCCTGCAGTGCTCCAGGGCCTCCCGGACAGCTAACACCACTGTGAAGGTGCTCCAATCTTTGACCGAACAGTGCTGATGGCGAGAAAGCAAAGACTGCTACTGACGATAAGTGCCAGAAAAGTATCTGCGCCAGCACTTTTCTATCAACATTGAAAAGGCTGATGGGCGCCAATTCTCAATCATCGAAGGATCCTTACCTTTTGACAGAAGAATCACAGCTGAGTGCCTCATGGAAGGGTTAAGAGTCTCCTAAACGAGGCAGCTGTTCAAAATCTCTACTAAATGCGGGGCCAGAATAGACCTAAAAGCTTTGTAAAACTCGTCCGTCAAGCCATCCGGTCCAGGTGACTTTTTGATGGCTAGCTGCTCAATTGCCCTCATCACCTCTTCAACAGTTATCTCCTTTGTCAAATTCATCAATGGAACATCACCACCATTTAGACCTGGAGTAGAGTCCAAAATGCTTTCCATCTTGCCTCTATTAAGCTCTTTCCTCCCAAGAAGTTCAGTATAAAAGAACCCCACAACTTCCAGGATCCCTGACCTGGACTTTGTCAAGGAACCTGTACTATCCTTAAGGCCTACGACCTTCTTAACTGCTACACCTTGTTTGCAGTTCTGGTAAGGATTGGGCGAGTGGTACTTCCCATAGTACCTCTCCAGAACCAAAGAGGCATGCCGGTCATATTGACACTTCCTGAGTAAGGAGTTTCACCTCAGAGATTGCCCAGGATCTTCTCCTGTCAAGACAAGAATATTCAGCTTCCTCCGCAACCTTTGGTAGGTCGTGTGTATCAAACTAATTTTTATTGGCTAGGCCCCTCTTATTGGTCAGCTCCCACCACTCAGCCTTGCTGAATCCAGGATGGTCACCTGTGTCTGAAAGAATTCCTCAAAGGATTTTCTAACATGTTCTTCCTTGAAAAGTGTTGAATTCAATCTCCAGATGCCCTTGCCCCTCCTGAAGAGAGTCTAAAGCATTCAAGATCACAGATAGCATACAGTGATCAGAGAACGCTACTTCCTGCACCACTGGGGGAGAGAAAGCAGAGGTATCCTTTAAAAAACAAACTTATCTATCCTACTCTGGCTATTACCTCTATTAAAAGTAAACCCTGTGTTGTCTGGGAGGTGCTTAATGTTCACATCCACAAGACCAGCATCCCTAACCATACTATTCAAAAAAATGCTATCATATCTCAGCTTGTCTTTGAAGTGATTCCTCTCCTTGGGCCTAGTCACAGTATTAAAGTCACCTCCAAAGACCACTTTGTAAAATGAAAAGTCTTGATCCTTGTAAAAAGGCATTTCTTGTCCAATTTGTGTGCGCCGCATAAATATTATTTAGGCGCAAGTCCTGCCCTCCCACAAGGAAGTCTAAGACCATACATCTCCCAATCTCCACCTCAATAACCTCCAGACAGTTACCATGCCAGTTTTAAACAACACCGCTGTAAGGCTCGGCCGAAAGAGACCATTAAGATGGACCATACCTCCACTCTCTTGACCATATGAATATCTGCCAAGAAGGTGAGCCTAGTCTCTTGCAAAATAAAATTTCAAAATTTAATTGGCTGAACAAAAAGAAGGCCATAGAATGAGCTCTTACTGACTTAATGCTGGTGACATTTACTGTCACCACTTTTAGAGTAGGGGGGACCACCATTTTTGTTATTGGGTGGATTGCTTCTTAGCTCCCCTCTGCTGCTCATCATCAGAAGCCTTTTTTTTTTCTTAAGGCTTCCTCAAACTCCATTTCAGATTCTGAACTACATTCAGAAGTACCTGATAAAGAAATATCTAAATTGGAAAATTAGTTGGAGACAGGCACTGGAGCTTCCTGTCCCTGTTCCGTCCCCACTGCCCACGTTTTCTGCCTCACAACCTTCCTTCTTCCCTCTAGGTATTGCCAGTCAAACTCAGAGATGCTCTCATCTTTTGCTTTTTTTTTTTTTTAGAATTCTTCACAGAAGACTTCCTTTCAGAAGA